>OY804579.1:90160307-90760307 GCA_963680875.1 Bathymodiolus brooksi
ATTCCTTTGGGTATTCAGTGGGAGACTGTTTCATAATTGTGAAAATCCTACACATAAATTGTATAGAGGTCGCCTATACTTATATTGTTATGTGTAATAATTATGTATATGTGTTTCATTTATTCAGTTCGTCATTATGTATTGTGTATTCTACTGTCTGCCTCTCATAACAGTCTATACTGCCCGACTGTAATAAAAATCTTGAAGTTTAAAAGTCTATTTTGAATGAACATAAAAAATATGTTAAAACCTGCCAATTTGTTAACATTCTAAGACTGCAATTTTTGGCCTCTAGCATTTGCCATGACATTAATAGATCCCATTGCCTATTTGAGTGGTTAGATCACTGACTATTGAACATAAGCTTAACATCAGTGAGGCTGATGTGAGTTCACACCTAGATACACACCTCAAGCATTAAGGTTCTTGATCACATATTCAAAGCTTGGTTTTTACAGTAAAGTTTGTTATAATTGTCTGAACTCCCCCAATTAAGCTTGATGGTCATGATATAGCTTAAAGATGTCTGAAAGTGATGTTAAACATCAATAGCTCTAAACCTCTATATATTTTTTCTATTTTCATGAAGACATAATATTAGCAAATTTTATAAAATCAATTTTAAACACATTTTTCTGTAATCAACAGACTGTTTTCAATATTATTGATAATTAAATGGTATCACACCACAAGATACTGCTAGTTTTGGCACTAAACACCAATCAATCAATATTAATGGCAGAACATATCATATAAAGAGAAGACAACTCGTTTAATATCGATATAACATCATGTGATAAAGTTTGTCAGTGACTGGCATGGTTTTCTCCGGTTTCCTCCACCAATAAAACTTGCCACCACGTTATACTGTTAACTGAAATATTGTTGAAAGTGGCATTAAACACCATAAACCAAAAAAAGAAACAATCCTATATCCAGTTTTAAGATTCTGTTTGTGAAAAAAATATAACTTACAATAAAATTTAACCCTGTCGATAAATCCATACATGACTGAAACTCTTGTAAGTACAATTCAGTGGTCACATGACCACTTGTTGCTGGGTCATATCCTATTTCAATAAGCTGAAATTCAAATCCTTGACTTTGGCAGTGATCTTTTATTTGCAGGAAAGCCTTTGTTAACCAACTTTTGTCTTCATGTTCTGCAAACGAAAAAAAAAAAATCATTTACTTTGTACCTTCTAATTCAATCAATTCTAGTCAAGACCGATTAGAGACAATATCTTTGACTTGCGTGAGGCCGATCTTCTTTTTCTACATAAATGATGGAAGTAATAAATGGTTATTGTAGGAAGGTTTTCACTGAAAACATCATTATGGTACATTTGACAAGTAAATCTATATATTCTCACTTACATAATGAAGAATATTCAAGTGGTTGTGGGGGCAGTCGTGGTCGTGATCGTGTGGTAGTTAGGTTTACAACTACCTGTGCAATCAGTGCCTATCACTACTAAAGTTGTGAGTTTGAAACCCAACTCCTGGCGAGGTGTACTCAATACAACATCATGCGATAAAGTTTGTCAGTGACTTACGACAGGTCGGTGGTTTTCTCTGGGTACTCCGGTTTCCTCCACCAATAAAACTGACCACCACATAATAACTGAAATATTGTTGAAAGTGGTGTTAAGCAACATAAACCAACCATCAAGTGGTTGTGTGATTTCAAGGGAAAGTGATCGACATCTACAAAAAAAAAGAAAAATCTTTATAAAACCAATAGACATAATTTGTATTGTATCATGCTCAATATCAATTACAGAGAAACCTGTCTAAACCGAACCGCCTTGGAACCAGCTTTCCCAGAATAGACAGGTGTTCGGTTTATAAAGGTTAAAATAACAAAGATTTCCTACACAATGTAAAGTTCACTTTTATGCGGAATTCTGTTTTATTCAGGGTTCAGCTTAGACAGGTTTCACTGTATATGCACATGTTAAATTGTAGCTACTAATTATGCAATTCTACTTCTAATTCTACCAAATAACGACTGCCTTTGACAAATTGAAAATGATGAACTTACATAGTGGTAGAAATCTGAATGCCTCCACCAACCATACAGCATCAATAAATATAGTTTGTCAGTCACTTGCAGCAGATCGGTGGTTTTTTCCAGATACTCCGGTTTCCAATAAAACCTACCGCCACGATATAACTGAAATATTTTTGAAAGTCACGTTAAACACCATAACCACCTCCCCCAACCCCTAATTAATATATGCCCTTTTATACAAAACTTGACTACTGACAATAATTTATTTCATACCTGTCAAGGCACTACTGACGAAAACTCTGACAATTTTTGCTGTTCTTGGACACAAGACAGGGTGAACAGAGACATTTCCATTTAGTACTGATTCTATCTGTGCTTTTAATTCTCTTTTAATTTTAATTTCATTGGAAGCCTTACTGTAAATAAAAAAAAGACAAACAAAATTAAACTGTTTTTATTACTGTAACAGATATATTAGTGAATACTATTAGATCAGTTATTAATAACTACAGGGAACCTGTCTAAAACCAGAGGCTCCCAAGAGCCTGTATCTACACATACCTGATTTATATAGGCAATGAACAAAAAATTTGAAGCTCCTCGTTAGAGTGGAAAACCCCCAAATATATTACACAATTCACTAGAATAAAACTTCAGTTTAAAGCTCATTTTATTTTCGTTTAAAAATTGGCATTTGTTTCTCTTTTGATTAAACTACTGCACCCAGGCCACTGAAATATTGTTGAAAGTGGCATTAAATCCTAACCCTAACCTATCTATTTTCAGTAACTGTGGCAATCTTGGATGGAGGTTGGAGCTGTCTGATAATAGATATGGTTTTCAAATGATTATTTGTCAAAATCAGTCTGATTTGCATATTTTGGTCATAAAACGACAAAATGCAAAATCTGTAGCATCCATTGTATGTTATACTAATAATTAAAATGTATAACTACATTTCAAATTTAAGCTCATTTCATGGGAAGATATGGCTTATATATTGGCTCTGCAGGTGTATTTTAATCCCTCCCCCCATCTTTTTGTCCTATGTTTTATTTATAGTAACAGTAGCCATGATCTTAAAATTAATTTTTGGTAAAATATGCCCAACTTGCATATTCAACAAAAAAAATCATAAAAATTACAAATTTCATGAAAAAAAAACTCTATTTCAACTTAAACCACAACAGTTTTTTCCATAAACAACTAAACTTCTTTTAGTACATTTTTTTTTTTGTAATTGATTTTGCTAATTAATATGTGAGCGTCAGCGAGCTCTTTATGGTATAAAATGTGTACTTAGGATTTTTTGACAAACATGGCTGCACATATACGGACAAATAAAAAAAAATCAACACTTTGTAAAAACCGGTTCCGTGTAACACACTAACACATTCAACTAATGAAGATCTTCTTAACATAAAGCGCAATGGTGATCCTGAAGTCTTGTACCCTCTCTCGTACGTCCGATACCACTGAAACCCGGAACCCGTGTGTAATAAAAGTCATTTTGTTAGCTTGTTTTACTTATATTGATATTTTTTAATTTATTAAATCTCTTCTGACATACTGACAAGATTCTTTGTTTCTACGTGGAAGTTAACTTTTGAGATTTTGTAAGGAACGATAATTTGAATTAAGGAACGACAATTCGATTGAATGAGACTAGATTCGGCCCTAAAAAAAAGTCGTCCCCAATATATCTCGGCCCAAAAAATCTCGACGCTTGTTGATGCACTGCGTGAAATTGCCAGATAATTTTCAGATGCGCGAGCATTCATGGCCGTGCCGGTTTCATATTAATTTATGTTAGAAATATCGAGAGAAAAAATATATACTGATGGCCTAAAAATCTTTCGTTCAGAAGAACTAAAAATCTACTTTCTGTATCCTTGGAGACACGTATACAATATGGTGGCAGTGAGATCACGTTTTCTCGTTATCTGTTATTTATTGTCATATTCAAGTCCCCTTTCCTGAAAATTGTTAATTAAAAAAATCGAATAATAATGAAATGGAGAAATGATGTAAAGAAATCAATGATTTAAAAATCTAGTCACAAAAGAACGATCGGCCCTAAAAAAAAAAGTCGTCCCCGATATATCTCGGCCATAAAATAGTCGTCCCCGACATATCTCGGCCCAAAAAATCTCCTTTGCAATAGAATTAACTGGGTAAGTCGAATTGAAGAATCAAGAATAATGAAGAAAAGAACCCAAAACTACTATTTGTGTTGTTTAAATGTGTTATTTCAATCATCCCAAGGATTTACATGATTTAAATATTAGATAATGTGGATTTTGCTTCACTAACGCTGGCACTACAGGTACATGTAGCACCTGTCTCATATTATGCCAGCAAAGCTGGCACTTATGTTAGAAATATCGAGAAAAAAAAAATATACTGATGGCCTAAAAATCTTTCGTTCACAAGAACTACTTGCTGTATCCTTGGAGACACGTGTAAGCGTACAATATGGCGGCGGCAAGATCACGTCTTCTCGTTATCTGTTATTTATTGTCATGTTCAAGTCCCCTTTCCCAAAAATCGTTAATTAAAACTGGGGGCTCCCAGCTGCCTGTAATAGCTCACCTGGTTTTCAATTTGACATCTAAAGTTGATAGAAAATGGGGGTGTTGCACATAATTTTGAAAGTGGGCCACCCAAAGATCATTTCAACTCAAAATTCCTAAACGGAATAAACTGGCTGAAAAAATCTCACAGAAAAACCCACAATATATGTTAATTTACTCATTGTCATGTAGCTGCAGTTAAAATTTGAGCTCATTTTGATTTATAATAAAGCAGCAATGGACAATTTTGAAATTTCTATTTTTAGTAACAGCAGCCATCTTGAATAGAGGGTGGAGCTGTCGGACACAATTTTGAAATGGGACTACCCAAGGACTATCCCTGCCAGGTTTGGTTTAATTTGGTTCAGCGGTTTCAGAGGAAAAGATTTAAATGTGATCTTTTATCAAAATATGCTTAATTTGCATAATCGGTATAAATCATCTGAAAGAAAAATTTCACAGAATAGCCTGGAATATATATATGTTAAACTACTCCTTGCCATGTAGCTGCAGTTAAAATTTGAGCTCATTTTGGTTTATACTAAAGCAGCAATGGACAATTGAAGAAATTTCTATTTTTAGTAACAGCAGCCATCTTGAATGGAGGGCGGGGCTGTTGGACACAATTTTGAAAGGGACCCAACCAAGGACCATCCCTGCCAGGTTTAGTGTAATTTGGTTCAGCGCTTTCAGAGGAGAAGATTTAAATGTGATCTTTTATCAAAATATGCCTAATTTGCATGATCGGTATAAATCGGCTGAAAGAAAAACTTCACAGAAAAACACGGAATATATGTTAAACTACTCCTTGCCATGTAGCTGCAGTTAAAATTTGAGCTCATTTTGATTTATACTATAGCAGCAATGGACAATTGAAGAAATTTCTATTTTTAGTAACAGCAGCCATCTTGAATGGAGGGCGGGGCTGTCGGACACAATTTTGAAAGGGACCCACCCAGGGACCATCCCTGCCAGGTTTTGTTTAATTTGGTTCAGCCGTTTCAGAGGAAAAGATTTAAATGTGATATTTTATCAAAATATGCCTAATTTGCATAATCGGTATAAATCGGCTGAAAGAAACATTTCACAGAAAAACCCACAATATATGTTAAACTACTCCTTGCCATGTAGCTGCAGTTAAAATTTGAGCTCATTTTGACTTATACTAAAGCAGCAATGGACAATTAAAATTGCATCCCCCCTTTTTTCTATTTTTAGCTTGGCGGCCATCTTGGTTGGAAGTCGGGATCACCGGACACAATTTTGGAAGGGGGCCATCCAAGGACCATTCCACCAAAGTTTGGTTGCAATTGGCCCAGTGGTTTCTGATGAGAAGATTAAAATGTGAAATGTTGACGGACGAAAAGTGATGGCAATAGCTCACCTGGCCTAAAGGCCTAAAGGCCAGGTGAGCTAAAAATGGTGGGGAAATGTCAACTTTTTTTTATGAATGATTTACCTCGATGCATCTTTAATCTGTTTCCCCTCTTTTCTTGAGAGCTCTAATAAATATTTTCTATACATTTAAGCCATTTAATTGTCCGACCACATTCTATTGTTTATTTTAGTTACGGTGACCATTCGGAACATATCCATTTTATCCATCTCTACCCAGAGTAAGGGTAGAGATTGCCATTTTATCTGTTTACGTTCAACGGGGAATAACTCTAAATAGCTTTTCTTCCTTTTCACCAATTTCATTGCTCTTACAAACTATTTTATAGAGAAAGTTTTATGAAGTTTTAATATAAAGAGAAAGAAAGACGTTGCAAGGAGGGTAAATTAGATACTTATTATTCTCATAAATATACTTTCTTTTAATAGTTTCAAAAAGAAAAAAAGTATCTTACATTAAATAGCTTTCAAGTAATTTGCAAACTTTGTGTAGAATCAGTTCACACAGTTTAAGAATTGAACAGCATGCCAAAACCAAAACAGATTAGAAAGGTCACAGAAATTATGTAAATTTTGTTCACTTAATGAAATAGAAAATGAATCTCATCTACTTACACGTTTGATTTGTTGTCTATGTATAAATATACCGACTCTAAATAAAATTTACTTACTTACGTTGCACTTCATGCAATGATTTCAGATTAATTATCTCATTATAAGATACTTCTACTTTATACGATGTTCCATCAATACTGATGATTATACATCGGCGAGAACAGACAAGATAAATTCTCAAAATAAACATAAGATATAACATGTATATACACTGTACAGAAAAAAGGGGTGATTTAGAATTTGTAACCTTGGATCAGAGTTTTAAACTAATCCAAGGACTGGCCTGGCACAACAATGCTGGCTGGTAGTGAGTTCCAGATGCGTATTGTCTGTGGAAAGAAACTGTATTTAGAGTAGTCTTTAGTTGTGTTGTAGGTTTGGAACTGAAGTTTGTTGGTGGACCTGGTTATTTTCTGTTGATGAGTGACATACTGGTTAGGATCAATGACCACAACATTGTTGGTTATTTTATAAAACATCGTGACTCTGGCTCTCATACGTCTTTGTTCGAGAGTCTCCCAATTTAGGTTGCTCATCATGTCGGATACGTTGCTTGTGTTATGGTATCGACCAGATACAAAGCGTGCTGCTCTCCTCTGTACTCTTTCCAATTCATCTTTGTTCTGTTTGGTATGTGGTGACCATACCGTAGAGCAGTATTCTAGATTTGATCATACTATCCCTTTGTATGCGTTCTCCTTTGTTGTTTCATTTCTGACCTTCAGGTTTCTTCGTATAAATCCCAGTAATTTGTTGGCTTTCCCAGTAATGTTACATATGTGGGTGTTCCATGTGAGATCGCTGGAGAGTGTAACTCCTAAATACTTAGCTTCTTTGACGTCTTCATGAATAGATATTTGATAACTTTAATAAAATAGAAAGAAAATGCAATTTTGTTTATGGCTTATGACAATAGAATGCTTATCAACTTTGCAATTATTAGATAGCTACTTTAAAAAATGCTTTTATTTGAGATAAAATTCAAATAATGACGAATAAGTGATGAGATTCATAACCGATTTGAAATATATTTAAATATAGTGTTATAAAATGTATTGTGATCTATTATAGTAAATAAAGATCATGGGGTCCCGTTCTTACAGTGGTGGTACCTCTCTCAAGAGTGAATTTGTTACTTCAAATATATATTTAGATCCTACTATTAAAGTAATAATGTTAATTTGAAGGATATGTCCTTGTTGTTCAATTACCTTAGTCACGAGATCACTTCGAATTGAAATCACACAACAAATGAACTGTTAGCGAGATTTCATTGCATAAGTACAGTCAAGCTTTTAATTCTCTTTTAATTTTGATTTCATTGGAAGCCTTACTGTAAATAAAAAAAGACAAACAAAATTAAACTGTTTTTATTACTGTAACAGATATATTAGTGAATACTACTAGATCAGTTATTAATAACTACAGGGAACCTGTCTAAAACCAGAGGCTCCCGAGAGCCTGTATCTACACATACCTGATTTATATAGGCAATGAACAAACAATTTGAAGCTCTTTGTTAGAGTGGAAAACCCCCAAATATATTACACAATTCACTAGAATAAAACTTCAGTTTAAAGCTCATTTTATTTTCGTTTAAAAATTGGCATTTGTTTCTCTTTTGATTAAACTACTGTGCCCAGGCCACTGAAATAGTGTTGAAAGTGGCGTTAAATCCTAACCCTAACCTATCTATTTTCAGTAACTGTGGCAATCTTGGATGGAGGTTGGAGCTGTCTGATAATAGATATGGTTTCAGAGGAGAAGATTTTCAAATGATTATTTGTCAAAATCAGTCTGATTTGCATATTTTGGTCATAAAACGACAAAACGCAAAATCTGTAGCATCCATTGTATGTCATCCTAATAATTAAAATGTATAACTACATTTCAAATTTAAGCTCATTTCGTGGAAAGATATGGCTTATATATTGGCTCTGCAGGTGTATTTTAATCCCTCCCCCCATCTTTTTGTCCTATGTTTTATTTATAGTAACAGTAGCCATGATCTTAAAATTAATTTTTGGTAAAATATGCCCAACTTGCATATTCAACAAAAAAAAATCATAAAAATACTCTATTTCAACTTAAACCACAACAGTTTTTTCCATAAACAACTAAGCTTCTTTTAGTATATTTTTTTTATGTAATTGATTTTGCTGCTTAATATGCGAGCGTAAGCGAGCTCTTTATGGTATAAAATGTGTACTTAGGATTTTTTGACAAACATGGCTGCACATATACTGACGAATAAAAAAAAATCGACGCTTTGTAAACACCGGTTCCGTGTAACACACTAACACATTCAACTAATGAAGATCTTCTTAACATAAAGCGCAAAGGTGATCCTGAAGTCTCGTACCCTCTCTCGTACGTCCGATACCACTGAAACCCGGAACCCGTGTGTAATAAAAGTCATTTTGTTAGCTTGTTTTACTTATATTGATATTTTTTAATTTATTAAATCTCTTCGGACATACTGACAAGAATTTTTGTTTCTACGCGGCAGTTAACTTTTGAGATTTCGTAAGGAACGATAACTCGAATAAAGGAATGACAGCTCGATTGAATGAGACTAGATTCGGCCCTAAAAAAAAGTCGTCCCCAAATATCTCGGCCCAAAAAATCTCGACACTTTTTGATGCACTGCGTGAAATTGCCAGATAATTTTCAGATGCGCGAGCATTCATGGCCGTGCCGGTTTCATATTAATTTATGTTAGAAATATCGAGAAAAAAAATATATACTGATGGCCTAAAAATCTTTCGTTCAAAAGAACTAAAAATATACTTCCTGTATCCTTGGAGACACGCATACAATATGGTGGCAGTGAGATCACGTTTTCTCGTTATCTGTTATCTATTGTCATATTCAAGTTCCCTTTCCCGAAAATTTTTAATTAAAAAATCGAATAATAATGAAATGGAGAAATGATGTAAAGAAATCAATGATTTAAAAATCTAGTCACAAAAGAACGATCGGCCCTAAAAAAAAAGTCGTCCCCGATATATCTCGGCCATAAAATAGTCGTCCCCGACATATCTCTGCCCAAAAAATTTCCTTTGCAATAGAATTAACTGGGTAAGTCGAATTGAAGAATCAAGAATAATGAAGAAAAGAACCCAAAACTACTATTTGTGTTGTTTAAATGTGTTATTTCAATCATCCCAAGGATTTACATGATTTAAATATTAGATAATGTGGATTTTGCTTCGCTAACGCTGGCACTACAGGTACATGTAGCACCTGTCTCATATTATGCCAGCAATGCTGGCACTTATGTTAGAAATATCGAGAGAGAATAAATATACTGATGGCCTAAAAATCTTTCGTTCACAAGAACTACTTGCTGTATTCTTGGAGACACGTGTAAGCGTACAATATGGCGGCGGCGAGATCACGTCTTCTCGTTATCTGTTATTTATTGTCATGTTCAAGTTCCCTTTCCAAAAATTCATTAATTAAAACTGGGGGCTCCCAGGTGCCTGTAATAGCTCACCTGGTTTTCGATTTGACATCTAAAGTTGATAGAAAATGGGGGTGTTACACATAATTTTGAAAGTGGGCCACCCAAAGATCATTTCAACTCAAATTTCTGAGCAAAAGATTTTGATGTGATTTTTATCTCATAATATTCCTAAACGGAATAAACTGACTGAAAAAATCTCACAGAAAAACACCAGAATATATGTTAAACTACTCATTGCCATATAGCTGCAGTTAAAATTTGAGTTCATTTTGATTTGTAATAAAGCGGAAATTGACAACTAAAAAAATTCTATTTTTAGTAACAGCAGCCATTTTGAATGGAGGGCAGGGCTGTCGGACACAATATTGAAAGGGGACCACCCAATAACCATCCCAGCCAAATTTGCTTTAATTTGGTTCAGCGGTTTCAGAGGAGAAGATTTAAATGTGATCTTTTATCAAAATATGTCTAATTTGTATAATCAGTATAAATCGGTTGAAAGAAAAATTTCACAGAAAAACCCACAATATATGTTAATTTACTCATTGTCATGTAGCTGCAGCTAAAATTTGAGCTCATTTTGATTTATAATAAAGCAGCAATGGACAATTTTGAAATTTCTATTTTTAGTAACAGGAGCCATCTTGAATGGAGGGTGGAGCTGTCGGACACAATTTTGAAATAAGACTACCCAAGGACTATCCCTGCCAGATTTGGCTTAATTTGGTTCAGCGGTTTCAGAGGAAAAGATTTAAATGTGATCTTTATCAAAATATGCTTAATTTGCATAATCGGTATAAATCGTCTGAAAGAAAAATTTCACAGAATAGACTGGAATATATATATGTTAAACTACTCATTGCCTTGTAGCTGCAGTTAAATTTGAGCTCATTTTGGTTTATACTAAAGCAGCAATGGACAATTGAAGAAATTTCTATTTTTAGTAACAGCAGCCATCTTGAATGGAGGGCGGGGCTGTTGGACACAATTTTGAAAGGTACCCACCCAAGGACCATCCCTGCCAAGTTTAGTGTAATTTGGTTCAGCGGTTTCAGAGGAGAAGATTTAAATGTGATCTTTTATCAAAATATGCCTAATTTGCATAATCGGCATAAATCGGCTGAAAGAAAAACTTCACAGAAAAACACGGAATATATGTTAAACTACTCCTTGCCATGTAGCTGCAGTTAAAATTTGATCTCATTTTGATTCATACAATAGTGGGCAATGGACAATTGAAGAAATTTCTATTTTTAGTAAAAGCAGCCATCTTGAATGGAGGGCGGGGCTGTCGGACACAATTTTGAAAGGGACCCACCCAGGGACCATCCCTGCCAGGTTTTGTTTAATTTGGTTCAGCCGTTTCAGAGGAGAAGATTTAAATGTGATATTTTATCAAAATATGCCTAATTTGCATAATCGGTATAAATCGGCTGAAAGAAACATTTCACAGAAAAACACGGAATATATGTTAATCTACTCCTTGCCATGTAGCTGCAGTTAAAATTTGAGCTCATTTTGACTTATACTAAAGCAGCAATGGACAATTAAAATTGCATCCCCCCTTTTTTCTATTTTTAGCTTGGCGGCCATCTTGGTTGGAAGTCGGGATCACCGGACACAATTTTGGAAGGGGGCCATCCAAGGACCATTCCACCAAAGTTTGGTTGCAATTGGCCCAGTGGTTTCTGATGAGAAGATTAAAATGTGAAATGTTGACGGACGAAAAGTGATGGCAATAGCTCACCTGGCCTAAAGGCCTAAAGGCCAGGTGAGCTAAAAATGGTGGGGAAATGTCAACTTTTTTTTATGAATGATTTACCTCGATGCATCTTTAATCTGTTTCCCCTCTTTTCTTGAGAGCTCTAATAAATATTTTCTATACATTTAAGCCATTTAATTGTCCGACCACATTCTATTGTTTATTTTAGTTACGGTGACCATTCGGAACATATCCATTTTATCCATCTCTACCCAGAGTAAGGGTAGAGATTGCCATTTTATCTGTTTACGTTCAACGGGGAATAACTCTAAATAGCTTTTCTTCCTTTTCACCAATTTCATTGCTCTTACAAACTATTTTATAGAGAAAGTTTTATGAAGTTTTAATATAAAGAGAAAGAAAGACGTTGCAAGGAGGGTAAATTAGATACTTATTATTCTCATAAATATACTTTCTTTTAATAGTTTCAAAAAGAAAAAAAGTATCTTACATTAAATAGCTTTCAAGTAATTTGCAAACTTTGTGTAGAATCAGTTCACACAGTTTAAGAATTGAACAGCATGCCAAAACCAAAACAGATTAGAAAGGTCACAGAAATTATGTAAATTTTGTTCACTTAATGAAATAGAGAATGAATCGCATCTACTTACACGTTTGATTTGTTGTCTATGTATAAATATACCGACTCTAAATAAAATTTACTTACTTACGTTGCACTTCATGCAATGATTTCAGATTAATTATCTCATTATAAGATACTTCTACTTTATACGATGTTCCATCAATACTGATGATTATACATCGGCGAGAACAGACAAGATAAATTCTCAAAATAAACATAAGATATAACATGTATATACACTGTACAGAAAAAAGGGGTGATTTAGAATTTGTAACCTTGGATCAGAGTTTTAAACTAATCCAAGGACTGGCCTGGCACAACAATGCTGGCTGGTAGTGAGTTCCAGATGCGTATTGTCTGTGGAAAGAAACTGTATTTAGAGTAGTCTTTAGTTGTGTTGTAGGTTTGGAACTGAAGTTTGTTGGTGGACTTGGTTATTTTCTGTTGATGAGTGACATACTGGTTAGGATCAATGACCACAACATTGTTGGTTATTTTATAAAACATCGTGACTCTGGCTCTCATACGTCTTTGTTCGAGAGTCTCCCAATTTAGGTTGCTCATCATGTCGGATACGTTGCTTGTGTTATGGTATCGACCAGATACAAAGCGTGCTGCTCTCCTCTGTACTCTTTCCAATTCATCTTTGTTCTGTTTGGTATGTGGTGACCATACCGTAGAGCAGTATTCTAGATTTGATCATACTATCCCTTTGTATGCGTTCTCCTTTGTTGTTTCATTTCTGACCTTCAGGTTTCTTCGTATAAATCCCAGTAATTTGTTGGCTTTCCCAGTAATGTTACATATGTGGGTGTTCCATGTGAGATCGCTGGAGAGTGTAACTCCTAAATACTTAGCTTCTTTGACGTCTTCATGAATAGATATTTGATAACTTTAATAAAATAGAAAGAAAATGCAATTTTGTTTATGGCTTATGACAATAGAATGCTTATCAACTTTGCAATTATTAGATAGCTACTTTAAAAAATGCTTTTATTTGAGATAAAATTCAAATAATGACGAATAAGTGATGAGATTCATAACCGATTTGAAATATATTTAAATATAGTGTTATAAAATGTATTGTGATCTATTATAGTAAATAAAGATCATGGGGTCCCGTTCTTACAGTGGTGGTACCTCTCTCAAGAGTGAATTTGTTACTTCAAATATATATTTAGATCCTACTATTAAAGTAATAATGTTAATTTGAAGGATATGTCCTTGTTGTTCAATTACCTTAGTCACGAGATCACTTCGAATTGAAATCACACAACAAATGAACTGTTAGCGAGATTTCATTGCATAAGTACAGTCAAGCTTTTAATTCTCTTTTAATTTTGATTTCATTGGAAGCCTTACTGTAAATAAAAAAAGACAAACAAAATTAAACTGTTTTTATTACTGTAACAGATATATTAGTGAATACTACTAGATCAGTTATTAATAACTACAGGGAACCTGTCTAAAACCAGAGGCTCCCGAGAGCCTGTATCTACACATACCTGATTTATATAGGCAATGAACAAACAATTTGAAGCTCTTTGTTAGAGTGGAAAACCCCCAAATATATTACACAATTCACTAGAATAAAACTTCAGTTTAAAGCTCATTTTATTTTCGTTTAAAAATTGGCATTTGTTTCTCTTTTGATTAAACTACTGTGCCCAGGCCACTGAAATAGTGTTGAAAGTGGCGTTAAATCCTAACCCTAACCTATCTATTTTCAGTAACTGTGGCAATCTTGGATGGAGGTTGGAGCTGTCTGATAATAGATATGGTTTCAGAGGAGAAGATTTTCAAATGATTATTTGTCAAAATCAGTCTGATTTGCATATTTTGGTCATAAAACGACAAAACGCAAAATCTGTAGCATCCATTGTATGTCATCCTAATAATTAAAATGTATAACTACATTTCAAATTTAAGCTCATTTCGTGGAAAGATATGGCTTATATATTGGCTCTGCAGGTGTATTTTAATCCCTCCCCCCATCTTTTTGTCCTATGTTTTATTTATAGTAACAGTAGCCATGATCTTAAAATTAATTTTTGGTAAAATATGCCCAACTTGCATATTCAACAAAAAAAAATCATAAAAATACTCTATTTCAACTTAAACCACAACAGTTTTTTCCATAAACAACTAAGCTTCTTTTAGTATATTTTTTTTATGTAATTGATTTTGCTGCTTAATATGCGAGCGTAAGCGAGCTCTTTATGGTATAAAATGTGTACTTAGGATTTTTTGACAAACATGGCTGCACATATACTGACGAATAAAAAAAAATCGACGCTTTGTAAACACCGGTTCCGTGTAACACACTAACACATTCAACTAATGAAGATCTTCTTAACATAAAGCGCAAAGGTGATCCTGAAGTCTCGTACCCTCTCTCGTACGTCCGATACCACTGAAACCCGGAACCCGTGTGTAATAAAAGTCATTTTGTTAGCTTGTTTTACTTATATTGATATTTTTTAATTTATTAAATCTCTTCGGACATACTGACAATAATTTTTGTTTCTACGCGGCAGTTAACTTTTGAGATTTCGTAAGGAACGATAACTCGAATAAAGGAATGACAGCTCGATTGAATGAGACTAGATTCGGCCCTAAAAAAAAGTCGTCCCCAAATATCTCGGCCCAAAAAATCTCGACACTTTTTGATGCACTGCGTGAAATTGCCAGATAATTTTCAGATGCGCGAGCATTCATGGCCGTGCCGGTTTCATATTAATTTATGTTAGAAATATCGAGAAAAAAAATATATACTGATGGCCTAAAAATCTTTCGTTCAGAAGAACTAAAAATGTACTTCCTGTATCCTTGGAGACACGCATACAATATGGTGGCAGTGAGATCACGTTTTCTCGTTATCTGTTATCTATTGTCATATTCAAGTTCCCTTTCCTGAAAATTTTTAATTAAAAAATCGAATAATAATGAAATGGAGAAATGATGTAAAGAAATCAATGATTTAAAAATCTAGTCACAAAAGAACGATCGGCCCTAAAAAAAAAGTCGTCCCCGATATATCTCGGCCATAAAATAGTCGTCCCCGACATATCACTGCCCAAAAAATTTCCTTTGCAATAGAATTAACTGGGTAAGTCGAATTGAAGAATCAAGAATAATGAAGAAAAGAACCCAAAACTACTATTTGTGTTGTTTAAATGTGTTATTTCAATCATCCCAAGGATTTACATGATTTAAATATTAGATAATGTGGATTTTGCTTCGCTAACGCTGGCACTACAGGTACATGTAGCACCTGTCTCATATTATGCCAGCAATGCTGGCACTTATGTTAGAAATATCGAGAGAGAATAAATATACTGATGGCCTAAAAATCTTTCGTTCACAAGAACTACTTGCTGTATTCTTGGAGACACGTGTAAGCGTACAATATGGCGGCGGCGAGATCACGTCTTCTCGTTATCTGTTATTTATTGTCATGTTCAAGTTCCCTTTCCAAAAATTCATTAATTAAAACTGGGGGCTCCCAGGTGCCTGTAATAGCTCACCTGGTTTTCGATTTGACATCTAAAGTTGATAGAAAATGGGGGTGTTACACATAATTTTGAAAGTGGGCCACCCAAAGATCATTTCAACTCAAATTTCTGAGCAAAAGATTTTGATGTGATTTTTATCTCATAATATTCCTAAACGGAATAAACTGACTGAAAAAATCTCACAGAAAAACACCAGAATATATGTTAAACTACTCATTGCCATATAGCTGCAGTTAAAATTGGAGTTCATTTTGATTTGTAATAAAGCGGAAATTGACAACTAAAAAAATTCTATTTTTAGTAACAGCAGCCATTTTGAATGGAGGGCAGGGCTGTCGGACACAATATTGAAAGGGGACCACCCAATAACCATCCCAGCCAAATTTGCTTTAATTTGGTTCAGCGGTTTCAGAGGAGAAGATTTAAATGTGATCTTTTATCAAAATATGTCTAATTTGTATAATCAGTATAAATCGGTTGAAAGAAAAATTTCACAGAAAAACCCACAATATATGTTAATTTACTCATTGTCATGTAGCTGCAGCTAAAATTTGAGCTCATTTTGATTTATAATAAAGCAGCAATGGACAATTTTGAAATTTCTATTTTTAGTAACAGTAGCCATCTTGAATGGAGGGTGGAGCTGTCGGACACAATTTTGAAATAAGACTACCCAAGGACTATCCCTGCCAGATTTGGCTTAATTTGGTTCAGCGGTTTCAGAGGAAAAGATTTAAATGTGATCTTTATCAAAATATGCTTAATTTGCATAATCGGTATAAATCGTCTGAAAGAAAAATTTCACAGAATAGACTGGAATATATATATGTTAAACTACTCATTGCCTTGTAGCTGCAGTTAAATTTGAGCTCATTTTGGTTTATACTAAAGCAGCAATGGACAATTGAAGAAATTTCTATTTTTAGTAACAGCAGCCATCTTGAATGGAGGGCGGGGCTGTTGGACACAATTTTGAAAGGTACCCACCCAAGGACCATCCCTGCCAAGTTTAGTGTAATTTGGTTCAGCGGTTTCAGAGGAGAAGATTTAAATGTGATCTTTTATCAAAATATGCCTAATTTGCATAATCGGCATAAATCGGCTGAAAGAAAAACTTCACAGAAAAACACGGAATATATGTTAAACTACTCCTTGCCATGTAGCTGCAGTTAAAATTTGATCTCATTTTGATTCATACAATAGTGGGCAATGGACAATTGAAGAAATTTCTATTTTTAGTAAAAGCAGCCATCTTGAATGGAGGGCGGGGCTGTCGGACACAATTTTGAAAGGGACCCACCCAGGGACCATCCCTGCCAGGTTTTGTTTAATTTGGTTCAGCCGTTTCAGAGGAGAAGATTTAAATGTGATATTTTATCAAAATATGCCTAATTTGCATAATCGGTATAAATCGGCTGAAAGAAACATTTCACAGAAAAACACGGAATATATGTTAATCTACTCCTTGCCATGTAGCTGCAGTTAAAATTTGAGCTCATTTTGACTTATACTAAAGCAGCAATGGACAATTAAAATTGCATCCCCCCTTTTTTCTATTTTTAGCTTGGCGGCCATCTTGGTTGGAAGTCGGGATCACCGGACACAATTTTGGAAGGGGGCCATCCAAGGACCATTCCACCAAAGTTTGGTTGCAATTGGCCCAGTGGTTTCTGATGAGAAGATTAAAATGTGAAATGTTGACGGACGAAAAGTGATGGCAATAGCTCACCTGGCCTAAAGGCCTAAAGGCCAGGTGAGCTAAAAATGGTGGGGAAATGTCAACTTTTTTTTATGAATGATTTACCTCGATGCATCTTTAATCTGTTTCCCCTCTTTTCTTGAGAGCTCTAATAAATATTTTCTATACATTTAAGCCATTTAATTGTCCGACCACATTCTATTGTTTATTTTAGTTACGGTGACCATTCGGAACATATCCATTTTATCCATCTCTACCCAGAGTAAGGGTAGAGATTGCCATTTTATCTGTTTACGTTCAACGGGGAATAACTCTAAATAGCTTTTCTTCCTTTTCACCAATTTCATTGCTCTTACAAACTATTTTATAGAGAAAGTTTTATGAAGTTTTAATATAAAGAGAAAGAAAGACGTTGCAAGGAGGGTAAATTAGATACTTATTATTCTCATAAATATACTTTCTTTTAATAGTTTCAAAAAGAAAAAAAGTATCTTACATTAAATAGCTTTCAAGTAATTTGCAAACTTTGTGTAGAATCAGTTCACACAGTTTAAGAATTGAACAGCATGCCAAAACCAAAACAGATTAGAAAGGTCACAGAAATTATGTAAATTTTGTTCACTTAATGAAATAGAGAATGAATCGCATCTACTTACACGTTTGATTTGTTGTCTATGTATAAATATACCGACTCTAAATAAAATTTACTTACTTACGTTGCACTTCATGCAATGATTTCAGATTAATTATCTCATTATAAGATACTTCTACTTTATACGATGTTCCATCAATACTGATGATTATACATCGGCGAGAACAGACAAGATAAATTCTCAAAATAAACATAAGATATAACATGTATATACACTGTACAGAAAAAAGGGGTGATTTAGAATTTGTAACCTTGGATCAGAGTTTTAAACTAATCCAAGGACTGGCCTGGCACAACAATGCTGGCTGGTAGTGAGTTCCAGATGCGTATTGTCTGTGGAAAGAAACTGTATTTAGAGTAGTCTTTAGTTGTGTTGTAGGTTTGGAACTGAAGTTTGTTGGTGGACTTGGTTATTTTCTGTTGATGAGTGACATACTGGTTAGGATCAATGACCACAACATTGTTGGTTATTTTATAAAACATCGTGACTCTGGCTCTCATACGTCTTTGTTCGAGAGTCTCCCAATTTAGGTTGCTCATCATGTCGGATACGTTGCTTGTGTTATGGTATCGACCAGATACAAAGCGTGCTGCTCTCCTCTGTACTCTTTCCAATTCATCTTTGTTCTGTTTGGTATGTGGTGACCATACCGTAGAGCAGTATTCTAGATTTGATCATACTATCCCTTTGTATGCGTTCTCCTTTGTTGTTTCATTTCTGACCTTCAGGTTTCTTCGTATAAATCCCAGTAATTTGTTGGCTTTCCCAGTAATGTTACATATGTGGGTGTTCCATGTGAGATCGCTGGAGAGTGTAACTCCTAAATACTTAGCTTCTTTGACGTCTTCATGAATAGATATTTGATAACTTTAATAAAATAGAAAGAAAATGCAATTTTGTTTATGGCTTATGACAATAGAATGCTTATCAACTTTGCAATTATTAGATAGCTACTTTAAAAAATGCTTTTATTTGAGATAAAATTCAAATAATGACGAATAAGTGATGAGATTCATAACCGATTTGAAATATATTTAAATATAGTGTTATAAAATGTATTGTGATCTATTATAGTAAATAAAGATCATGGGGTCCCGTTCTTACAGTGGTGGTACCTCTCTCAAGAGTGAATTTGTTACTTCAAATATATATTTAGATCCTACTATTAAAGTAATAATGTTAATTTGAAGGATATGTCCTTGTTGTTCAATTACCTTAGTCACGAGATCACTTCGAATTGAAATCACACAACAAATGAACTGTTAGCGAGATTTCATTGCATAAGTACAGTCAAGCTTTTAATTCTCTTTTAATTTTGATTTCATTGGAAGCCTTACTGTAAATAAAAAAAGACAAACAAAATTAAACTGTTTTTATTACTGTAACAGATATATTAGTGAATACTACTAGATCAGTTATTAATAACTACAGGGAACCTGTCTAAAACCAGAGGCTCCCGAGAGCCTGTATCTACACATACCTGATTTATATAGGCAATGAACAAACAATTTGAAGCTCTTTGTTAGAGTGGAAAACCCCCAAATATATTACACAATTCACTAGAATAAAACTTCAGTTTAAAGCTCATTTTATTTTCGTTTAAAAATTGGCATTTGTTTCTCTTTTGATTAAACTACTGTGCCCAGGCCACTGAAATAGTGTTGAAAGTGGCGTTAAATCCTAACCCTAACCTATCTATTTTCAGTAACTGTGGCAATCTTGGATGGAGGTTGGAGCTGTCTGATAATAGATATGGTTTCAGAGGAGAAGATTTTCAAATGATTATTTGTCAAAATCAGTCTGATTTGCATATTTTGGTCATAAAACGACAAAACGCAAAATCTGTAGCATCCATTGTATGTCATCCTAATAATTAAAATGTATAACTACATTTCAAATTTAAGCTCATTTCGTGGAAAGATATGGCTTATATATTGGCTCTGCAGGTGTATTTTAATCCCTCCCCCCATCTTTTTGTCCTATGTTTTATTTATAGTAACAGTAGCCATGATCTTAAAATTAATTTTTGGTAAAATATGCCCAACTTGCATATTCAACAAAAAAAAATCATAAAAATACTCTATTTCAACTTAAACCACAACAGTTTTTTCCATAAACAACTAAGCTTCTTTTAGTATATTTTTTTTATGTAATTGATTTTGCTGCTTAATATGCGAGCGTAAGCGAGCTCTTTATGGTATAAAATGTGTACTTAGGATTTTTTGACAAACATGGCTGCACATATACTGACGAATAAAAAAAAATCGACGCTTTGTAAACACCGGTTCCGTGTAACACACTAACACATTCAACTAATGAAGATCTTCTTAACATAAAGCGCAAAGGTGATCCTGAAGTCTCGTACCCTCTCTCGTACGTCCGATACCACTGAAACCCGGAACCCGTGTGTAATAAAAGTCATTTTGTTAGCTTGTTTTACTTATATTGATATTTTTTAATTTATTAAATCTCTTCGGACATACTGACAAGAATTTTTGTTTCTACGCGGCAGTTAACTTTTGAGATTTCGTAAGGAACGATAACTCGAATAAAGGAATGACAGCTCGATTGAATGAGACTAGATTCGGCCCAAAAAATCTCGACACTTTTTGATGCACTGCGTGAAATTGCCAGATAATTTTCAGATGCGCGAGCATTCATGGCCGTGCCGGTTTCATATTAATTTATGTTAGAAATATCGAGAAAAAAAATATATACTGATTGCCTAAAAATCTTTCGTTCAGAAGAACTAAAAATGTACTTCCTGTATCCTTGGAGACACGCATACAATATGGTGGCAGTGAGATCACGTTTTCTCGTTATCTGTTATCTATTGTCATATTCAAGTTCCCTTTCCCGAAAATTGTTAATTAAAAAATCGAATAATAATGAAATGGAGAAATGATGTAAAGAAATCAATGATTTAAAAATCTAGTCACAAAAGAACGATCGGCCCTAAAAAAAAAGTCGTCCCCGATATATCTCGGCCATAAAATAGTCGTCCCCGACATATCTCTGCCCAAAAAATTTCCTTTGCAATAGAATTAACTGGGTAAGTCGAATTGAAGAATCAAGAATAATGAAGAAAAGAACCCAAAACTACTATTTGTGTTGTTTAAATGTGTTATTTCAATCATCCCAAGGATTTACATGATTTAAATATTAGATAATGTGGATTTTGCTTCGCTAACGCTGGCACTACAGGTACATGTAGCACCTGTCTCATATTATGCCAGCAATGCTGGCACTTATGTTAGAAATATCGAGAGAGAATAAATATACTGATGGCCTAAAAATCTTTCGTTCACAAGAACTACTTGCTGTATTCTTGGAGACACGTGTAAGCGTACAATATGGCGGCGGCGAGATCACGTCTTCTCGTTATCTGTTATTTATTGTCATGTTCAAGTTCCCTTTCCAAAAATTCATTAATTAAAACTGGGGGCTCCCAGGTGCCTGTAATAGCTCACCTGGTTTTCGATTTGACATCTAAAGTTGATAGAAAATGGGGGTGTTACACATAATTTTGAAAGTGGGCCACCCAAAGATCATTTCAACTCAAATTTCTGAGAAAAAGATTTTGATGTGATTTTTATCTCATAATATTCCTAAACGGAATAAACTGACTGAAAAAATCTCACAGAAAAACACCAGAATATATGTTAAACTACTCATTGCCATATAGCTGCAGTTAAAATTGGAGTTCATTTTGATTTGTAATAAAGCGGAAATTGACAACTAAAAATTTTTCTATTTTTAGTAACAGCAGCCATTTTGAATGGAGGGCAGGGCTGTCGGACACAATATTGAAAGGGGACTACCCAATAACCATCCCAGCCAAATTTGCTTTAATTTGGTTCAGCGGTTTCAGAGGAGAAGATTTAAATGTGATCTTTTATCAAAATATGTCTAATTTGTATAATCAGTATAAATCGGTTGAAAGAAAAATTTCACAGAAAAACCCACAATATATGTTAATTTACTCATTGTCATGTAGCTGCAGTTAAAATTTGAGCTCATTTTGATTTATAATAAAGCAGCAATGAACAATTTTGAAATTTCTATTTTTAGTAACAGTAGCCATCTTGAATGGAGGGTGGAGCTGTCGGACACAATTTTGAAATAAGACTACCCAAGGACTATCCCTGCCAGATTTGGCTTAATTTGGTTCAGCGGTTTCAGAGGAAAAGATTTAAATGTGATCTTTATCAAAATATGCTTAATTTGCATAATCGGTATAAATCGTCTGAAAGAAAAATTTCACAGAATAGACTGGAATATATATATGTTAAACTACTCATTGCCTTGTAGCTGCAGTTAAAATTTGAGCTCATTTTGGTTTATACTAAAGCAGCAATGGACAATTGAAGAAATTTCTATTTTTTGTAACAGCAGCCATCTTGAATGCAGGGCGGGGCTGTTGGACACAATTTTGAAAGGTACCCACCCAAGGACCATCCCTGCCAAGTTTAGTGTAATTTGGTTCAGCGGTTTTAGAGGAGAAGATTTAAATGTGATCTTTTATCAAAATATGCCTAATTTGCATAATCGGCATAAATCGGCTGAAAGAAAAACTTCACAGAAAAACACGGAATATATGTTAAACTACTCCTTGCCATGTAGCTGCAGTTAAAATTTGATCTCATTTTGATTCATACAATAGTGGGCAATGGACAATTGAAGAAATTTCTATTTTTAGTAACAGCAGCCATCTTGAATGGAGGGCGGGGCTGTCGGACACAATTTTGAAAGGGACCCACCCAGGGACCATCCCTGCCAGGTTTTGTTTAATTTGGTTCAGCCGTTTCAGAGGAGAAGATTTAAATGTGATATTTTATCAAAATATGCCTAATTTGCATAATCGGTATAAATCGGCTGAAAGAAACATTTCACAGAAAAACCCACAATATATGTTAAACTACTCCTTGCCATGTAGCTGCAGTTAAAATTTGAGCTCATTTTGACTTATACTAAAGCAGCAATGGACAATTAAAATTGCATCCCCCCTTTTTTCTATTTTTAGCTTGGCGGCCATCTTGGTTGGAAGTCGGGATCACCGGACACAATTTTGGAAGGGGGCCATCCATGGACCATTCCACCAAAGTTTGGTTGCAATTGGCCCAGTGGTTTCTGATGAGAAGATTAAAATGTGAAATGTTGACGGACGAACGACGGACGAAAAGTGATGGCAATAGCTCACCTGGCCTAAAGGCCTAAAGGCCAGGTGAGCTAAAAATGGTGGGGAAATGTCAACTTTTTTTTATGAATGATTTACCTCGATGCATCTTTAATCTGTTTCCCCTCTTTTCTTGAGAGCTCTAATAAATATTTTCTATACATTTAAGCCATTTAATTGTCCGACCACATTCTATTGTTTATTTTAGTTACGGTGACCATTCGGAACATATCCATTTTATCCATCTCTACCCAGAGTAAGGGTAGAGATTGCCATTTTATCTGTTTACGTTCAACGGGGAATAACTCTAAATAGCTTTTCTTCCTTTTCACCAATTTCATTGCTCTTACAAACTATTTTATAGAGAAAGTTTTATGAAGTTTTAATATAAAGAGAAAGAAAGACGTTGCAAGGAGGGTAAATTAGATACTTATTATTCTCATAAATATACTTTCTTTTAATAGTTTCAAAAAGAAAAAAAGTATCTTACATTAAATAGCTTTCAAGTAATTTGCAAACTTTGTGTAGAATCAGTTCACACAGTTTAAGAATTGAACAGCATGCCAAAACCAAAACAGATTAGAAAGGTCACAGAAATTATGTAAATTTTGTTCACTTAATGAAATAGAGAATGAATCGCATCTACTTACACGTTTGATTTGTTGTCTATGTATAAATATACCGACTCTAAATAAAATTTACTTACTTACGTTGCACTTCATGCAATGATTTCAGATTAATTATCTCATTATAAGATACTTCTACTTTATACGATGTTCCATCAATACTGATGATTATACATCGGCGAGAACAGACAAGATAAATTCTCAAAATAAACATAAGATATAACATGTATATACACTGTACAGAAAAAAGGGGTGATTTAGAATTTGTAACCTTGGATCAGAGTTTTAAACTAATCCAAGGACTGGCCTGGCACAACAATGCTGGCTGGTAGTGAGTTCCAGATGCGTATTGTCTGTGGAAAGAAACTGTATTTAGAGTAGTCTTTAGTTGTGTTGTAGGTTTGGAACTGAAGTTTGTTGGTGGACTTGGTTATTTTCTGTTGATGAGTGACATACTGGTTAGGATCAATGACCACAACATTGTTGGTTATTTTATAAAACATCGTGACTCTGGCTCTCATACGTCTTTGTTCGAGAGTCTCCCAATTTAGGTTGCTCATCATGTCGGATACGTTGCTTGTGTTATGGTATCGACCAGATACAAAGCGTGCTGCTCTCCTCTGTACTCTTTCCAATTCATCTTTGTTCTGTTTGGTATGTGGTGACCATACCGTAGAGCAGTATTCTAGATTTGATCATACTATCCCTTTGTATGCGTTCTCCTTTGTTGTTTCATTTCTGACCTTCAGGTTTCTTCGTATAAATCCCAGTAATTTGTTGGCTTTCCCAGTAATGTTACATATGTGGGTGTTCCATGTGAGATCGCTGGAGAGTGTAACTCCTAAATACTTAGCTTCTTTGACGTCTTCATGAATAGATATTTGATAACTTTAATAAAATAGAAAGAAAATGCAATTTTGTTTATGGCTTATGACAATAGAATGCTTATCAACTTTGCAATTATTAGATAGCTACTTTAAAAAATGCTTTTATTTGAGATAAAATTCAAATAATGACGAATAAGTGATGAGATTCATAACCGATTTGAAATATATTTAAATATAGTGTTATAAAATGTATTGTGATCTATTATAGTAAATAAAGATCATGGGGTCCCGTTCTTACAGTGGTGGTACCTCTCTCAAGAGTGAATTTGTTACTTCAAATATATATTTAGATCCTACTATTAAAGTAATAATGTTAATTTGAAGGATATGTCCTTGTTGTTCAATTACCTTAGTCACGAGATCACTTCGAATTGAAATCACACAACAAATGAACTGTTAGCGAGATTTCATTGCATAAGTACAGTCAAGCTTTTAATTCTCTTTTAATTTTGATTTCATTGGAAGCCTTACTGTAAATAAAAAAAGACAAACAAAATTAAACTGTTTTTATTACTGTAACAGATATATTAGTGAATACTACTAGATCAGTTATTAATAACTACAGGGAACCTGTCTAAAACCAGAGGCTCCCGAGAGCCTGTATCTACACATACCTGATTTATATAGGCAATGAACAAACAATTTGAAGCTCTTTGTTAGAGTGGAAAACCCCCAAATATATTACACAATTCACTAGAATAAAACTTCAGTTTAAAGCTCATTTTATTTTCGTTTAAAAATTGGCATTTGTTTCTCTTTTGATTAAACTACTGTGCCCAGGCCACTGAAATAGTGTTGAAAGTGGCGTTAAATCCTAACCCTAACCTATCTATTTTCAGTAACTGTGGCAATCTTGGATGGAGGTTGGAGCTGTCTGATAATAGATATGGTTTCAGAGGAGAAGATTTTCAAATGATTATTTGTCAAAATCAGTCTGATTTGCATATTTTGGTCATAAAACGACAAAACGCAAAATCTGTAGCATCCATTGTATGTCATCCTAATAATTAAAATGTATAACTACATTTCAAATTTAAGCTCATTTCGTGGAAAGATATGGCTTATATATTGGCTCTGCAGGTGTATTTTAATCCCTCCCCCCATCTTTTTGTCCTATGTTTTATTTATAGTAACAGTAGCCATGATCTTAAAATTAATTTTTGGTAAAATATGCCCAACTTGCATATTCAACAAAAAAAAATCATAAAAATACTCTATTTCAACTTAAACCACAACAGTTTTTTCCATAAACAACTAAGCTTCTTTTAGTATATTTTTTTTATGTAATTGATTTTGCTGCTTAATATGCGAGCGTAAGCGAGCTCTTTATGGTATAAAATGTGTACTTAGGATTTTTTGACAAACATGGCTGCACATATACTGACGAATAAAAAAAAATCGACGCTTTGTAAACACCGGTTCCGTGTAACACACTAACACATTCAACTAATGAAGATCTTCTTAACATAAAGCGCAAAGGTGATCCTGAAGTCTCGTACCCTCTCTCGTACGTCCGATACCACTGAAACCCGGAACCCGTGTGTAATAAAAGTCATTTTGTTAGCTTGTTTTACTTATATTGATATTTTTTAATTTATTAAATCTCTTCGGACATACTGACAATAATTTTTGTTTCTACGCGGCAGTTAACTTTTGAGATTTCGTAAGGAACGATAACTCGAATAAAGGAATGACAGCTCGATTGAATGAGACTAGATTCGGCCCTAAAAAAAAGTCGTCCCCAAATATCTCGGCCCAAAAAATCTCGACACTTTTTGATGCACTGCGTGAAATTGCCAGATAATTTTCAGATGCGCGAGCATTCATGGCCGTGCCGGTTTCATATTAATTTATGTTAGAAATATCGAGAAAAAAAATATATACTGATGGCCTAAAAATCTTTCGTTCAGAAGAACTAAAAATGTACTTCCTGTATCCTTGGAGACACGCATACAATATGGTGGCAGTGAGATCACGTTTTCTCGTTATCTGTTATCTATTGTCATATTCAAGTTCCCTTTCCTGAAAATTTTTAATTAAAAAATCGAATAATAATGAAATGGAGAAATGATGTAAAGAAATCAATGATTTAAAAATCTAGTCACAAAAGAACGATCGGCCCTAAAAAAAAAGTCGTCCCCGATATATCTCGGCCATAAAATAGTCGTCCCCGACATATCTCTGCCCAAAAAATTTCCTTTGCAATAGAATTAACTGGGTAAGTCGAATTGAAGAATCAAGAATAATGAAGAAAAGAACCCAAAACTACTATTTGTGTTGTTTAAATGTGTTATTTCAATCATCCCAAGGATTTACATGATTTAAATATTAGATAATGTGGATTTTGCTTCGCTAACGCTGGCACTACAGGTACATGTAGCACCTGTCTCATATTATGCCAGCAATGCTGGCACTTATGTTAGAAATATCGAGAGAGAATAAATATACTGATGGCCTAAAAATCTTTCGTTCACAAGAACTACTTGCTGTATTCTTGGAGACACGTGTAAGCGTACAATATGGCGGCGGCGAGATCACGTCTTCTCGTTATCTGTTATTTATTGTCATGTTCAAGTTCCCTTTCCAAAAATTCATTAATTAAAACTGGGGGCTCCCAGGTGCCTGTAATAGCTCACCTGGTTTTCGATTTGACATCTAAAGTTGATAGAAAATGGGGGTGTTACACATAATTTTGAAAGTGGGCCACCCAAAGATCATTTCAACTCAAATTTCTGAGCAAAAGATTTTGATGTGATTTTTATCTCATAATATTCCTAAACGGAATAAACTGACTGAAAAAATCTCACAGAAAAACACCAGAATATATGTTAAACTACTCATTGCCATATAGCTGCAGTTAAAATTGGAGTTCATTTTGATTTGTAATAAAGCGGAAATTGACAACTAAAAAAATTTCTATTTTTAGTAACAGCAGCCATTTTGAATGGAGGCCAGGGCTGTCGGACACAATATTGAAAGGGGACCACCCAATAACCATCCCAGCCAAATTTGCTTTAATTTGGTTCAGCGGTTTCAGAGGAGAAGATTTAAATGTGATCTTTTATCAAAATATGTCTAATTTGTATAATCAGTATAAATCGGTTGAAAGAAAAATTTCACAGAAAAACCCACAATATATGTTAATTTACTCATTGTCATGTAGCTGCAGTTAAAATTTGAGCTCATTTTGATTTATAATAAAGCAGCAATGGACAATTTTGAAATTTCTATTTTTAGTAACAGTAGCCATCTTGAATGGAGGGTGGAGCTGTCGGACACAATTTTGAAATAAGACTACACAAGGACTATCCCTGCCAGATTTGGCTTAATTTGGTTCAGCGGTTTCAGAGGAAAAGATTTAAATGTGATCTTTATCAAAATATGCTTAATTTGCATAATCGGTATAAATCGTCTGAAAGAAAAATTTCACAGAATAGACTGGAATATATATATGTTAAACTACTCATTGCCTTGTAGCTGCAGTTAAAATTTGAGCTCATTTTGGTTTATACTAAAGCAGCAATGGACAATTGAAGAAATTTCTATTTTTAGTAACAGCAGCCATCTTGAATGGAGGGTGGGGCTGTTGGACACAATTTTGAAAGGTACCCACCCAAGGACCATCCCTGCCAAGTTTAGTGTAATTTGGTTCAGCGGTTTCAGAGGAGAAGATTTAAATGTGATCTTTTATCAAAATATGCCTAATTTGCATAATCGGCATAAATCGGCTGAAAGAAAAACTTCACAGAAAAACACGGAATATATGTTAAACTACTCCTTGCCATGTAGCTGCAGTTAAAATTTGATCTCATTTTGATTCATACAATAGTGGGCAATGGACAATTGAAGAAATTTCTATTTTTAGTAAAAGCAGCCATCTTGAATGGAGGGCGGGGCTGTCGGACACAATTTTGAAAGGGACCCACCCAGGGACCATCCCTGCCAGGTTTTGTTTAATTTGGTTCAGCCGTTTCAGAGGAGAAGATTTAAATGTGATATTTTATCAAAATATGCCTAATTTGCATAATCGGTATAAATCGGCTGAAAGAAACATTTCACAGAAAAACCCACAATATATGTTAAACTACTCCTTGCCATGTAGCTGCAGTTAAAATTTGAGCTCATTTTGACTTATACTAAAGCAGCAATGGACAATTAAAATTGCATCCCCCCTTTTTTCTATTTTTACCTTGGCGGCCATCTTGGTTGGAAGTCGGGATCACCGGACACAATTTTGGAAGGGGGCCATCCAAGGACCATTCCACCAAAGTTTGGTTGCAATTGGCCCAGTGGTTTCTGATGAGAAGATTAAAATGTGAAATGTTGACGGACGAACGACGGACGAAAAGTGATGGCAATAGCTCACCTGGCCTAAAGGCCTAAAGGCCAGGTGAGCTAAAAATGGTGGGGAAATGTCAACTTTTTTTTATGAATGATTTACCTCGATGCATCTTTAATCTGTTTCCCCTCTTTTCTTGAGAGCTCTAATAAATATTTTCTATACATTTAAGCCATTTAATTGTCCGACCACATTCTATTGTTTATTTTAGTTACGGTGACCATTCGGAACATATCCATTTTATCCATCTCTACCCAGAGTAAGGGTAGAGATTGCCATTTTATCTGTTTACGTTCAACGGGGAATAATTCTAAATAGTTTTTCTTCCTTTTCACCAATTTCATTGCTCTTACAAACTGTATTTAATTATAGAGAAAGTTTTATGAAGTTTTAATATAAAGAGAAAGAAAGACGTTGCAAAGAGGGTAAATTAGATACTTATTATTCTCATAAATATACTTTCTTTTAATAGTTTCCAAAAGAAAAAAAATATCTTACATTAAATAGCTTTCAAGTAATTTGCAAACTTTGTGTAGAATCAGTTCACACAGTTTAAGAATTGAACAGCACGCCAAAACCAAAACAGATTAGAAAGGTCACAGAAATTATGTAAATTTTGTTCACTTAATGAAATAGAAAATGAATCTCATCTACTTACACGTTTGATTTGTTGTCTATGTATAAATATACCGACTCTAAATAAAATTTACTTACTGACGTTGCACTTTATGCAATGATTTCAGATTAATTATCTCATTATAAGATACTTCTACTTTATACGATGTTCCATCAATACTGATGATTATACATCGGCGAGAACAGACAAGATAAATTCTCAAAATAAACATAAGATATAACATGTATATAAACTGTACAGAAAAAAGGGGTGATTTAGAATTTGTAACCTTGGATCAGAGTTTTAAACTAATCCAAGGGCTGGCCTGGCACAACAATGCTGGCTGGTAGTGAGTTCCAGATGCGTATTGTCTGTGGAAAGAAACTGTATTTAGAGTAGTCTTTAGTTGTGTTGTAGGTTTGGAACTGAAGTTTGTTGGTGGACCTGGTTATTTTCTGTTGATGAGTGACATACTGGTTAGGATCAATGACCACAACATTGTTGGTTATTTTATAAAACATCGTGACTCTGGCTCTCATACGTCTTTGTTCGAGAGTCTCCCAATTTAGGTTGCTCATCATGTCGGATACGTTGCTTGTGTTATGGTATCGACCAGATACAAAGCGTGCTGCTCTCCTCTGTACTCTTTCCAATTCATCTTTGTTCTGTTTGGTATGTGGTGACCATACCGTAGAGCAGTATTCTAGATTTGATCATACTATCCCTTTGTATGCGTTCTCCTTTGTTGTTTCATTTCTGACCTTCAGGTTTCTTCGTATAAATCCCAGTAATTTGTTGGCTTTCCCAGTAATGTTACATATGTGGGTGTTCCATGTGAGATCGCTGGAGAGTGTAACTCCTAAATACTTAGCTTCTTTGACGTCTTCATGAATAGATATTTGATAACTTTAATAAAATAGAAAGAAAATGCAATTTTGTTTATGGCTTATGACAATAGAATGCTTATCAACTTTGCAATTATTAGATAGCTACTTTAAAAAATGCTTTTATTTGAGATAAAATTCAAATAATGACGAATAAGTGATGAGATTCATAACCGATTTGAAATATATTTAAATATAGTGTTATAAAATGTATTGTGATCTATTATAGTAAATAAAGATCATGGGGTCCCGTTCTTACAGTGGTGGTACCTCTCTCAAGAGTGAATTTGTTACTTCAAATATATATTTAGATCCTACTATTAAAGTAATAATGTTAATTTGAAGGATATGTCCTTGTTGTTCAATTACCTTAGTCACGAGATCACTTCGAATTGAAATCACACAACAAATGAACTGTTAGCGAGATTTCATTGCATAAGTACAGTCAAGCTTTTAATTCTCTTTTAATTTTGATTTCATTGGAAGCCTTACTGTAAATAAAAAAAGACAAACAAAATTAAACTGTTTTTATTACTGTAACAGATATATTAGTGAATACTACTAGATCAGTTATTAATAACTACAGGGAACCTGTCTAAAACCAGAGGCTCCCGAGAGCCTGTATCTACACATACCTGATTTATATAGGCAATGAACAAAAAATTTGAAGCTCTTTGTTAGAGTGGAAAACCCCCAAATATATTACACAATTCACTAGAATAAAACTTCAGTTTAAAGCTCATTTTATTTTCGTTTAAAAATTGGCATTTGTTTCTCTTTTGATTAAACTACTGTGCCCAGGCCACTGAAATAGTGTTGAAAGTGGCGTTAAATCCTAACCCTAACCTATCTATTTTCAGTAACTGTGGCAATCTTGGATGGAGGTTGGAGCTGTCTGATAATAGATATGGTTTCAGAGGAGAAGATTTTCAAATGATTATTTGTCAAAATCAGTCTGATTTGCATATTTTGGTCATAAAACGACAAAACGCAAAATCTGTAGCATCCATTGTATGTCATCCTAATAATTAAAATGTATAACTACATTTCAAATTTAAGCTCATTTCGTGGAAAGATATGGCTTATATATTGGCTCTGCAGGTGTATTTTAATCCCTCCCCCCATCTTTTTGCCCTATGTTTTATTTATAGTAACAGTAGCCATGATCTTAAAATTAATTTTTGGTAAAATATGCCCAACTTGCATATTCAACAAAAAAAAATCATAAAAATTACAAATTTCATGAAAAAAAACTCTATTTCAACTTAAACCACAACAGTTTTTTCCATAAACAACTAAGCTTCTTTTAGTATATTTTTTTTATGTAATTGATTTTGCTGCTTAATATGCGAGCGTTAGCGAGCTCTTTATGGTATAAAATGTGTACTTAGGATTTTTTGACAAACATGGCTGCACATATACTGACGAATAAAAAAAAATCGACGCTTTGTAAACACCGGTTCCGTGTAACACACTAACACATTCAACTAATGAAGATCTTCTTAACATAAAGCGCAAAGGTGATCCTGAAGTCTCGTACCCTCTCTCGTACGTCCGATACCACTGAAACCCGGAACCCGTGTGTAATAAAAGTCATTTTGTTAGCTTGTTTTACTTATATTGATATTTTTTAATTTATTAAATCTCTTCGGACATACTGACAAGAATTTTTATTTCTACGCGGCAGTTAACTTTTGAGATTTCGTAAGGAACGATAACTCGAATAAAGGAATGACAGCTCGATTGAATGAGACTAGATTCGGCCCTAAAAAAAAGTCGTCCCCAAATATCTCGGCCCAAAAAATCTCGACACTTTTTGATGCACTGCGTGAAATTGCCAGATAATTTTCAGATGCGCGAGCATTCATGGCCGTGCCGGTTTCATATTAATTTATGTTAGAAATATCGAGAAAAAAAATATATACTGATGGCCTAAAAATCTTTCGTTCAGAAGAACTAAAAATGTACTTCCTGTATCCTTGGAGACACGCATACAATATGGTGGCAGTGAGATCACGTTTTCTCGTTATCTGTTATCTATTGTCATATTCAAGTTCCCTTTCCCGAAAATTGTTAATTAAAAAATCGAATAATAATGAAATGGAGAAATGATGTAAAGAAATCAATGATTTAAAAATCTAGTCACAAAAGAACGATCGGCCCTAAAAAAAAAGTCGTCCCCGATATATCTCGGCCATAAAATAGTCGTCCCCGACATATCTCTGCCCAAAAAATTTCCTTTGCAATAGAATTAACTGGGTAAGTCGAATTGAAGAATCAAGAATAATGAAGAAAAGAACCCAAAACTACTATTTGTGTTGTTTAAATGTGTTATTTCAATCATCCCAAGGATTTACATGATTTAAATATTAGATAATGTGGATTTTGCTTCGCTAACGCTGGCACTACAGGTACATGTAGCACCTGTCTCATATTATGCCAGCAATGCTGGCACTTATGTTAGAAATATCGAGAGAGAATAAATATACTGATGGCCTAAAAATCTTTCGTTCACAAGAACTACTTGCTGTATTCTTGGAGACACGTGTAAGCGTACAATATGGCGGCGGCGAGATCACGTCTTTTCGTTATCTGTTATTTATTGTCATGTTCAAGTTCCCTTTCCCAAAATTCATTAATTAAAACTGGGGGCTCCCAGGTGCCTGTAATAGCTCACCTGGTTTTCGATTTGACATCTAAAGTTGATAGAAAATGGGGGTGTTACACATAATTTTGAAAGTGGGCCACCCAAAGATCATTTCAACTCAAATTTCTGAGCAAAAGATTTTGATGTGATTTTTATCTCATAATATTCCTAAACGGAATAAACTGACTGAAAAAATCTCACAGAAAAACACCAGAATATATGTTAAACTACTCATTGCCATATAGCTGCAGTTAAAATTGGAGTTCATTTTGATTTGTAATAAAGCGGAAATTGACAACTAAAAAAATTTCTATTTTTAGTAACAGCAGCCATTTTGAATGGAGGGCAGGGCTGTCGGACACAATATTGAAAGGGGACCACCCAATAACCATCCCAGCCAAATTTGCTTTAATTTGGTTCAGCGGTTTCAGAGGAGAAGATTTAAATGTGATCTTTTATCAAAATATGTCTAATTTGTATAATCAGTATAAATCGGTTGAAAGAAAAATTTCACAGAAAAACCCACAATATATGTTAATTTACTCATTGTCATGTAGCTGCAGTTAAAATTTGAGCTCATTTTGATTTATAATAAAGCAGCAATGGACAATTTTGAAATTTCTATTTTTAGTAACAGTAGCCATCTTGAATGGAGGGTGGAGCTGTCGGACACAATTTTGAAATAAGACTACCCAAGGACTATCCCTGTCAGATTTGGCTTAATTTGGTTCAGCGGTTTCAGAGGAAAAGATTTAAATGTGATCTTTATCAAAATATGCTTAATTTGCATAATCGGTATAAATCGTCTGAAAGAAAAATTTCACAGAATAGACTGGAATATATATATGTTAAACTACTCTTTGCCTTGTAGTTGCAGTTAAAATTTGAGCTCATTTTGGTTTATACTAAAGCAGCAATGGACAATTGAAGAAATTTCTATTTTTTGTAACAGCAGCCATCTTGAATGGAGGGCGGGGCTGTTGGACACAATTTTGAAAGGTACCCACCCAAGGACCATCCCTGCCAAGTTTAGTGTAATTTGGTTCAGCAGTTTCAGAGGAGAAGATTTAAATGTGATCTTTTATCAAAATATGCCTAATTTGCATAATTGGCATAAATCGGCTGAAAGAAAAACTTCACAGAAAAACACGGAATATATGTTAAACTACTCCTTGCCATGTAGCTGCAGTTAAAATTTGATCTCATTTTGATTCATACAATAGTGGGCAATGGACAATTGAAGAAATTTCTATTTTTAGTAACAACAGCCATCTTGAATGGAGGGCGGGGCTGTCGGACACAATTTTGAAAGGGACCCACCCAGGGACCATCCCTGCCAGGTTTTGTTTAATTTGGTTCAGCCGTTTCAGAGGAGAAGATTTAAATGTGATATTTTATCAAAATATGCCTAATTTGCATAATCGGTATAAATCGGCTGAAAGAAACATTTCACAGAAAAACACGGAATATATGTTAATCTACTCCTTGCCATGTAGCTGCAGTTAAAATTTGAGCTCATTTTGACTTATACTAAAGCAGCAATGGACAATTAAAATTGCATCCCCCCTTTTTTCTATTTTTAGCTTGGCGGCCATCTTGGTTGGAAGTCGGGATCACCGGACACAATTTTGGAAGGGGGCCATCCAAGGACCATTCCACCAAAGTTTGGTTGCAATTGGCCCAGTGGTTTCTGATGAGAAGATTAAAATGTGAAATGTTGACGGACGAACGACGGACGAAAAGTGATGGCAATAGCTCACCTGGCCTAAAGGCCTAAAGGCCAGGTGAGCTAAAAATGGTGGGGAAATGTCAACTTTTTTTTATGAATGATTTACCTCGATGCATCTTTAATCTGTTTCCCCTCTTTTCTTGAGAGCTCTAATAAATATTTTCTATACATTTAAGCCATTTAATTGTCCGACCACATTCTATTGTTTATTTTAGTTACGGTGACCATTCGGAACATATCCATTTTATCCATCTCTACCCAGAGTAAGGGTAGAGATTGCCATTTTATCTGTTTACGTTCAACGGGGAATAACTCTATCTGTTTACGTTCAACGGGGAATAACTCTAAATAGCTTTTCTTCCTTTTCACCAATTTCATTGCTCTTGCAAACTATTTTATAGAGAAAGTTTTATGAAGTTTTAATATAAAGAGAAAGAAAGACGTTGCAAGGAGGGTAAATTAGATACTTATTATTCTCATAAATATACTTTCTTTTAATAGTTTCAAAAAGAAAAAAAGTATCTTACATTAAATAGCTTTCAAGTAATTTGCAAACTTTGTGTAGAATCAGTTCACACAGTTTAAGAATTGAACAGCATGCCAAAACCAAAACAGATTAGAAAGGTCACAGAAATTATGTAAATTTTGTTCACTTAATGAAATTAGAGAATGAATCTCATCTACTTACACGTTTGATTTGTTGTCTATGTATAAATATACCGACTCTAAATAAAATTTACTTACTTACGTTGCACTTTATGCAATGATTTCAGATTAATTATCTCATTATAAGATACTTCTACTTTATACGATGTTCCATCAATACTGATGATTATACATCGGCGAGAACAGACAAGATAAATTCTCAAAATAAACATAAGATATAACATGTATATACACTGTACAGAAAAAAGGGGTGATTTAGAATTTGTAACCTTGGATCAGAGTTTTAAACTAATCCAAGGACTGGCCTGGCACAACAATGCTGGCTGGTAGTGAGTTCCAGATGCGTATTGTCTGTGGAAAGAAACTGTATTTAGAGTAGTCTTTAGTTGTGTTGTAGGTTTGGAACTGAAGTTTGTTGGTGGACCTGGTTATTTTCTGTTGATGAGTGACATACTGGTTAGGATCAATGACCACAACATTGTTGGTTATTTTATAAAACATCGTGACTCTGGCTCTCATACGTCTTTGTTCGAGAGTCTCCCAATTTAGGTTGCTCATCATGTCGGATACGTTGCTTGTGTTATGGTATCGACCAGATACAAAGCGTGCTGCTCTCCTCTGTACTCTTTCCAATTCATCTTTGTTCTGTTTGGTATGTGGTGACCATACCGTAGAGCAGTATTCTAGATTTGATCATACTATCCCTTTGTATGCGTTCTCCTTTGTTGTTTCATTTCTGACCTTCAGGTTTCTTCGTATAAATCCCAGTAATTTGTTGGCTTTCCCAGTAATGTTACATATGTGGGTGTTCCATGTGAGATCGCTGGAGAGTGTAACTCCTAAATACTTAGCTTCTTTGACGTCTTCATGAATAGATATTTGATAACTTTAATAAAATAGAAAGAAAATGCAATTTTGTTTATGGCTTATGACAATAGAATGCTTATCAACTTTGCAATTATTAGATAGCTACTTTAAAAAATGCTTTTATTTGAGATAAAATTCAAATAATGACGAATAAGTGATGAGATTCATAACCGATTTGAAATATATTTAAATATAGTGTTATACAATGTATTGTGATCTATTATAGTAAATAAAGATCATGGGGTCCCGTTCTTACAGTGGTGGTACCTCTCTCAAGAGTGAATTTGTTACTTCAAATATATATTTAGATCCTACTATTAAAGTAATAATGTTAATTTGAAGGATATGTCCTTGTTGTTCAATTACCTTAGTCACAAGATCACTTCGAATTGAAATCACACAACAAATGAACTGTTAGCGAGATTTCATTGCATAAGTACAGTCAAGCTTTTAATTCTCTTTTAATTTTGATTTCATTGGAAGCCTTACTGTAAATAAAAAAAGACAAACAAAATTAAACTGTTTTTATTACTGTAACAGATATATTAGTGAATACTACTAGATCAGTTATTAATAACTACAGGGAACCTGTCTAAAACCAGAGGCTCCCGAGAGCCTGTATCTACACATACCTGATTTATATAGGCAATGAACAAAAAATTTGAAGCTCTTTGTTAGAGTGGAAAACCCCCAAATATATTACACAATTCACTAGAATAAAACTTCAGTTTAAAGCTCATTTTATTTTCGTTTAAAAATTGGCATTTGTTTCTCTTTTGATTAAACTACTGTGCCCAGGCCACTGAAATAGTGTTGAAAGTGGCGTTAAATCCTAACCCTAACCTATCTATTTTCAGTAACTGTGGCAATCTTGGATGGAGGTTGGAGCTGTCTGATAATAGATATGGTTTCAGAGGAGAAGATTTTCAAATGATTATTTGTCAAAATCAGTCTGATTTGCATATTTTGGTCATAAAACGACAAAACGCAAAATCTGTAGCATCCATTGTATGTCATCCTAATAATTAAAATGTATAACTACATTTCAAATTTAAGCTCATTTCGTGGAAAGATATGGCTTATATATTGGCTCTGCAGGTGTATTTTAATCCCTCCCCCCATCTTTTTGTCCTATGTTTTATTTATAGTAACAGTAGCCATGATCTTAAAATTATTTTTTGGTAAAATATGCCCAACTTGCATATAAAACCAAAAAAAATCATAAAAATTACAAATTTCATGAAAAAAAACTCTATTTCAACTTAAACCACAACAGTTTTTTCCATAAACAACTAAGCTTCTTTTAGTATATTTTTTTTATGTAATTGATTTTGCTGCTTAATATGCGAGCGTTAGCGAGCTCTTTATGGTATAAAATGTGTACTTAGGATTTTTTGACAAACATGGCTGCACATATACTGACGAATAAAAAAAAATCGACGCTTTGTAAACACCGGTTCCGTGTAACACACTAACACATTCAACTAATGAAGATCTTCTTAACATAAAGCGCAAAGGTGATCCTGAAGTCTCGTACCCTCTCTCGTACGTCCGATACCACTGAAATCCGGAACCCGTGTGTAATAAAAGTCATTTTGTTAGCTTGTTTTACTTATATTGATATTTTTTAATTTATTAAATCTCTTCGGACATACTGACAAGAATTTTTGTTTCTACGCGGCAGTTAACTTTTGAGATTTCGTAAGGAACGATAACTCGAATAAAGGAATGACAGCTCGATTGAATGAGACTAGATTCGGCCCAAAAAATCTCGACACTTGTTGATGCACTGCGTGAAATTGCCAGATAATTTTCAGATGCGCGAGCATTCATGGCCGTGCCGGTTTCATATTAATTTATGTTAGAAATATCGAGAAAAAAAATATATACTGATGGCCTAAAAATCTTTCGTTCAGAAGAACTAAAAATGTACTTCCTGTATCCTTGGAGACACGCATACAATATGGTGGCAGTGAGATCACGTTTTCTCGTTATCTGTTATCTATTGTCATATTCAAGTTCCCTTTCCCGAAAATTGTTAATTAAAAAATCGAATAATAATGAAATGGAGAAATGATGTAAAGAAATCAATGATTTAAAAATCTAGTCACAAAAGAACGATCGGCCCTAAAAAAAAAGTCGTCCCCGATATATCTCGGCCATAAAATAGTCGTCCCCGACATATCTCTGCCCAAAAAATTTCCTTTGCAATAGAATTAACTGGGTAAGTCGAATTGAAGAATCAAGAATAATGAAGAAAAGAACCCAAAACTACTATTTGTGTTGTTTAAATGTGTTATTTCAATCATCCCAAGGATTTACATGATTTAAATATTAGATAATGTGGATTTTGCTTCGCTAACGCTGGCACTACAGGTACATGTAGCACCTGTCTCATATTATGCCAGCAATGCTGGCACTTATGTTAGAAATATCGAGAGAGAATAAATATACTGATGGCCTAAAAATCTTTCGTTCACAAGAACTACTTGCTGTATTCTTGGAGACACGTGTAAGCGTACAATATGGCGGCGGCGAGATCACGTCTTCTCGTTATCTGTTATTTATTGTCATGTTCAAGTTCCCTTTCCAAAAATTCATTAATTAAAACTGGGGGCTCCCAGGTGCCTGTAATAGCTCACCTGGTTTTCGATTTGACATCTAAAGTTGATAGAAAATGGGGGTGTTACACATAATTTTGAAAGTGGGCCACCCAAAGATCATTTCAACTCAAATTTCTGAGAAAAAGATTTTGATGTGATTTTTATCTCATAATATTCCTAAACGGAATAAACTGACTGAAAAAATCTCACAGAAAAACACCAGAATATATGTTAAACTACTCATTGCCATATAGCTGCAGTTAAAATTGGAGTTCATTTTGATTTGTAATAAAGCGGAAATTGACAACTAAAAATTTTTCTATTTTTAGTAACAGCAGCCATTTTGAATGGAGGGCAGGGCTGTCGGACACAATATTGAAAGGGGACTACCCAATAACCATCCCAGCCAAATTTGCTTTAATTTGGTTCAGCGGTTTCAGAGGAGAAGATTTAAATGTGATCTTTTATCAAAATATGTCTAATTTGTATAATCAGTATAAATCGGTTGAAAGAAAAATTTCACAGAAAAACCCACAATATATGTTAATTTACTCATTGTCATGTAGCTGCAGTTAAAATTTGAGCTCATTTTGATTTATAATAAAGCAGCAATGAACAATTTTGAAATTTCTATTTTTAGTAACAGTAGCCATCTTGAATGGAGGGTGGAGCTGTCGGACACAATTTTGAAATAAGACTACACAAGGACTATCCCTGCCAGATTTGGCTTAATTTGGTTCAGCGGTTTCAGAGGAAAAGATTTAAATGTGATCTTTATCAAAATATGCTTAATTTGCATAATCGGTATAAATCGTCTGAAAGAAAAATTTCACAGAATAGACTGGAATATATATATGTTAAACTACTCATTGCCTTGTAGCTGCAGTTAAAATTTGAGCTCATTTTGGTTTATACTAAAGCAGCAATGGACAATTGAAGAAATTTCTATTTTTTGTAACAGCAGCCATCTTGAATGGAGGGCGGGGCTGTTGGACACAATTTTGAAAGGTACCCACCCAAGGACCATCCCTGCCAAGTTTAGTGTAATTTGGTTCAGCGGTTTTAGAGGAGAAGATTTAAATGTGATCTTTTATCAAAATATGCCTAATTTGCATAATCGGCATAAATCGGCTGAAAGAACAACTTCACAGAAAAACACGGAATATATGTTAAACTACTCCTTGCCATGTAGCTGCAGTTAAAATTTGATCTCATTTTGATTCATACAATAGTGGGCAATGGACAATTGAAGAAATTTCTATTTTTAGTAACAGCAGCCATCTTGAATGGAGGGCGGGGCTGTCGGACACAATTTTGAAAGGGACCCACCCAGGGACCATCCCTGCCAGGTTTTGTTTAATTTGGTTCAGCCGTTTCAGAGGAGAAGATTTAAATGTGATATGTTATCAAAATATGCCTAATTTGCATAATCGGTATAAATCGGCTGAAAGAAACATTTCACAGAAAAACCCACAATATATGTTAAACTACTCCTTGCCATGTAGCTGCAGTTAAAATTTGAGCTCATTTTGACTTATACTAAAGCAGCAATGGACAATTAAAATTGCATCCCCCCTTTTTTCTATTTTTAGCTTGGCGGCCATCTTGGTTGGAAGTCGGGATCACCGGACACAATTTTGGAAGGGGGCCATCCATGGACCATTCCACCAAAGTTTGGTTGCAATTGGCCCAGTGGTTTCTGATGAGAAGATTAAAATGTGAAATGTTGACGGACGAACGACGGACGAAAAGTGATGGCAATAGCTCACCTGGCCTAAAGGCCTAAAGGCCAGGTGAGCTAAAAATGGTGGGGAAATGTCAACTTTTTTTTATGAATGATTTACCTCGATGCATCTTTAATCTGTTTCCCCTCTTTTCTTGAGAGCTCTAATAAATATTTTCTATACATTTAAGCCATTTAATTGTCCGACCACATTCTATTGTTTATTTTAGTTACGGTGACCATTCGGAACATATCCATTTTATCCATCTCTACCCAGAGTAAGGGTAGAGATTGCCATTTTATCTGTTTACGTTCAACGGGGAATAACTCTAAATAGCTTTTCTTCCTTTTCACCAATTTCATTGCTCTTGCAAACTATTTTATAGAGAAAGTTTTATGAAGTTTTAATATAAAGAGAAAGAAAGACGTTGCAAGGAGGGTAAATTAGATACTTATTATTCTCATAAATATACTTTCTTTTAATAGTTTCAAAAAGAAAAAAAGTATCTTACATTAAATAGCTTTCAAGTAATTTGCAAACTTTGTGTAGAATCAGTTCACACAGTTTAAGAATTGAACAGCATGCCAAAACCAAAACAGATTAGAAAGGTCACAGAAATTATGTAAATTTTGTTCACTTAATGAAATAGAGAATGAATCTCATCTACTTACACGTTTGATTTGTTGTCTATGTATAAATATACCGACTCTAAATAAAATTTACTTACTTACGTTGCACTTTATGCAATGATTTCAGATTAATTATCTCATTATAAGATACTTCTACTTTATACGATGTTCCATCAATACTGATGATTATACATCGGCGAGAACAGACAAGATAAATTCTCAAAATAAACATAAGATATAACATGTATATACACTGTACAGAAAAAAGGGGTGATTTAGAATTTGTAACCTTGGATCAGAGTTTTAAACTAATCCAAGGACTGGCCTGGCACAACAATGCTGGCTGGTAGTGAGTTCCAGATGCGTATTGTCTGTGGAAAGAAACTGTATTTAGAGTAGTCTTTAGTTGTGTTGTAGGTTTGGAACTGAAGTTTGTTGGTGGACCTGGTTATTTTCTGTTGATGAGTGACATACTGGTTAGGATCAATGACCACAACATTGTTGGTTATTTTATAAAACATCGTGACTCTGGCTCTCATACGTCTTTGTTCGAGAGTCTCCCAATTTAGGTTGCTCATCATGTCGGATACGTTGCTTGTGTTATGGTATCGACCAGATACAAAGCGTGCTGCTCTCCTCTGTACTCTTTCCAATTCATCTTTGTTCTGTTTGGTATGTGGTGACCATACCGTAGAGCAGTATTCTAGATTTGATCATACTATCCCTTTGTATGCGTTCTCCTTTGTTGTTTCATTTCTGACCTTCAGGTTTCTTCGTATAAATCCCAGTAATTTGTTGGCTTTCCCAGTAATGTTACATATGTGGGTGTTCCATGTGAGATCGCTGGAGAGTGTAACTCCTAAATACTTAGCTTCTTTGACGTCTTCATGAATAGATATTTGATAACTTTAATAAAATAGAAAGAAAATGCAATTTTGTTTATGGCTTATGACAATAGAATGCTTATCAACTTTGCAATTATTAGATAGCTACTTTAAAAAATGCTTTTATTTGAGATAAAATTCAAATAATGACGAATAAGTGATGAGATTCATAACCGATTTGAAATATATTTAAATATAGTGTTATAAAATGTATTGTGATCTATTATAGTAAATAAAGATCATGGGGTCCCGTTCTTACAGTGGTGGTACCTCTCTCAAGAGTGAATTTGTTACTTCAAATATATATTTAGATCCTACTATTAAAGTAATAATGTTAATTTGAAGGATATGTCCTTGTTGTTCAATTACCTTAGTCACAAGATCACTTCGAATTGAAATCACACAACAAATGAACTGTTAGCGAGATTTCATTGCATAAGTACAGTCAAGCTTTTAATTCTCTTTTAATTTTGATTTCATTGGAAGCCTTACTGTAAATAAAAAAAGACAAACAAAATTAAACTGTTTTTATTACTGTAACAGATATATTAGTGAATACTACTAGATCAGTTATTAATAACTACAGGGAACCTGTCTAAAACCAGAGGCTCCCGAGAGCCTGTATCTACACATACCTGATTTATATAGGCAATGAACAAAAAATTTGAAGCTCTTTGTTAGAGTGGAAAACCCCCAAATATATTACACAATTCACTAGAATAAAACTTCAGTTTAAAGCTCATTTTATTTTCGTTTAAAAATTGGCATTTGTTTCTCTTTTGATTAAACTACTGTGCCCAGGCCACTGAAATAGTGTTGAAAGTGGCGTTAAATCCTAACCCTAACCTATCTATTTTCAGTAACTGTGGCAATCTTGGATGGAGGTTGGAGCTGTCTGATAATAGATATGGTTTCAGAGGAGAAGATTTTCAAATGATTATTTGTCAAAATCAGTCTGATTTGCATATTTTGGTCATAAAACGACAAAACGCAAAATCTGTAGCATCCATTGTATGTCATCCTAATAATTAAAATGTATAACTACATTTCAAATTTAAGCTCATTTCGTGGAAAGATATGGCTTATATATTGGCTCTGCAGGTGTATTTTAATCCCTCCCCCCATCTTTTTGTCCTATGTTTTATTTATAGTAACAGTAGCCATGATCTTAAAATTATTTTTTGGTAAAATATGCCCAACTTGCATATAAAACCAAAAAAAATCATAAAAATTACAAATTTCATGAAAAAAAACTCTATTTCAACTTAAACCACAACAGTTTTTTCCATAAACAACTAAGCTTCTTTTAGTATATTTTTTTTATGTAATTGATTTTGCTGCTTAATATGCGAGCGTTAGCGAGCTCTTTATGGTATAAAATGTGTACTTAGGATTTTTTGACAAACATGGCTGCACATATACTGACGAATAAAAAAAAATCGACGCTTTGTAAACACCGGTTCCGTGTAACACACTAACACATTCAACTAATGAAGATCTTCTTAACATAAAGCGCAAAGGTGATCCTGAAGTCTCGTACCCTCTCTCGTACGTCCGATACCACTGAAATCCGGAACCCGTGTGTAATAAAAGTCATTTTGTTAGCTTGTTTTACTTATATTGATATTTTTTAATTTATTAAATCTCTTCGGACATACTGACAAGAATTTTTGTTTCTACGCGGCAGTTAACTTTTGAGATTTCGTAAGGAACGATAACTCGAATAAAGGAATGACAGCTCGATTGAATGAGACTAGATTCGGCCCAAAAAATCTCGACACTTGTTGATGCACTGCGTGAAATTGCCAGATAATTTTCAGATGCGCGAGCATTCATGGCCGTGCCGGTTTCATATTAATTTATGTTAGAAATATCGAGAAAAAAAATATATACTGATGGCCTAAAAATCTTTCGTTCAGAAGAACTAAAAATGTACTTCCTGTATCCTTGGAGACACGCATACAATATGGTGGCAGTGAGATCACGTTTTCTCGTTATCTGTTATCTATTGTCATATTCAAGTTCCCTTTCCCGAAAATTGTTAATTAAAAAATCGAATAATAATGAAATGGAGAAATGATGTAAAGAAATCAATGATTTAAAAATCTAGTCACAAAAGAACGATCGGCCCTAAAAAAAAAGTCGTCCCCGATATATCTCGGCCATAAAATAGTCGTCCCCGACATATCTCTGCCCAAAAAATTTCCTTTGCAATAGAATTAACTGGGTAAGTCGAATTGAAGAATCAAGAATAATGAAGAAAAGAACCCAAAACTACTATTTGTGTTGTTTAAATGTGTTATTTCAATCATCCCAAGGATTTACATGATTTAAATATTAGATAATGTGGATTTTGCTTCGCTAACGCTGGCACTACAGGTACATGTAGCACCTGTCTCATATTATGCCAGCAATGCTGGCACTTATGTTAGAAATATCGAGAGAGAATAAATATACTGATGGCCTAAAAATCTTTCGTTCACAAGAACTACTTGCTGTATTCTTGGAGACACGTGTAAGCGTACAATATGGCGGCGGCGAGATCACGTCTTCTCGTTATCTGTTATTTATTGTCATGTTCAAGTTCCCTTTCCAAAAATTCATTAATTAAAACTGGGGGCTCCCAGGTGCCTGTAATAGCTCACCTGGTTTTCGATTTGACATCTAAAGTTGATAGAAAATGGGGGTGTTACACATAATTTTGAAAGTGGGCCACCCAAAGATCATTTCAACTCAAATTTCTGAGAAAAAGATTTTGATGTGATTTTTATCTCATAATATTCCTAAACGGAATAAACTGACTGAAAAAATCTCACAGAAAAACACCAGAATATATGTTAAACTACTCATTGCCATATAGCTGCAGTTAAAATTGGAGTTCATTTTGATTTGTAATAAAGCGGAAATTGACAACTAAAAATTTTTCTATTTTTAGTAACAGCAGCCATTTTGAATGGAGGGCAGGGCTGTCGGACACAATATTGAAAGGGGACTACCCAATAACCATCCCAGCCAAATTTGCTTTAATTTGGTTCAGCGGTTTCAGAGGAGAAGATTTAAATGTGATCTTTTATCAAAATATGTCTAATTTGTATAATCAGTATAAATCGGTTGAAAGAAAAATTTCACAGAAAAACCCACAATATATGTTAATTTACTCATTGTCATGTAGCTGCAGTTAAAATTTGAGCTCATTTTGATTTATAATAAAGCAGCAATGAACAATTTTGAAATTTCTATTTTTAGTAACAGTAGCCATCTTGAATGGAGGGTGGAGCTGTCGGACACAATTTTGAAATAAGACTACACAAGGACTATCCCTGCCAGATTTGGCTTAATTTGGTTCAGCGGTTTCAGAGGAAAAGATTTAAATGTGATCTTTATCAAAATATGCTTAATTTGCATAATCGGTATAAATCGTCTGAAAGAAAAATTTCACAGAATAGACTGGAATATATATATGTTAAACTACTCATTGCCTTGTAGCTGCAGTTAAAATTTGAGCTCATTTTGGTTTATACTAAAGCAGCAATGGACAATTGAAGAAATTTCTATTTTTTGTAACAGCAGCCATCTTGAATGGAGGGCGGGGCTGTTGGACACAATTTTGAAAGGTACCCACCCAAGGACCATCCCTGCCAAGTTTAGTGTAATTTGGTTCAGCGGTTTTAGAGGAGAAGATTTAAATGTGATCTTTTATCAAAATATGCCTAATTTGCATAATCGGCATAAATCGGCTGAAAGAACAACTTCACAGAAAAACACGGAATATATGTTAAACTACTCCTTGCCATGTAGCTGCAGTTAAAATTTGATCTCATTTTGATTCATACAATAGTGGGCAATGGACAATTGAAGAAATTTCTATTTTTAGTAACAGCAGCCATCTTGAATGGAGGGCGGGGCTGTCGGACACAATTTTGAAAGGGACCCACCCAGGGACCATCCCTGCCAGGTTTTGTTTAATTTGGTTCAGCCGTTTCAGAGGAGAAGATTTAAATGTGATATGTTATCAAAATATGCCTAATTTGCATAATCGGTATAAATCGGCTGAAAGAAACATTTCACAGAAAAACCCACAATATATGTTAAACTACTCCTTGCCATGTAGCTGCAGTTAAAATTTGAGCTCATTTTGACTTATACTAAAGCAGCAATGGACAATTAAAATTGCATCCCCCCTTTTTTCTATTTTTAGCTTGGCGGCCATCTTGGTTGGAAGTCGGGATCACCGGACACAATTTTGGAAGGGGGCCATCCATGGACCATTCCACCAAAGTTTGGTTGCAATTGGCCCAGTGGTTTCTGATGAGAAGATTAAAATGTGAAATGTTGACGGACGAACGACGGACGAAAAGTGATGGCAATAGCTCACCTGGCCTAAAGGCCTAAAGGCCAGGTGAGCTAAAAATGGTGGGGAAATGTCAACTTTTTTTTATGAATGATTTACCTCGATGCATCTTTAATCTGTTTCCCCTCTTTTCTTGAGAGCTCTAATAAATATTTTCTATACATTTAAGCCATTTAATTGTCCGACCACATTCTATTGTTTATTTTAGTTACGGTGACCATTCGGAACATATCCATTTTATCCATCTCTACCCAGAGTAAGGGTAGAGATTGCCATTTTATCTGTTTACGTTCAACGGGGAATAACTCTAAATAGCTTTTCTTCCTTTTCACCAATTTCATTGCTCTTGCAAACTATTTTATAGAGAAAGTTTTATGAAGTTTTAATATAAAGAGAAAGAAAGACGTTGCAAGGAGGGTAAATTAGATACTTATTATTCTCATAAATATACTTTCTTTTAATAGTTTCAAAAAGAAAAAAAGTATCTTACATTAAATAGCTTTCAAGTAATTTGCAAACTTTGTGTAGAATCAGTTCACACAGTTTAAGAATTGAACAGCATGCCAAAACCAAAACAGATTAGAAAGGTCACAGAAATTATGTAAATTTTGTTCACTTAATGAAATAGAGAATGAATCTCATCTACTTACACGTTTGATTTGTTGTCTATGTATAAATATACCGACTCTAAATAAAATTTACTTACTTACGTTGCACTTTATGCAATGATTTCAGATTAATTATCTCATTATAAGATACTTCTACTTTATACGATGTTCCATCAATACTGATGATTATACATCGGCGAGAACAGACAAGATAAATTCTCAAAATAAACATAAGATATAACATGTATATACACTGTACAGAAAAAAGGGGTGATTTAGAATTTGTAACCTTGGATCAGAGTTTTAAACTAATCCAAGGACTGGCCTGGCACAACAATGCTGGCTGGTAGTGAGTTCCAGATGCGTATTGTCTGTGGAAAGAAACTGTATTTAGAGTAGTCTTTAGTTGTGTTGTAGGTTTGGAACTGAAGTTTGTTGGTGGACCTGGTTATTTTCTGTTGATGAGTGACATACTGGTTAGGATCAATGACCACAACATTGTTGGTTATTTTATAAAACATCGTGACTCTGGCTCTCATACGTCTTTGTTCGAGAGTCTCCCAATTTAGGTTGCTCATCATGTCGGATACGTTGCTTGTGTTATGGTATCGACCAGATACAAAGCGTGCTGCTCTCCTCTGTACTCTTTCCAATTCATCTTTGTTCTGTTTGGTATGTGGTGACCATACCGTAGAGCAGTATTCTAGATTTGATCATACTATCCCTTTGTATGCGTTCTCCTTTGTTGTTTCATTTCTGACCTTCAGGTTTCTTCGTATAAATCCCAGTAATTTGTTGGCTTTCCCAGTAATGTTACATATGTGGGTGTTCCATGTGAGATCGCTGGAGAGTGTAACTCCTAAATACTTAGCTTCTTTGACGTCTTCATGAATAGATATTTGATAACTTTAATAAAATAGAAAGAAAATGCAATTTTGTTTATGGCTTATGACAATAGAATGCTTATCAACTTTGCAATTATTAGATAGCTACTTTAAAAAATGCTTTTATTTGAGATAAAATTCAAATAATGACGAATAAGTGATGAGATTCATAACCGATTTGAAATATATTTAAATATAGTGTTATAAAATGTATTGTGATCTATTATAGTAAATAAAGATCATGGGGTCCCGTTCTTACAGTGGTGGTACCTCTCTCAAGAGTGAATTTGTTACTTCAAATATATATTTAGATCCTACTATTAAAGTAATAATGTTAATTTGAAGGATATGTCCTTGTTGTTCAATTACCTTAGTCACAAGATCACTTCGAATTGAAATCACACAACAAATGAACTGTTAGCGAGATTTCATTGCATAAGTACAGTCAAGCTTTTAATTCTCTTTTAATTTTGATTTCATTGGAAGCCTTACTGTAAATAAAAAAAGACAAACAAAATTAAACTGTTTTTATTACTGTAACAGATATATTAGTGAATACTACTAGATCAGTTATTAATAACTACAGGGAACCTGTCTAAAACCAGAGGCTCCCGAGAGCCTGTATCTACACATACCTGATTTATATAGGCAATGAACAAAAAATTTGAAGCTCTTTGTTAGAGTGGAAAACCCCCAAATATATTACACAATTCACTAGAATAAAACTTCAGTTTAAAGCTCATTTTATTTTCGTTTAAAAATTGGCATTTGTTTCTCTTTTGATTAAACTACTGTGCCCAGGCCACTGAAATAGTGTTGAAAGTGGCGTTAAATCCTAACCCTAACCTATCTATTTTCAGTAACTGTGGCAATCTTGGATGGAGGTTGGAGCTGTCTGATAATAGATATGGTTTCAGAGGAGAAGATTTTCAAATGATTATTTGTCAAAATCAGTCTGATTTGCATATTTTGGTCATAAAACGACAAAACGCAAAATCTGTAGCATCCATTGTATGTCATCCTAATAATTAAAATGTATAACTACATTTCAAATTTAAGCTCATTTCGTGGAAAGATATGGCTTATATATTGGCTCTGCAGGTGTATTTTAATCCCTCCCCCCATCTTTTTGTCCTATGTTTTATTTATAGTAACAGTAGCCATGATCTTAAAATTATTTTTTGGTAAAATATGCCCAACTTGCATATAAAACCAAAAAAAATCATAAAAATTACAAATTTCATGAAAAAAAACTCTATTTCAACTTAAACCACAACAGTTTTTTCCATAAACAACTAAGCTTCTTTTAGTATATTTTTTTTATGTAATTGATTTTGCTGCTTAATATGCGAGCGTTAGCGAGCTCTTTATGGTATAAAATGTGTACTTAGGATTTTTTGACAAACATGGCTGCACATATACTGACGAATAAAAAAAAATCGACGCTTTGTAAACACCGGTTCCGTGTAACACACTAACACATTCAACTAATGAAGATCTTCTTAACATAAAGCGCAAAGGTGATCCTGAAGTCTCGTACCCTCTCTCGTACGTCCGATACCACTGAAATCCGGAACCCGTGTGTAATAAAAGTCATTTTGTTAGCTTGTTTTACTTATATTGATATTTTTTAATTTATTAAATCTCTTCGGACATACTGACAAGAATTTTTGTTTCTACGCGGCAGTTAACTTTTGAGATTTCGTAAGGAACGATAACTCGAATAAAGGAATGACAGCTCGATTGAATGAGACTAGATTCGGCCCAAAAAATCTCGACACTTTTTGATGCACTGCGTGAAATTGCCAGATAATTTTCAGATGCGCGAGCATTCATGGCCGTGCCGGTTTTATATTAATTTATGTTAGAAATATCGAGAAAAAAAATATATACTGATGGCCTAAAAATCTTTCGTTCAGAAGAACTAAAAATGTACTTCCTGTATCCTTGGAGACACGCATACAATATGGTGGCAGTGAGATCACGTTTTCTCGTTATCTGTTATCTATTGTCATATTCAAGTTCCCTTTCCCGAAAATTGTTAATTAAAAAATCGAATAATAATGAAATGGAGAAATGATGTAAAGAAATCAATGATTTAAAAATCTAGTCACAAAAGAACGATCGCCCTAAAAAAAAAGTCGTCCCCGATATATCTCGGCCATAAAATAGTCGTCCCCGACATATCTCTGCCCAAAAAATTTCCTTTGCAATAGAATTAACTGGGTAAGTCGAATTGAAGAATCAAGAATAATGAAGAAAAGAACCCAAAACTACTATTTGTGTTGTTTAAATGTGTTATTTCAATCATCCCAAGGATTTACATGATTTAAATATTAGATAATGTGGATTTTGCTTCGCTAACGCTGGCACTACAGGTACATGTAGCACCTGTCTCATATTATGCCAGCAATGCTGGCACTTATGTTAGAAATATCGAGAGAGAATAAATATACTGATGGCCTAAAAATCTTTCGTTCACAAGAACTACTTGCTGTATTCTTGGAGACACGTGTAAGCGTACAATATGGCGGCGGCGAGATCACGTCTTCTCGTTATCTGTTATTTATTGTCATGTTCAAGTTCCCTTTCCAAAAATTCATTAATTAAAACTGGGGGCTCCCAGGTGCCTGTAATAGCTCACCTGGTTTTCGATTTGACATCTAAAGTTGATAGAAAATGGGGGTGTTACACATAATTTTGAAAGTGGGCCACCCAAAGATCATTTCAACTCAAATTTCTGAGAAAAAGATTTTGATGTGATTTTTATCTCATAATATTCCTAAACGGAATAAACTGACTGAAAAAATCTCACAGAAAAACACCAGAATATATGTTAAACTACTCATTGCCATATAGCTGCAGTTAAAATTGGAGTTCATTTTGATTTGTAATAAAGCGGAAATTGACAACTAAAAAATTTTCTATTTTTAGTAACAGCAGCCATTTTGAATGGAGGGCAGGGCTGTCGGACACAATATTGAAAGGGGACCACCCAATAACCATCCCAGCCAAATTTGCTTTAATTTGGTTCAGCGGTTTCAGAGGAGAAGATTTAAATGTGATCTTTTATCAAAATATGTCTAATTTGTATAATCAGTATAAATCAGTTGAAAGAAAAATTTCACAGAAAAACCCACAATATATGTTAATTTACTCATTGTCATGTAGCTGCAGTTAAAATTTGAGCTCATTTTGATTTATAATAAAGCAGCAATGAACAATTTTGAAATTTCTATTTTTAGTAACAGTAGCCATCTTGAATGGAGGGTGGAGCTGTCGGACACAATTTTGAAATAAGACTACCCAAGGACTATCCCTGCCAGATTTGGCTTAATTTGGTTCAGCGGTTTCAGAGGAAAAGATTTAAATGTGATCTTTATCAAAATATGCTTAATTTGCATAATCGGTATAAATCGTCTGAAAGAAAAATTTCACAGAATAGACTGGAATATATATATGTTAAACTACTCATTGCCTTGTAGCTGCAGTTAAAATTTGAGCTCATTTTGGTTTATACTAAAGCAGCAATGGACAATTGAAGAAATTTCTATTTTTTGTAACAGCAGCCATCTTGAATGGAGGGCGGGGCTGTTGGACACAATTTTGAAAGGTACCCACCCAAGGACCATCCCTGCCAAGTTTAGTGTAATTTGGTTCAGCGGTTTTAGAGGAGAAGATTTAAATGTGATCTTTTATCAAAATATGCCTAATTTGCATAATCGGCATAAATCGGCTGAAAGAAAAACTTCACAGAAAAACACGGAATATATGTTAAACTACTCCTTGCCATGTAGCTGCAGTTAAAATTTGATCTCATTTTGATTCATACAATAGTGGGCAATGGACAATTGAAGAAATTTCTATTTTTAGTAACAGCAGCCATCTTGAATGGAGGGCGGGGCTGTCGGACACAATTTTGAAAGGGACCCACCCAGGGACCATCCCTGCCAGGTTTTGTTTAATTTGGTTCAGCCGTTTCAGAGGAGAAGATTTAAATGTGATATTTTATCAAAATATGCCTAATTTGCATAATCGGTATAAATCGGCTGAAAGAAACATTTCACAGAAAAACACGGAATATATGTTAATCTACTCCTTGCCATGTAGCTGCAGTTAAAATTTGAGCTCATTTTGACTTATACTAAAGCAGCAATGGACAATTAAAATTGCATCCCCCCTTTTTTCTATTTTTAGCTTGGCGGCCATCTTGGTTGGAAGTCGGGATCACCGGACACAATTTGGGATGGGGGCCATCCAAGGACCATTCCAACAAAGTTTGGTTGCAATTGGCCCAGTGGTTTCTGATGAGAAGATTAAAATGTGAAATGTTGACGGACGAACGACGGACGAAAAGTGATGGCAATAGCTCACCTGGCCTAAAGGCCTAAAGGCCAGGTGAGCTAAAAATGGTGGGGAAATGTCAACTTTTTTTTATGAATGATTTACCCCCGCATCTTTAATCTGTTTCCCCTCTTTTCTTGAGAGCTCTAATAAATATTTTCTATACATTTAAGCCATTTAATTGTCCGACCACATTCTATTGTTTATTTTAGTTACGGTGACCATTCGGAACATATCCATTTTATCCATCTCTACCCAGAGTAAGGGTAGAGATTGCCATTTTATCTGTTTACGTTCAACGGGGAATAACTCTAAATAGCTTTTCTTCCTTTTCACCAATTTCATTGCTCTTACAAACTGTATTTTATAGAGGAGGTTTTATGAAGTTTTAATATAAAGAGAAAGAAAGACGTTGCAAGGAGGGTAAATTAGATACTTATTATTCTCATAAATATACTTTCTTTTAATAGTTTCAAAAAGAAAAAAAGTATCTTACATTAAATAGCTTTCAAGTAATTTGCAAACTTTGTGTAGAATCAGTTCACACAGTTTAAGAATTGAACAGCATGCCAAAACCAAAACATATTAGAAAAGTCACAGAAATTATGTAAATTTTGTTCACTTAATGAAATAGAGAATGAATCTCATCTGCTTACACGTTTGATTTGTTGTCTATGTATAAATATACCGACTCTAAATAAAATTTACTTACTTACGTTGCACTTTATGCAATGATTTCAGATTAATTATCTCATTATAAGATACTTCTACTTTATACGATGTTCCATCAATACTGATGATTATACATCGGCGAGAACAGACAAGATAAATTCTCAAAATAAACATAAGATATAACATGTATATACACTGTACAGAAAAAAGGGGTGATTTATAATTTGTAACCTTGGATCAGAGTTTTAAACTAATCCAAGGACTGGCCTGGCACAACAATGCTGGCTGGTAGTGAGTTCCAGATGCGTATTGTCTGTGGAAAGAAACTGTATTTAGAGTAGTCTTTAGTTGTGTTGTAGGTTTGGAACTGAAGTTTGCTGGTGGACCTGGTTATTTTCTGTTGATGAGTGACATACTGGTTAGGATCAATGACCACAACATTGTTGGTTATTTTATAAAACATCGTGACTCTGGCTCTCATACGTCTTTGTTCGAGAGTCTCCCAATTTAGGTTGCTCATCATGTCGGATACGTTGCTTGTGTTATGGTATCGACCAGATACAAAGCGTGCTGCTCTCCTCTGTACTCTTTCCAATTCATCTTTGTTCTGTTTGGTATGTGGTGACCATACCGTAGAGCAGTATTCTAGATTTGATCATACTATCCCTTTGTATGCGTTCTCCTTTGTTGTTTCATTTCTGACCTTCAGGTTTCTTCGTATAAATCCCAGTAATTTGTTGGCTTTCCCAGTAATGTTACATATGTGGGTGTTCCATGTGAGATCGCTGGAGAGTGTAACTCCTAAATACTTAGCTTCTTTGACGTCTTCATGAATAGATATTTGATAACTTTAATAAAATAGAAAGAAAATGCAATTTTGTTTATGGCTTATGACAATAGAATGCTTATCAACTTTGCAATTATTAGATAGCTACTTTAAAAAATGCTTTTATTTGAGATAAAATTCAAATAATGACGAATAAGTGATGAGATTCATAACCGATTTGAAATATATTTAAATATAGTGTTATAAAATGTATTGTGATCTATTATAGTAAATAAAGATCATGGGGTCCCGTTCTTACAGTGGTGGTACCTCTCTCAAGAGTGAATTTGTTACTTCAAATATATATTTAGATCCTACTATTAAAGTAATAATGTTAATTTGAAGGATATGTCCTTGTTGTTCAATTACCTTAGTCACGAGATCACTTCGAATTGAAATCACACAACAAATGAACTGTTAGCGAGATTTCATTGCATAAGTACAGTCAAGCTTTTAATTCTCTTTTAATTTTGATTTCATTGGAAGCCTTACTGTAAATAAAAAAAGACAAACAAAATTAAACTGTTTTTATTACTGTAACAGATATATTAGTGAATACTACTAGATCAGTTATTAATAACTACAGGGAACCTGTCTAAAACCAGAGGCTCCCGAGAGCCTGTATCTACACATACCTGATTTATATAGGCAATGAACAAAAAATTTGAAGCTCTTTGTTAGAGTGGAAAACCCCCAAATATATTACACAATTCACTAGAATAAAACTTCAGTTTAAAGCTCATTTTATTTTCGTTTAAAAATTGGCATTTGTTTCTCTTTTGATTAAACTACTGTGCCCAGGCCACTGAAATAGTGTTGAAAGTGGCGTTAAATCCTAACCCTAACCTATCTATTTTCAGTAACTGTGGCAATCTTGGATGGAGGTTGGAGCTGTCTGATAATAGATATGGTTTCAGAGGAGAAGATTTTCAAATGATTATTTGTCAAAATCAGTCTGATTTGCATATTTTGGTCATAAAACGACAAAACGCAAAATCTGTAGCATCCATTGTATGTCATCCTAATAATTAAAATGTATAACTACATTTCAAATTTAAGCTCATTTCGTGGAAAGATATGGCTTATATATTGGCTCTGCAGGTGTATTTTAATCCCTCCCCCCATCTTTTTGTCCTATGTTTTATTTATAGTAACAGTAGCCATGATCTTAAAATTATTTTTTGGTAAAATATGCCCAACTTGCATATAAAACCAAAAAAAATCATAAAAATTACAAATTTCATGAAAAAAAACTCTATTTCAACTTAAACCACAACAGTTTTTTCCATAAACAACTAAGCTTCTTTTAGTATATTTTTTTTATGTAATTGATTTTGCTGCTTAATATGCGAGCGTTAGCGAGCTCTTTATGGTATAAAATGTGTACTTAGGATTTTTTGACAAACATGGCTGCACATATACTGACGAATAAAAAAAAATCGACGCTTTGTAAACACCGGTTCCGTGTAACACACTAACACATTCAACTAATGAAGATCTTCTTAACATAAAGCGCAAAGGTGATCCTGAAGTCTCGTACCCTCTCTCGTACGTCCGATACCACTGAAATCCGGAACCCGTGTGTAATAAAAGTCATTTTGTTAGCTTGTTTTACTTATATTGATATTTTTTAATTTATTAAATCTCTTCGGACATACTGACAAGAATTTTTGTTTCTACGCGGCAGTTAACTTTTGAGATTTCGTAAGGAACGATAACTCGAATAAAGGAATGACAGCTCGATTGAATGAGACTAGATTCGGCCCAAAAAATCTCGACACTTTTTGATGCACTGCGTGAAATTGCCAGATAATTTTCAGATGCGCGAGCATTCATGGCCGTGCCGGTTTTATATTAATTTATGTTAGAAATATCGAGAAAAAAAATATATACTGATGGCCTAAAAATCTTTCGTTCAGAAGAACTAAAAATGTACTTCCTGTATCCTTGGAGACACGCATACAATATGGTGGCAGTGAGATCACGTTTTCTCGTTATCTGTTATCTATTGTCATATTCAAGTTCCCTTTCCCGAAAATTGTTAATTAAAAAATCGAATAATAATGAAATGGAGAAATGATGTAAAGAAATCAATGATTTAAAAATCTAGTCACAAAAGAACGATCGGCCCTAAAAAAAAAGTCGTCCCCGATATATCTCGGCCATAAAATAGTCGTCCCCGACATATCTCTGCCCAAAAAATTTCCTTTGCAATAGAATTAACTGGGTAAGTCGAATTGAAGAATCAAGAATAATGAAGAAAAGAACCCAAAACTACTATTTGTGTTGTTTAAATGTGTTATTTCAATCATCCCAAGGATTTACATGATTTAAATATTAGATAATGTGGATTTTGCTTCGCTAACGCTGGCACTACAGGTACATGTAGCACCTGTCTCATATTATGCCAGCAATGCTGGCACTTATGTTAGAAATATCGAGAGAGAATAAATATACTGATGGCCTAAAAATCTTTCGTTCACAAGAACTACTTGCTGTATTCTTGGAGACACGTGTAAGCGTACAATATGGCGGCGGCGAGATCACGTCTTCTCGTTATCTGTTATTTATTGTCATGTTCAAGTTCCCTTTCCAAAAATTCATTAATTAAAACTGGGGGCTCCCAGGTGCCTGCAATAGCTCACCTGGTTTTCGATTTGACATCTAAAGTTGATAGAAAATGGGGGTGTTACACATAATTTTGAAAGTGGGCCACCCAAAGATCATTTCAACTCAAATTTCTGAGCAAAAGATTTTGATGTGATTTTTATCTCATAATATTCCTAAACGGAATAAACTGACTGAAAAAATCTCACAGAAAAACACCAGAATATATGTTAAACTACTCATTGCCATATAGCTGCAGTTAAAATTGGAGTTCATTTTGATTTGTAATAAAGCGGAAATTGACAACTAAAAAAATTTCTATTTTTAGTAACAGCAGCCATTTTGAATGGAGGGCAGGGCTGTCGGACACAATATTGAAAGGGGACCACCCAATAACCATCCCAGCCAAATTTGCTTTAATTTGGTTCAGCGGTTTCAGAGGAGAAGATTTAAATGTGATCTTTTATCAAAATATGTCTAATTTGTATAATCAGTATAAATCGGTTGAAAGAAAAATTTCACAGAAAAACCCACAATATATGTTAATTTACTCATTGTCATGTAGCTGCAGTTAAAATTTGAGCTCATTTTGATTTATAATAAAGCAGCAATGAACAATTTTGAAATTTCTATTTTTAGTAACAGTAGCCATCTTGAATGGAGGGTGGAGCTGTCGGACACAATTTTGAAATAAGACTACCCAAGGACTATCCCTGCCAGATTTGGCTTAATTTGGTTCAGCGGTTTCAGAGGAAAAGATTTAAATGTGATCTTTATCAAAATATGCTTAATTTGCATAATCGGTATAAATCGTCTGAAAGAAAAATTTCACAGAATAGACTGGAATATATATATGTTAAACTACTCATTGCCTTGTAGCTGCAGTTAAAATTTGAGCTCATTTTGGTTTATACTAAAGCAGCAATGGACAATTGAAGAAATTTCTATTTTTTGTAACAGCAGCCATCTTGAATGGAGGGCGGGGCTGTTGGACACAATTTTGAAAGGTACCCACCCAAGGACCATCCCTGCCAAGTTTAGTGTAATTTGGTTCAGCGGTTTTAGAGGAGAAGATTTAAATGTGATCTTTTATCAAAATATGCCTAATTTGCATAATCGGCATAAATCGGCTGAAAGAAAAACTTCACAGAAAAACACGGAATATATGTTAAACTACTCCTTGCCATGTAGCTGCAGTTAAAATTTGATCTCATTTTGATTCATACAATAGTGGGCAATGGACAATTGAAGAAATTTCTATTTTTAGTAACAGCAGCCATCTTGAATGGAGGGCGGGGCTGTCGGACACAATTTTGAAAGGGACCCACCCAGGGACCATCCCTGCCAGGTTTTGTTTAATTTGGTTCAGCCGTTTCAGAGGAGAAGATTTAAATGTGATATTTTATCAAAATATGCCTAATTTGCATAATCGGTATAAATCGGCTGAAAGAAACATTTCACAGAAAAACACGGAATATATGTTAATCTACTCCTTGCCATGTAGCTGCAGTTAAAATTTGAGCTCATTTTGACTTATACTAAAGCAGCAATGGACAATTAAAATTGCATCCCCCCTTTTTTCTATTTTTAGCTTGGCGGCCATCTTGGTTGGAAGTCGGGATCACCGGACACAATTTGGGATGGGGGCCATCCAAGGACCATTCCAACAAAGTTTGGTTGCAATTGGCCCAGTGGTTTCTGATGAGAAGATTAAAATGTGAAATGTTGACGGACGAACGACGGACGAAAAGTGATGGCAATAGCTCACCTGGCCTAAAGGCCTAAAGGCCAGGTGAGCTAAAAATGGTGGGGAAATGTCAACTTTTTTTTATGAATGATTTACCTCGATGCATCTTTAATCTGTTTCCCCTCTTTTCTTGAGAGCTCTAATAAATATTTTCTATACATTTAAGCCATTTAATTGTCCGACCACATTCTATTGTTTATTTTAGTTACGGTGACCATTCGGAACATATCCATTTTATCCATCTCTACCCAGAGTAAGGGTAGAGATTGCCATTTTATCTGTTTACGTTCAACGGGGAATAACTCTAAATAGCTTTTCTTCCTTTTCACCAATTTCATTGCTCTTACAAACTGTATTTTATAGAGGAGGTTTTATGAAGTTTTAATATAAAGAGAAAGAAAGACGTTGCAAGGAGGGTAAATTAGATACTTATTATTCTCATAAATATACTTTCTTTTAATAGTTTCAAAAAGAAAAAAAGTATCTTACATTAAATAGCTTTCAAGTAATTTGCAAACTTTGTGTAGAATCAGTTCACACAGTTTAAGAATTGAACAGCATGCCAAAACCAAAACATATTAGAAAAGTCACAGAAATTATGTAAATTTTGTTCACTTAATGAAATAGAGAATGAATCTCATCTGCTTACACGTTTGATTTGTTGTCTATGTATAAATATACCGACTCTAAATAAAATTTACTTACTTACGTTGCACTTTATGCAATGATTTCAGATTAATTATCTCATTATAAGATACTTCTACTTTATACGATGTTCCATCAATACTGATGATTATACATCGGCGAGAACAGACAAGATAAATTCTCAAAATAAACATAAGATATAACATGTATATACACTGTACAGAAAAAAGGGGTGATTTAGAATTTGTAACCTTGGATCAGAGTTTTAAACTAATCCAAGGACTGGCCTGGCACAACAATGCTGGCTGGTAGTGAGTTCCAGATGCGTATTGTCTGTGGAAAGAAACTGTATTTAGAGTAGTCTTTAGTTGTGTTGTAGGTTTGGAACTGAAGTTTGCTGGTGGACCTGGTTATTTTCTGTTGATGAGTGACATACTGGTTAGGATCAATGACCACAACATTGTTGGTTATTTTATAAAACATCGTGACTCTGGCTCTCATACGTCTTTGTTCGAGAGTCTCCCAATTTAGGTTGCTCATCATGTCGGATACGTTGCTTGTGTTATGGTATCGACCAGATACAAAGCGTGCTGCTCTCCTCTGTACTCTTTCCAATTCATCTTTGTTCTGTTTGGTATGTGGTGACCATACGTAGAGCAGTATTCTAGATTTGATCATACTATCCCTTTGTATGCGTTCTCCTTTGTTGTTTCATTTCTGACCTTCAGGTTTCTTCGTATAAATCCCAGTAATTTGTTGGCTTTCCCAGTAATGTTACATATGTGGGTGTTCCATGTGAGATCGCTGGAGAGTGTAACTCCTAAATACTTAGCTTCTTTGACGTCTTCATGAATAGATATTTGATAACTTTAATAAAATAGAAAGAAAATGCAATTTTGTTTATGGCTTATGACAATAGAATGCTTATCAACTTTGCAATTATTAGATAGCTACTTTAAAAAATGCTTTTATTTGAGATAAAATTCAAATAATGACGAATAAGTGATGAGATTCATAACCGATTTGAAATATATTTAAATATAGTGTTATAAAATGTATTGTGATCTATTATAGTAAATAAAGATCATGGGGTCCCGTTCTTACAGTGGTGGTACCTCTCTCAAGAGTGAATTTGTTACTTCAAATATATATTTAGATCCTACTATTAAAGTAATAATGTTAATTTGAAGGATATGTCCTTGTTGTTCAATTACCTTAGTCACGAGATCACTTCGAATTGAAATCACACAACAAATGAACTGTTAGCGAGATTTCATTGCATAAGTACAGTCAAGCTTTTAATTCTCTTTTAATTTTGATTTCATTGGAAGCCTTACTGTAAATAAAAAAAGACAAACAAAATTAAACTGTTTTTATTACTGTAACAGATATATTAGTGAATACTACTAGATCAGTTATTAATAACTACAGGGAACCTGTCTAAAACCAGAGGCTCCCGAGAGCCTGTATCTACACATACCTGATTTATATAGGCAATGAACAAAAAAATTGAAGCTCTTTGTTAGAGTGGAAAACCCCCAAATATATTACACAATTCACTAGAATAAAACTTCAGTTTAAAGCTCATTTTATTTTCGTTTAAAAATTGGCATTTGTTTCTCTTTTGATTAAACTACTGTGCCCAGGCCACTGAAATAGTGTTGAAAGTGGCGTTAAATCCTAACCCTAACCTATCTATTTTCAGTAACTGTGGCAATCTTGGATGGAGGTTGGAGCTGTCTGATAATAGATATGGTTTCAGAGGAGAAGATTTTCAAATGATTATTTGTCAAAATCAGTCTGATTTGCATATTTTGGTCATAAAACGACAAAACGCAAAATCTGTAGCATCCATTGTATGTCATCCTAATAATTAAAATGTATAACTACATTTCAAATTTAAGCTCATTTCGTGGAAAGATATGGCTTATATATTGGCTCTGCAGGTGTATTTTAATCCCTCCCCCCATCTTTTTGTCCTATGTTTTATTTATAGTAACAGTAGCCATGATCTTAAAATTATTTTTTGGTAAAATATGCCCAACTTGCATATAAAACCAAAAAAAATCATAAAAATTACAAATTTCATGAAAAAAAACTCTATTTCAACTTAAACCACAACAGTTTTTTCCATAAACAACTAAGCTTCTTTTAGTATATTTTTTTTATGTAATTGATTTTGCTGCTTAATATGCGAGCGTTAGCGAGCTCTTTATGGTATAAAATGTGTACTTAGGATTTTTTGACAAACATGGCTGCACATATACTGACGAATAAAAAAAAATCGACGCTTTGTAAACACCGGTTCCGTGTAACACACTAACACATTCAACTAATGAAGATCTTCTTAACATAAAGCGCAAAGGTGATCCTGAAGTCTCGTACCCTCTCTCGTACGTCCGATACCACTGAAATCCGGAACCCGTGTGTAATAAAAGTCATTTTGTTAGCTTGTTTTACTTATATTGATATTTTTTAATTTATTAAATCTCTTCGGACATACTGACAAGAATTTTTGTTTCTACGCGGCAGTTAACTTTTGAGATTTCGTAAGGAACGATAACTCGAATAAAGGAATGACAGCTCGATTGAATGAGACTAGATTCGGCCCAAAAAATCTCGACACTTTTTGATGCACTGCGTGAAATTGCCAGATAATTTTCAGATGCGCGAGCATTCATGGCCGTGCCGGTTTTATATTAATTTATGTTAGAAATATCGAGAAAAAAAATATATACTGATGGCCTAAAAATCTTTCGTTCAGAAGAACTAAAAATGTACTTCCTGTATCCTTGGAGACACGCATACAATATGGTGGCAGTGAGATCACGTTTTCTCGTTATCTGTTATCTATTGTCATATTCAAGTTCCCTTTCCCGAAAATTGTTAATTAAAAAATCGAATAATAATGAAATGGAGAAATGATGTAAAGAAATCAATGATTTAAAAATCTAGTCACAAAAGAACGATCGGCCCTAAAAAAAAAGTCGTCCCCGATATATCTCGGCCATAAAATAGTCGTCCCCGACATATCTCTGCCCAAAAAATTTCCTTTGCAATAGAATTAACTGGGTAAGTCGAATTGAAGAATCAAGAATAATGAAGAAAAGAACCCAAAACTACTATTTGTGTTGTTTAAATGTGTTATTTCAATCATCCCAAGGATTTACATGATTTAAATATTAGATAATGTGGATTTTGCTTCGCTAACGCTGGCACTACAGGTACATGTAGCACCTGTCTCATATTATGCCAGCAATGCTGGCACTTATGTTAGAAATATCGAGAGAGAATAAATATACTGATGGCCTAAAAATCTTTCGTTCACAAGAACTACTTGCTGTATTCTTGGAGACACGTGTAAGCGTACAATATGGCGGCGGCGAGATCACGTCTTCTCGTTATCTGTTATTTATTGTCATGTTCAAGTTCCCTTTCCAAAAATTCATTAATTAAAACTGGGGGCTCCCAGGTGCCTGTAATAGCTCACCTGGTTTTCGATTTGACATCTAAAGTTGATAGAAAATGGGGGTGTTACACATAATTTTGAAAGTGGGCCACCCAAAGATCATTTCAACTCAAATTTCTGAGAAAAAGATTTTGATGTGATTTTTATCTCATAATATTCCTAAACGGAATAAACTGACTGAAAAAATCTCACAGAAAAACACCAGAATATATGTTAAACTACTCATTGCCATATAGCTGCAGTTAAAATTGGAGTTCATTTTGATTTGTAATAAAGCGGAAATTGACAACTAAAAAATTTTCTATTTTTAGTAACAGCAGCCATTTTGAATGGAGGGCAGGGCTGTCGGACACAATATTGAAAGGGGACCACCCAATAACCATCCCAGCCAAATTTGCTTTAATTTGGTTCAGCGGTTTCAGAGGAGAAGATTTAAATGTGATCTTTTATCAAAATATGTCTAATTTGTATAATCAGTATAAATCGGTTGAAAGAAAAATTTCACAGAAAAACCCACAATATATGTTAATTTACTCATTGTCATGTAGCTGCAGTTAAAATTTGAGCTCATTTTGATTTATAATAAAGCAGCAATGAACAATTTTGAAATTTCTATTTTTAGTAACAGTAGCCATCTTGAATGGAGGGTGGAGCTGTCGGACACAATTTTGAAATAAGACTACCCAAGGACTATCCCTGCCAGATTTGGCTTAATTTGGTTCAGCGGTTTCAGAGGAAAAGATTTAAATGTGATCTTTATCAAAATATGCTTAATTTGCATAATCGGTATAAATCGTCTGAAAGAAAAATTTCACAGAATAGACTGGAATATATATATGTTAAACTACTCATTGCCTTGTAGCTGCAGTTAAAATTTGAGCTCATTTTGGTTTATACTAAAGCAGCAATGGACAATTGAAGAAATTTCTATTTTTAGTAACAGCAGCCATCTTGAATGGAGGGCGGGGCTGTTGGACACAATTTTGAAAGGTACCCACCCAAGGACCATCCCTGCCAAGTTTAGTGTAATTTGGTTCAGCGGTTTTAGAGGAGAAGATTTAAATGTGATCTTTTATCAAAATATGCCTAATTTGCATACTCGGCATAAATCGGCTGAAAGAAAAACTTCACAGAAAAACACGGAATATATGTTAAACTACTCCTTGCCATGTAGCTGCAGTTAAAATTTGATCTCATTTTGATTCATACAATAGTGGGCAATGGACAATTGAAGAAATTTCTATTTTTAGTAACAGCAGCCATCTTGAATGGAGGGCGGGGCTGTCGGACACAATTTTGAAAGGGACCCACCCAGGGACCATCCCTGCCAGGTTTTGTTTAATTTGGTTCAGCCGTTTCAGAGGAGAAGATTTAAATGTGATATTTTATCAAAATATGCCTAATTTGCATAATCGGTATAAATCGGCTGAAAGAAACATTTCACAGAAAAACACGGAATATATGTTAATCTACTCCTTGCCATGTAGCTGCAGTTAAAATTTGAGCTCATTTTGACTTATACTAAAGCAGCAATGGACAATTAAAATTGCATCCCCCCTTTTTTCTATTTTTAGCTTGGCGGCCATCTTGGTTGGAAGTCGGGATCACCGGACACAATTTGGGATGGGGGCCATCCAAGGACCATTCCAACAAAGTTTGGTTGCAATTGGCCCAGTGGTTTCTGATGAGAAGATTAAAATGTGAAATGTTGACGGACGAACGACGGACGAAAAGTGATGGCAATAGCTCACCTGGCCTAAAGGCCTAAAGGCCAGGTGAGCTAAAAATGGTGGGGAAATGTCAACTTTTTTTTATGAATGATTTACCTCGATGCATCTTTAATCTGTTTCCCCTCTTTTCTTGAGAGCTCTAATAAATATTTTCTATACATTTAAGCCATTTAATTGTCCGACCACATTCTATTGTTTATTTTAGTTACGGTGACCATTCGGAACATATCCATTTTATCCATCTCTACCCAGAGTAAGGGTAGAGATTGCCATTTTATCTGTTTACGTTCAACGGGGAATAACTCTAAATAGCTTTTCTTCCTTTTCACCAATTTCATTGCTCTTACAAACTGTATTTTATAGAGGAGGTTTTATGAAGTTTTAATATAAAGAGAAAGAAAGACGTTGCAAGGAGGGTAAATTAGATACTTATTATTCTCATAAATATACTTTCTTTTAATAGTTTCAAAAAGAAAAAAAGTATCTTACATTAAATAGCTTTCAAGTAATTTGCAAACTTTGTGTAGAATCAGTTCACACAGTTTAAGAATTGAACAGCATGCCAAAACCAAAACATATTAGAAAAGTCACAGAAATTATGTAAATTTTGTTCACTTAATGAAATAGAGAATGAATCTCATCTGCTTACACGTTTGATTTGTTGTCTATGTATAAATATACCGACTCTAAATAAAATTTACTTACTTACGTTGCACTTTATGCAATGATTTCAGATTAATTATCTCATTATAAGATACTTCTACTTTATACGATGTTCCATCAATACTGATGATTATACATCGGCGAGAACAGACAAGATAAATTCTCAAAATAAACATAAGATATAACATGTATATACACTGTACAGAAAAAAGGGGTGATTTAGAATTTGTAACCTTGGATCAGAGTTTTAAACTAATCCAAGGACTGGCCTGGCACAACAATGCTGGCTGGTAGTGAGTTCCAGATGCGTATTGTCTGTGGAAAGAAACTGTATTTAGAGTAGTCTTTAGTTGTGTTGTAGGTTTGGAACTGAAGTTTGCTGGTGGACCTGGTTATTTTCTGTTGATGAGTGACATACTGGTTAGGATCAATGACCACAACATTGTTGGTTATTTTATAAAACATCGTGACTCTGGCTCTCATACGTCTTTGTTCGAGAGTCTCCCAATTTAGGTTGCTCATCATGTCGGATACGTTGCTTGTGTTATGGTATCGACCAGATACAAAGCGTGCTGCTCTCCTCTGTACTCTTTCCAATTCATCTTTGTTCTGTTTGGTATGTGGTGACCATACGTAGAGCAGTATTCTAGATTTGATCATACTATCCCTTTGTATGCGTTCTCCTTTGTTGTTTCATTTCTGACCTTCAGGTTTCTTCGTATAAATCCCAGTAATTTGTTGGCTTTCCCAGTAATGTTACATATGTGGGTGTTCCATGTGAGATCGCTGGAGAGTGTAACTCCTAAATACTTAGCTTCTTTGACGTCTTCATGAATAGATATTTGATAACTTTAATAAAATAGAAAGAAAATGCAATTTTGTTTATGGCTTATGACAATAGAATGCTTATCAACTTTGCAATTATTAGATAGCTACTTTAAAAAATGCTTTTATTTGAGATAAAATTCAAATAATGACGAATAAGTGATGAGATTCATAACCGATTTGAAATATATTTAAATATAGTGTTATAAAATGTATTGTGATCTATTATAGTAAATAAAGATCATGGGGTCCCGTTCTTACAGTGGTGGTACCTCTCTCAAGAGTGAATTTGTTACTTCAAATATATATTTAGATCCTACTATTAAAGTAATAATGTTAATTTGAAGGATATGTCCTTGTTGTTCAATTACCTTAGTCACGAGATCACTTCGAATTGAAATCACACAACAAATGAACTGTTAGCGAGATTTCATTGCATAAGTACAGTCAAGCTTTTAATTCTCTTTTAATTTTGATTTCATTGGAAGCCTTACTGTAAATAAAAAAAGACAAACAAAATTAAACTGTTTTTATTACTGTAACAGATATATTAGTGAATACTACTAGATCAGTTATTAATAACTACAGGGAACCTGTCTAAAACCAGAGGCTCCCGAGAGCCTGTATCTACACATACCTGATTTATATAGGCAATGAACAAAAAAATTGAAGCTCTTTGTTAGAGTGGAAAACCCCCAAATATATTACACAATTCACTAGAATAAAACTTCAGTTTAAAGCTCATTTTATTTTCGTTTAAAAATTGGCATTTGTTTCTCTTTTGATTAAACTACTGTGCCCAGGCCACTGAAATAGTGTTGAAAGTGGCGTTAAATCCTAACCCTAACCTATCTATTTTCAGTAACTGTGGCAATCTTGGATGGAGGTTGGAGCTGTCTGATAATAGATATGGTTTCAGAGGAGAAGATTTTCAAATGATTATTTGTCAAAATCAGTCTGATTTGCATATTTTGGTCATAAAACGACAAAACGCAAAATCTGTAGCATCCATTGTATGTCATCCTAATAATTAAAATGTATAACTACATTTCAAATTTAAGCTCATTTCGTGGAAAGATATGGCTTATATATTGGCTCTGCAGGTGTATTTTAATCCCTCCCCCCATCTTTTTGTCCTATGTTTTATTTATAGTAACAGTAGCCATGATCTTAAAATTATTTTTTGGTAAAATATGCCCAACTTGCATATAAAACCAAAAAAAATCATAAAAATTACAAATTTCATGAAAAAAAACTCTATTTCAACTTAAACCACAACAGTTTTTTCCATAAACAACTAAGCTTCTTTTAGTATATTTTTTTTATGTAATTGATTTTGCTGCTTAATATGCGAGCGTTAGCGAGCTCTTTATGGTATAAAATGTGTACTTAGGATTTTTTGACAAACATGGCTGCACATATACTGACGAATAAAAAAAAATCGACGCTTTGTAAACACCGGTTCCGTGTAACACACTAACACATTCAACTAATGAAGATCTTCTTAACATAAAGCGCAAAGGTGATCCTGAAGTCTCGTACCCTCTCTCGTACGTCCGATACCACTGAAACCCGGAACCCGTGTGTAATAAAAGTCATTTTGTTAGCTTGTTTTACTTATATTGATATTTTTTAATTTATTAAATCTCTTCGGACATACTGACAAGAATTTTTGTTTCTACGCGGCAGTTAACTTTTGAGATTTCGTAAGGAACGATAACTCGAATAAAGGAATGACAGCTCGATTGAATGAGACTAGATTCGGCCCTAAAAAAAAGTCGTCCCCAAATATCTCGGCCCAAAAATCTCGACACTTTTTGATGCACTGCGTGAAATTGCCAGATAATTTTCAGATGCGCGAGCATTCATGGCCGTGCCGGTTTCATATTAATTTATGTTAGAAATATCGAGAAAAAAAATATATACTGATGGCCTAAAAATCTTTCGTTCAGAAGAACTAAAAATGTACTTCCTGTATCCTTGGAGACACGCATACAATATGGTGGCAGTGAGATCACGTTTTCTCGTTATCTGTTATCTATTGTCATATTCAAGTTCCCTTTCCCGAAAATGTTTAATTAAAAAATCGAATAATAATGAAATGGAGAAATGATGTAAAGAAATCAATGATTTAAAAATCTAGTCACAAAAGAACGATCGGCCCTAAAAAAAAAGTCGTCCCCGATATATCTCGGCCATAAAATAGTCGTCCCCGACATATCTCTGCCCAAAAAATTTCCTTTGCAATAGAATTAACTGGGTAAGTCGAATTGAAGAATCAAGAATAATGAAGAAAAGAACCCAAAACTACTATTTGTGTTGTTTAAATGTGTTATTTCAATCATCCCAAGGATTTACATGATTTAAATATTAGATAATGTGGATTTTGCTTCGCTAACGCTGGCACTACAGGTACATGTAGCACCTGTCTCATATTATGCCAGCAATGCTGGCACTTATGTTAGAAATATCGAGAGAGAATAAAGATACTGATGGCCTAAAAATCTTTCGTTCACAAGAACTACTTGCTGTATTCTTGGAGACACGTGTAAGCGTACAATATGGCGGCGGCGAGATCACGTCTTCTCGTTATCTGTTATTTATTGTCATGTTCAAGTTCCCTTTCCAAAAATTCATTAATTAAAACTGGGGGCTCCCAGCTGCCTGTAATAGCTCACCTGGTTTTCGATTTGACATCTAAAGTTGATAGAAAATGGGGGTGTTACACATAATTTTGAAAGTGGGCCACCCAAAGATCATTTCAACTCAAATTTCTGAGCAAAAGATTTTGATGTGATTTTTATCTCATAATATTCCTAAACGGAATAAACTGACTGAAAAAATCTCACAGAAAAACACCAGAATATATGTTAAACTACTCATTGCCATATAGCTGCAGTTAAAATTGGAGTTCATTTTGATTTGTAATAAAGCGGAAATTGACAACTAAAAAAATTTCTATTTTTAGTAACAGCAGCCATTTTGAATGGAGGGCAGGGCTGTCGGACACAATATTGAAAGGGGACCACCCAATAACCATCCCAGCCAAATTTGCTTTAATTTGGTTCAGCGGTTTCAGAGGAGAAGATTTAAATGTGATCTTTTATCAAAATATGTCTAATTTGTATAATCAGTATAAATCGGTTGAAAGAAACATTTCACAGAAAAACCCACAATATATGTTAATTTACTCATTGTCATGTAGCTGCAGTTAAAATTTGAGCTCATTTTGATTTATAATAAAGCAGCAATGGACAATTTTGAAATTTCTATTTTTAGTAACAGTAGCCATCTTGAATGGAGGGTGGAGCTGTCGGACACAATTTTGAAATAAGACTACCCAAGGACTATCCCTGTCAGATTTGGCTTAATTTGGTTCAGCGGTTTCAGAGGAAAAGATTTAAATGTGATCTTTATCAAAATATGCTTAATTTGCATACTCGGTATAAATCGTCTGAAAGAAAAATTTCACAGAATAGACTGGAATATATATATGTTAAACTACTCTTTGCCTTGTAGTTGCAGTTAAAATTTGAGCTCATTTTGGTTTATACTAAAGCAGCAATGGACAATTGAAGAAATTTCTATTTTTTGTAACAGCAGCCATCTTGAATGGAGGGCGGGGCTGTTGGACACAATTTTGAAAGGTACCCACCCAAGGACCATCCCTGCCAAGTTTAGTGTAATTTGGTTCAGCAGTTTCAGAGGAGAAGATTTAAATGTGATCTTTTATCAAAATATGCCTAATTTGCATAATTGGCATAAATCGGCTGAAAGAAAAACTTCACAGAAAAACACGGAATATATGTTAAACTACTCCTTGCCATGTAGCTGCAGTTAAAATTTGATCTCATTTTGATTCATACAATAGTGGGCAATGGACAATTGAAGAAATTTCTATTTTTAGTAACAACAGCCATCTTGAATGGAGGGCTGGGCTGTCGGACACAATTTTGAAAGGGACCCACCCAGGGACCATCCCTGCCAGGTTTTGTTTAATTTGGTTCAGCCGTTTCAGAGGAGAAGATTTAAATGTGATATTTTATCAAAATATGCCTAATTTGCATAATCGGTATAAATCGGCTGAAAGAAACATTTCACAAAAAAACCCACAATATATGTTAAACTACTCCTTGCCATGTAGCTGCAGTTAAAATTTGAGCTCATTTTGACTTATACTAAAGCAGCAATGGACAATTAAAATTGCCTCCCCCCTTTTTTCTATTTTTAGCTTGGCGGCCATCTTGGTTGGAAGTCGGGATCACCGGACACAATTTTGGAAGGGGGCCATCCATGGACCATTCCACCAAAGTTTGGTTGCAATTGGCCCAGTGGTTTCTGATGAGAAGATTAAAATGTGAAATGTTGACGGACGAACGACGGACGAAAAGTGATGGCAATAGCTCACCTGGCCTAAAGGCCTAAAGGCCAGGTGAGCTAAAAATGGTGGGGAAATGTCAACTTTTTTTTATGAATGATTTACCTCGATGCATCTTTAATCTGTTTCCCCTCTTTTCTTGAGAGCTCTAATAAATATTTTCTATACATTTAAGCCATTTAATTGTCCGACCACATTCTATTGTTTATTTTAGTTACGGTGACCATTCGGAACATATCCATTTTATCCATCTCTACCCAGAGTAAGGGTAGAGATTGCCATTTTATCTGTTTACGTTCAACGGGGAATAACTCTAAATAGCTTTTCTTCCTTTTCACCAATTTCATTGCTCTTGCAAACTATTTTATAGAGAAAGTTTTATGAAGTTTTAATATAAAGAGAAAGAAAGACGTTGCAAGGAGGGTAAATTAGATACTTATTATTCTCATAAATATACTTTATTTTAATAGTTTCAAAAAGAAAAAAAGTATCTTACATTAAATAGCTTTCAAGTAATTTGCAAACTTTGTGTAGAATCAGTTCACACAGTTTAAGAATTGAACAGCATGCCAAAACCAAAACAGATTAGAAAGGTAACAGAAATTATGTAAATTTTGTTCACTTAATGAAATAGAGAATGAATCTCATCTACTTACACGTTTGATTTGTTGTCTATGTATAAATATACCGACTCTAAATAAAATTTACTTACTTACGTTGCACTTTATGCAATGATTTCAGATTAATTATCTCATTATAAGATACTTCTACGATGTTCCATCAATACTGATGATTATACATCGGCGAGAACAGACAAGATAAATTCTCAAAATAAACATAAGATATAACATGTATATACACTGTACAGAAAAAAGGGGTGATTTAGAATTTGTAACCTTGGATCAGAGTTTTAAACTAATCCAAGGACTGGCCTGGCACAACAATGCTGGCTGGTAGTGAGTTCCAGATGCGTATTGTCTGTGGAAAGAAACTGTATTTAGAGTAGTCTTTAGTTGTGTTGTAGGTTTGGAACTGAAGTTTGTTGGTGGACCTGGTTATTTTCTGTTGATGAGTGACATACTGGTTAGGATCAATGACCACAACATTGTTGGTTATTTTATAAAACATCGTGACTCTGGCTCTCATACGCTTTGTTCGAGAGTCTCCCAATTTAGGTTGCTCATCATGTCGGATACGTTGCTTGTGTTATGGTATCGACCAGATACAAAGCGTGCTGCTCTCCTCTGTACTCTTACCAATTCATCTTTGTTCTGTTTGGTATGTGGTGACCATACCGTAGAGCAGTATTCTAGATTTGATCATACTATCCCTTTGTATGCGTTCTCCTTTGTTGTTTCATTTCTGACCTTCAGGTTTCTTCGTATAAATCCCAGTAATTTGTTGGCTTTCCCAGTAATGTTACATATGTGGGTGTTCCATGTGAGATCGCTGGAGAGTGTAACTCCTAAATACTTAGCTTCTTTGACGTCTTCATGAATAGATATTTGATAACTTTAATAAAATAGAAAGAAAATGCAATTTTGTTTATGGCTTATGACAATAGAATGCTTATCAACTTTGCAATTATTAGATAGCTACTTTAAAAAATGCTTTTATTTGAGATAAAATTCAAATAATGACGAATAAGTGATGAGATTCATAACCGATTTGAAATATATTTAAATATAGTGTTATAAAATGTATTGTGATCTATTATAGTAAATAAAGATCATGGGGTTCCGTTCTTACAGTGGTGGTACCTCTCTCAAGAGTGAATTTGTTACTTCAAATATATATTTAGATCCTACTATTAAAGTAATAATGTTAATTTGAAGGATATGTCCTTGTTGTTCAATTACCTTAGTCACGAGATCACTTCGAATTGAAATCACACAACAAATGAACTGTTAGCGAGATTTCATTGCATAAGTACAGTCAAGCTTTTAATTCTCTTTTAATTTTGATTTCATTGGAAGCCTTACTGTAAATAAAAAAAGACAAACAAAATTAAACTGTTTTTATTACTGTAACAGATATATTAGTGAATACTACTAGATCAGTTATTAATAACTACAGGGAACCTGTCTAAAACCAGAGGCTCCCGAGAGCCTGTATCTACACATACCTGATTTATATAGGCAATGAACAAAAATTTGAAGCTCTTTGTTAGAGTGGAAAACCCCCAAATATATTACACAATTCACTAGAATAAAACTTCAGTTTAAAGCTCATTTTATTTTCGTTTAAAAATTGGCATTTGTTTCTCTTTTGATTAAACTACTGTGCCCAGGCCACTGAAATAGTGTTGAAAGTGGCGTTAAATCCTAACCCTAACCTATCTATTTTCAGTAACTGTGGCAATCTTGGATGGAGGTTGGAGCTGTCTGATAATAGATATGGTTTCAGAGGAGAAGATTTTCAAATGATTATTTGTCAAAATCAGTCTGATTTGCATATTTTGGTCATAAAACGACAAAACGCAAAATCTGTAGCATCCATTGTATGTCATCCTAATAATTAAAATGTATAACTACATTTCAAATTTAAGCTCATTTCGTGGAAAGATATGGCTTATATATTGGCTCTGCAGGTGTATTTTAATCCCTCCCCCCATCTTTTTGTCCTATGTTTTATTTATAGTAACAGTAGCCATGATCTTAAAATTAATTTTTGGTAAAATATGCCCAACTTGCATATAAAACCAAAAAAAATCATAAAAATTACAAATTTCATGAAAAAAAACTCTATTTCAACTTAAACCACAACAGTTTTTTCCATAAACAACTAAGCTTCTTTTAGTATATTTTTTTTATGTAATTGATTTTGCTGCTTAATATGCGAGCGTTAGCGAGCTCTTTATGGTATAAAATGTGTACTTAGGATTTTTTGACAAACATGGCTGCACATATACTGACGAATAAAAAAAAATCGACGCTTTGTAAACACCGGTTCCGTGTAACACACTAACACATTCAACTAATGAAGATCTTCTTAACATAAAGCGCAAAGGTGATCCTGAAGTCTCGTACCCTCTCTCGTACGTCCGATACCACTGAAACCCGAACCCGTGTGTAATAAAAGTCATTTTGTTAGCTTGTTTTACTTATATTGATATTTTTTAATTTATTAAATCTCTTCGGACATACTGACAAGAATTTTTGTTTCTACGCGGCAGTTAACTTTTGAGATTTCGTAAGGAACGATAACTCGAATAAAGGAATGACAGCTCGATTGAATGAGACTAGATTCGGCCCAAAAAATCTCGACACTTTTTGATGCACTGCGTGAAATTGCCAGATAATTTTCAGATGCGCGAGCATTCATGGCCGTGCCGGTTTCATATTAATTTATGTTAGAAATATCGAGAAAAAAAATATATACTGATGGCCTAAAAATCTTTCGTTCAGAAGAACTAAAAATGTACTTCCTGTATCCTTGGAGACACGCATACAATATGGTGGCAGTGAGATCACGTTTTCTCGTTATCTGTTATCTATTGTCATATTCAAGTTCCCTTTCCCGAAAATTGTTAATTAAAAAATCGAATAATAATGAAATGGAGAAACGATGTAAAGAAATCAATGATTTAAAAATCTAGTCACAAAAGAACGATCGGCCCTAAAAAAAAAGTCGTCCCCGATATATCTCGGCCATAAAATAGTCGTCCCCGACATATCTCTGCCCAAAAAATTTCCTTTGCAATAGAATTAACTGGGTAAGTCGAATTGAAGAATCAAGAATAATGAAGAAAAGAACCCAAAACTACTATTTGTGTTGTTTAAATGTGTTATTTCAATCATCCCAAGGATTTACATGATTTAAATATTAGATAATGTGGATTTTGCTTCGCTAGCGCTGGCACTACAGGTACATGTAGCACCTGTCTCATATTATGCCAGCAATGCTGGCACTTATGTTAGAAATATCGAGAGAGAATAAATATACTGATGGCCTAAAAATCTTTCGTTCACAAGAACTACTTGCTGTATTCTTGGAGACACGTGTAAGCGTACAATATGGCGGCGGCGAGATCACGTCTTCTCGTTATCTGTTATTTATTGTCATGTTCAAGTTCCCTTTCCCAAAATTCATTAATTAAAACTGGGGGCTCCCAGGTGCCTGTAATAGCTCACCTGGTTTTCGATTTGACATCTAAAGTTGATAGAAAATGGGGGTGTTACACATAATTTTGAAAGTGGGCCACCCAAAGATCATTTCAACTCAAATTTCTGAGCAAAAGATTTTGATGTGATTTTTATCTCATAATATTCCTAAACGGAATAAACTGACTGAAAAAATCTCACAGAAAAACACCAGAATATATGTTAAACTACTCATTGCCATATAGCTGCAGTTAAAATTTGAGTTCATTTTGATTTGTAATAAAGCGGAAATTGACAACTAAAAAAATTTCTATTTTTAGTAACAGCAGCCATTTTGAATGGAGGGCAGGGCTGTCGGACACAATATTGAAAGGGGACCACCCAATAACCATCCCAGCCAAATTTGCTTTAATTTGGTTCAGCGGTTTCAGAGGAGAAGATTTAAATGTGATCTTTTATCAAAATATGTCTAATTTGTATAATCAGTATAAATCGGTTGAAAGAAAAATTTCACAGAAAAACCCACAATATATGTTAATTTACTCATTGTCATGTAGCTGCAGTTAAAATTTGAGCTCATTTTGATTTATAATAAAGCAGCAATGGACAATTTTGAAATTTCTATTTTTAGTAACAGTAGCCATCTTGAATGGAGGGTGGAGCTGTCGGACACAATTTTGAAATAAGACTACCCAAGGACTATCCCTGTCAGATTTGGCTTAATTTGGTTTAGCGGTTTCAGAGGAAAAGATTTAAATGTGATCTTTATCAAAATATGCTTAATTTGCATAATCGGTATAAATCGTCTGAAAGAAAAATTTCACAGAATAGACTGGAATATATATATGTTAAACTACTCATTGCCTTGTAGCTGCAGTTAAAATTTGAGCTCATTTTGGTTTATACTAAAGCAGCAATGGACAATTGAAGAAATTTCTATTTTTAGTAACAGCAGCCATCTTGAATGGAGGGCGGGGCTGTTGGACACAATTTTGAAAGGTACCCACCCAAGGACCATCCCTGCCAAGTTTAGTGTAATTTGGTTCAGCGGTTTTAGAGGAGAAGATTTAAATGTGATCTTTTATCAAAATATGCCTAATTTGCATACTCGGCATAAATCGGCTGAAAGAAAAACTTCACAGAAAAACACGGAATATATGTTAAACTACTCCTTGCCATGTAGCTGCAGTTAAAATTTGATCTCATTTTGATTCATACAATAGTGGGCAATGGACAATTGAAGAAATTTCTATTTTTAGTAACAGCAGCCATCTTGAATGGAGGGCGGGGCTGTCGGACACAATTTTGAAAGGGACCCACCCAGGAACCATCCCTGCCAGGTTTTGTTTAATTTGGTTCAGCCGTTTCAGAGGAGAAGATTTAAATGTGATATTTTATCAAAATATGCCTAATTTGCATAATCGGTATAAATCGGCTGAAAGAAACATTTCACAGAAAAACACGGAATATATGTTAATCTACTCCTTGCCATGTAGCTGCAGTTAAAATTTGAGCTCACTTTGACTTATACTAAAGCAGCAATGGACAATTAAAATTGCATCCCCCCTTTTTTCTATTTTTAGCTTGGCGGCCATCTTGGTTGGAAGTCGGGATCACCGGACACAATTTTGGAAGGGGGCCATCCAAGGACCATTCCAACAAAGTTTGGTTGCAATTGGCCCAGTGGTTTCTGATGAGAAGATTAAAATGTGAAATGTTGACGGACGAACGACGGACGAAAAGTGATGGCAATAGCTCACCTGGCCTAAAGGCCTAAAGGCCAGGTGAGCTAAAAATGGTGGGGAAATGTCAACTTTTTTTTATGAATGATTTACCTCGATGCATCTTTAATCTGTTTCCCCTCTTTTCTTGAGAGCTCTAATAAATATTTTCTATACATTTAAGCCATTTAATTGTCCGACCACATTCTATTGTTTATTTTAGTTACGGTGACCATTCGGAACATATCCATTTTATCCATCTCTACCCAGAGTAAGGGTAGAGATTGCCATTTTATCTGTTTACGTTCAACGGGGAATAACTCTAAATAGCTTTTCTTCCTTTTCACCAATTTCATTGCTCTTACAAACTGTATTTTATAGAGGAGGTTTTATGAAGTTTTAATATAAAGAGAAAGAAAGACGTTGCAAGGAGGGTAAATTAGATACTTATTATTCTCATAAATATACTTTCTTTTAATAGTTTCAAAAAGAAAAAAAGTATCTTACATTAAATAGCTTTCAAGTAATTTGCAAACTTTGTGTAGAATCAGTTCACACAGTTTAAGAATTGAACAGCATGCCAAAACCAAAACATATTAGAAAAGTCACAGAAATTATGTAAATTTTGTTCACTTAATGAAATAGAGAATGAATCTCATCTGCTTACACGTTTGATTTGTTGTCTATGTATAAATATACCGACTCTAAATAAAATTTACTTACTTACGTTGCACTTTATGCAATGATTTCAGATTAATTATCTCATTATAAGATACTTCTACTTTATACGATGTTCCATCAATACTGATGATTATACATCGGCGAGAACAGACAAGATAAATTCTCAAAATAAACATAAGATATAACATGTATATACACTGTACAGAAAAAAGGGGTGATTTAGAATTTGTAACCTTGGATCAGAGTTTTAAACTAATCAAAGGACTGGCCTGGCACAACAATGCTGGCTGGTAGTGAGTTCCAGATGCGTATTGTCTGTGGAAAGAAACTGTATTTAGAGTAGTCTTTAGTTGTGTTGTAGGTTTGGAACTGAAGTTTGCTGGTGGACCTGGTTATTTTCTGTTGATGAGTGACATACTGGTTAGGATCAATGACCACAACATTGTTGGTTATTTTATAAAACATCGTGACTCTGGCTCTCATACGTCTTTGTTCGAGAGTCTCCCAATTTAGGTTGCTCATCATGTCGGATACGTTGCTTGTGTTATGGTATCGACCAGATACAAAGCGTGCTGCTCTCCTCTGTACTCTTTCCAATTCATCTTTGTTCTGTTTGGTATGTGGTGACCATACCGTAGAGCAGTATTCTAGATTTGATCATACTATCCCTTTGTATGCGTTCTCCTTTGTTGTTTCATTTCTGACCTTCAGGTTTCTTCGTATAAATCCCAGTAATTTGTTGGCTTTCCCAGTAATGTTACATATGTGGGTGTTCCATGTGAGATCGCTGGAGAGTGTAACTCCTAAATACTTAGCTTCTTTGACGTCTTCATGAATAGATATTTGATAACTTTAATAAAATAGAAAGAAAATGCAATTTTGTTTATGGCTTATGACAATAGAATGCTTATCAACTTTGCAATTATTAGATAGCTACTTTAAAAAATGCTTTTATTTGAGATAAAATTCAAATAATGACGAATAAGTGATGAGATTCATAACCGATTTGAAATATATTTAAATATAGTGTTATAAAATGTATTGTGATCTATTATAGTAAATAAAGATCATGGGGTCCCGTTCTTACAGTGGTGGTACCTCTCTCAAGAGTGAATTTGTTACTTCAAATATATATTTAGATCCTACTATTAAAGTAATAATGTTAATTTGAAGGATATGTCCTTGTTGTTCAATTACCTTAGTCACAAGATCACTTCGAATTGAAATCACACAACAAATGAACTGTTAGCGAGATTTCATTGCATAAGTACAGTCAAGCTTTTAATTCTCTTTTAATTTTGATTTCATTGGAAGCCTTACTGTAAATAAAAAAAGACAAACAAAATTAAACTGTTTTTATTACTGTAACAGATATATTAGTGAATACTACTAGATCAGTTATTAATAACTACAGGGAACCTGTCTAAAACCAGAGGCTCCCGAGAGCCTGTATCTACACATACCTGATTTATATAGGCAATGAACAAAAAATTTGAAGCTCTTTGTTAGAGTGGAAAACCCCCAAATATATTACACAATTCACTAGAATAAAACTTCAGTTTAAAGCTCATTTTATTTTCGTTTAAAAATTGGCATTTGTTTCTCTTTTGATTAAACTACTGTGCCCAGGCCACTGAAATAGTGTTGAAAGTGGCGTTAAATCCTAACCCTAACCTATCTATTTTCAGTAACTGTGGCAATCTTGGATGGAGGTTGGAGCTGTCTGATAATAGATATGGTTTCAGAGGAGAAGATTTTCAAATGATTATTTGTCAAAATCAGTCTGATTTGCATATTTTGGTCATAAAACGACAGAACGCAAAATCTGTAGCATCCATTGTATGTCATCCTAATAATTAAAATGTATAATTACATTTCAAATTTAAGCTCATTTCGTGGAAAGATATGGCTTATATATTGGCTCTGCAGGTGTATTTTAATCCCTCCCCCCATCTTTTTGTCCTATGTTTTATTTATAGTAGCAGTAGCCATGATCTTAAAATTAATTTTTGGTAATATATGCCCAACTTGCATATTCAACAAAAAAAATCATAAAAATTACAAATTTCATGAAAAAAAACTCTATTTCAACTTAAACCACAACAGTTTTTTCCATAAACAACTAAGCTTCTTTTAGTATATTTTTTTTATGTAATTGATTTTGCTGCTTAATATGCGAGCGTTAGCGAGCTCTTTATGGTATAAAATGTGTACTTAGGATTTTTTGACAAACATGGCTGCACATATACTGACGAATAAAAAAAAATCGACGCTTTGTAAACACCGGTTCCGTGTAACACACTAACACATTCAACTAATGAAGATCTTCTTAACATAAAGCGCAAAGGTGATCCTGAAGTCTCGTACCCTCTCTCGTACGTCCGATACCACTGAAACCCGGAACCCGTGTGTAATAAAAGTCATTTTGTTAGCTTGTTTTACTTATATTGATATTTTTTAATTTATGAAATCTCTTCGGACATACTGACAAGAATTTTTATTTCTACGCGGCAGTTAACTTTTGAGATTTCGTAAGGAACGATAACTCGAATAAAGGAATGACAGCTCGATTGAATGAGACTAGATTCGGCCCTAAAAAAAAGTCGTCCCCAAATATCTCGGCCCAAAAAATCTCGACACTTTTTGATGCACTGCGTGAAATTGCCAGATAATTTTCAGATGCGCGAGCATTCATGGCCGTGCCGGTTTCATGTTAATTTATGTTAGAAATATCGAGAAAAAAAATATATACTGATGGCCTAAAAATCTTTCGTTCAGAAGAACTAAAAATGTACTTCCTGTATCCTTGGAGACACGCATACAATATGGTGGCAGTGAGATCACGTTTTCTCGTTATCTGTTATCTATTGTCATATTCAAGTTCCCTTTCCCGAAAATTGTTAATTAAAAAATCGAATAATAATGAAATGGAGAAATGATGTAAAGAAATCAATGATTTAAAAATCTAGTCACAAAAGAACGATCGGCCCTAAAAAAAAAGTCGTCCCCGATATATCTCGGCCATAAAATAGTCGTCCCCGACATATCTCTGCCCAAAAAATTTCCTTTGCAATAGAATTAACTGGGTAAGTCGAATTGAAGAATCAAGAATAATGAAGAAAAGAACCCAAAACTACTATTTGTGTTGTTTAAATGTGTTATTTCAATCATCCCAAGGATTTACATGATTTAAATATTAGATAATGTGGATTTTGCTTCGCTAACGCTGGCACTACAGGTACATGTAGCACCTGTCTCATATTATGCCAGCAATGCTGGCACTTATGTTAGAAATATCGAGAGAGAATAAATATACTGATGGCCTAAAAATCTTTCGTTCACAAGAACTACTTGCTGTATTCTTGGAGACACGTGTAAGCGTACAATATGGCGGCGGCGAGATCACGTCTTCTCGTTATCTGTTATTTATTGTCATGTTCAAGTTCCCTTTCCAAAAATTCATTAATTAAAACTGGGGGCTCCCAGGTGCCTGTAATAGCTCACCTGGTTTTCGATTTGACATCTAAAGTTGATAGAAAATGGGGGTGTTACACATAATTTTGAAAGTGGGCCACCCAAAGATCATTTCAACTCAAATTTCTGAGCAAAAGATTTTGATGTGATTTTTATCTCATAATATTCCTAAACGGAATAAACTGACTGAAAAAATCTCACAAAAAAACACCAGAATATATGTTAAACTACTCATTGCCATATAGCTGCAGTTAAAATTTGAGTTCATTTTGATTTGTAATAAAGCGGAAATTGACAACTAAAAAAAAATCTATTTTTAGTAACAGCAGCCATTTTGAATGGAGGGCAGGGCTGTCGGACACAATATTGAAAGGGGACCACCCAATAACCATCCCAGCCAAATTTGCTTTAATTTGGTTCAGCGGTTTCAGAGGAGAAGATTTAAATGTGATCTTTTATCAAAATATGTCTAATTTGTATAATCAGTATAAATCGGTTGAAAGAAAAATTTCACAGAAAAACCCACAATATATGTTAATTTACTCATTGTCATGTAGCTGCAGGTAAAATTTGAGCTCATTTTGATTTATAATAAAGCAGCAATGGACAATTTTGAAATTTCTATTTTTAGTAACAGTAGCCATCTTGAATGGAGGGTGGAGCTGTCGGACACAATTTTGAAATAAGACTACCCAAGGACTATCCCTGCCACATTTGGCTTAATTTGGTTCAGCGGTTTCAGAGGAAAAGATTTAAATGTGATCTTTATCAAAATATGCTTAATTTGCATAATCGGTATAAATCGTCTGAAAGAAAAATTTCACAGAATAGACTGGAATATATATATGTTAAACTACTCTTTGCCTTGTAGTTGCAGTTAAAATTTGAGCTCATTTTGGTTTATACTAAAGCAGCAATGGACAATTGAAGAAATTTCTATTTTTAGTAACAGCAGCCATCTTGAATGGAGGGCGGGGCTGTTGGACACAATTTTGAAAGGTACCCACCCAAGGACCATCCCTGCCAAGTTTAGTGTAATTTGGTTCAGCGGTTTCAGAGGAGAAGATTTAAATGTGATCTTTTATCAAAATATGCCTAATTTGCATAATCGGCATAAATCGGCTGAAAGAAAAACTTCACAGAAAAACACGGAATATATGTTAAACTACTCCTTGCCATGTAGCTGCAGTTAAAATTTGATCTCATTTTGATTCATACAATAGTGGGCAATGGACAATTGAAGAAATTTCTATTTTTAGTAACAGCAGCCATCTTGAATGGAGGGCGGGGCTGTCGGACACAATTTTGAAAGGGACCCACCCAGGGACCATCCCTGCCAGGTTTAGTTTAATTTGGTTCAGCCGTTTCAGAGGAGAAGATTTAAATGTGATCTTTTATCAAAATATGCCTAAATCGGCTGAAGGAAAAATTTCACAGAAAAACCCGGAATATATGTTAAACTACTCCTTGCCATGTAGCTGCAGTTAAAATTTGAGCTCATTTTGACTTATACTAAAGCAGCAATGGACAATTAAAATTGCATCCCCCCTTTTTTCTATTTTTAGCTTGGCGGCCATCTTGGTTGGAAGTCGGGATCACCGGACACAATTTTGGAAGGGGGCCATCCAAGGACCATTCCACCAAAGTTTGGTTGCAATTGGCCCAGTGATTTCTGAGGAGAAGATTAAAATGTGAAATGTTGACGGACGAACGACGGACAGGTGAGCTAAAAATGGCCGGAAATGTCAACTTTTTTTTATGAATGATTTACCTCGATGCATCTTTAATCTGTTTCCCCTCTTTTCTTGAGAGCTCTAATAAATATTTTCTATACATTTAAGCCATTTAATTGTCCGACCACATTCTATTGTTTATTTTAGTTACGGTGACCATTCGGAACATATCCATTTTATCCATCTCTACCCAGAGTAAGGGTAGAGATTGCCATTTTATCTGTTTACGTTCAACGGGGAATAACTCTAAATAGCTTTTCTTCCTTTTCACCAATTTCATTGCTCTTACAAACTGTATTTTATAGAGGAGGTTTTATGAAGTTTTAATATAAAGAGAAAGAAAGACGTTGCAAGGAGGGTAAATTAGATACTTATTATTCTCATAAATATACTTTCTTTTAATAGTTTCAAAAAGAAAAAAAGTATCTTACATTAAATAGCTTTCAAGTAATTTGCAAACTTTGTGTAGAATCAGTTCACACAGTTTAAGAATTGAACAGCATGCCAAAACCAAAACATATTAGAAAAGTCACAGAAATTATGTAAATTTTGTTCACTTAATGAAATAGAGAATGAATCTCATCTGCTTACACGTTTGATTTGTTGTCTATGTATAAATATACCGACTCTAAATAAAATTTACTTACTTACGTTGCACTTTATGCAATGATTTCAGATTAATTATCTCATTATAAGATACTTCTACTTTATACGATGTTCCATCAATACTGATGATTATACATCGGCGAGAACAGACAAGATAAATTCTCAAAATAAACATAAGATATAACATGTATATACACTGTACAGAAAAAAGGGGTGATTTAGAATTTGTAACCTTGGATCAGAGTTTTAAACTAATCAAAGGACTGGCCTGGCACAACAATGCTGGCTGGTAGTGAGTTCCAGATGCGTATTGTCTGTGGAAAGAAACTGTATTTAGAGTAGTCTTTAGTTGTGTTGTAGGTTTGGAACTGAAGTTTGCTGGTGGACCTGGTTATTTTCTGTTGATGAGTGACATACTGGTTAGGATCAATGACCACAACATTGTTGGTTATTTTATAAAACATCGTGACTCTGGCTCTCATACGTCTTTGTTCGAGAGTCTCCCAATTTAGGTTGCTCATCATGTCGGATACGTTGCTTGTGTTATGGTATCGACCAGATACAAAGCGTGCTGCTCTCCTCTGTACTCTTTCCAATTCATCTTTGTTCTGTTTGGTATGTGGTGACCATACCGTAGAGCAGTATTCTAGATTTGATCATACTATCCCTTTGTATGCGTTCTCCTTTGTTGTTTCATTTCTGACCTTCAGGTTTCTTCGTATAAATCCCAGTAATTTGTTGGCTTTCCCAGTAATGTTACATATGTGGGTGTTCCATGTGAGATCGCTGGAGAGTGTAACTCCTAAATACTTAGCTTCTTTGACGTCTTCATGAATAGATATTTGATAACTTTAATAAAATAGAAAGAAAATGCAATTTTGTTTATGGCTTATGACAATAGAATGCTTATCAACTTTGCAATTATTAGATAGCTACTTTAAAAAATGCTTTTATTTGAGATAAAATTCAAATAATGACGAATAAGTGATGAGATTCATAACCGATTTGAAATATATTTAAATATAGTGTTATAAAATGTATTGTGATCTATTATAGTAAATAAAGATCATGGGGTCCCGTTCTTACAGTGGTGGTACCTCTCTCAAGAGTGAATTTGTTACTTCAAATATATATTTAGATCCTACTATTAAAGTAATAATGTTAATTTGAAGGATATGTCCTTGTTGTTCAATTACCTTAGTCACAAGATCACTTCGAATTGAAATCACACAACAAATGAACTGTTAGCGAGATTTCATTGCATAAGTACAGTCAAGCTTTTAATTCTCTTTTAATTTTGATTTCATTGGAAGCCTTACTGTAAATAAAAAAAGACAAACAAAATTAAACTGTTTTTATTACTGTAACAGATATATTAGTGAATACTACTAGATCAGTTATTAATAACTACAGGGAACCTGTCTAAAACCAGAGGCTCCCGAGAGCCTGTATCTACACATACCTGATTTATATAGGCAATGAACAAAAAATTTGAAGCTCTTTGTTAGAGTGGAAAACCCCCAAATATATTACACAATTCACTAGAATAAAACTTCAGTTTAAAGCTCATTTTATTTTCGTTTAAAAATTGGCATTTGTTTCTCTTTTGATTAAACTACTGTGCCCAGGCCACTGAAATAGTGTTGAAAGTGGCGTTAAATCCTAACCCTAACCTATCTATTTTCAGTAACTGTGGCAATCTTGGATGGAGGTTGGAGCTGTCTGATAATAGATATGGTTTCAGAGGAGAAGATTTTCAAATGATTATTTGTCAAAATCAGTCTGATTTGCATATTTTGGTCATAAAACGACAGAACGCAAAATCTGTAGCATCCATTGTATGTCATCCTAATAATTAAAATGTATAACTACATTTCAAATTTAAGCTCATTTCGTGGAAAGATATGGCTTATATATTGGCTCTGCAGGTGTATTTTAATCCCTCCCCCCATCTTTTTGTCCTATGTTTTATTTATAGTAGCAGTAGCCATGATCTTAAAATTAATTTTTGGTAATATATGCCCAACTTGCATATTCAACAAAAAAAATCATAAAAATTACAAATTTCATGAAAAAAAACTCTATTTCAACTTAAACCACAACAGTTTTTTCCATAAACAACTAAGCTTCTTTTAGTATATTTTTTTTATGTAATTGATTTTGCTGCTTAATATGCGAGCGTTAGCGAGCTCTTTATGGTATAAAATGTGTACTTAGGATTTTTTGACAAACATGGCTGCACATATACTGACGAATAAAAAAAAATCGACGCTTTGTAAACACCGGTTCCGTGTAACACACTAACACATTCAACTAATGAAGATCTTCTTAACATAAAGCGCAAAGGTGATCCTGAAGTCTCGTACCCTCTCTCGTACGTCCGATACCACTGAAACCCGGAACCCGTGTGTAATAAAAGTCATTTTGTTAGCTTGTTTTACTTATATTGATATTTTTTAATTTATTAAATCTCTTCGGACATACTGACAAGAATTTTTATTTCTACGCGGCAGTTAACTTTTGAGATTTCGTAAGGAACGATAACTCGAATAAAGGAATGACAGCTCGATTGAATGAGACTAGATTCGGCCCTAAAAAAAAGTCGTCCCCAAATATCTCGGCCCAAAAAATCTCGACACTTTTTGATGCACTGCGTGAAATTGCCAGATAATTTTCAGATGCGCGAGCATTCATGGCCGTGCCGGTTTCATGTTAATTTATGTTAGAAATATCGAGAAAAAAAATATATACTGATGGCCTAAAAATCTTTCGTTCAGAAGAACTAAAAATGTACTTCCTGTATCCTTGGAGACACGCATACAATATGGTGGCAGTGAGATCACGTTTTCTCGTTATCTGTTATCTATTGTCATATTCAAGTTCCCTTTCCCGAAAATTGTTAATTAAAAAATCGAATAATAATGAAATGGAGAAATGATGTAAAGAAATCAATGATTTAAAAATCTAGTCACAAAAGAACGATCGGCCCTAAAAAAAAAGTCGTCCCCGATATATCTCGGCCATAAAATAGTCGTCCCCGACATATCTCTGCCCAAAAAATTTCCTTTGCAATAGAATTAACTGGGTAAGTCGAATTGAAGAATCAAGAATAATGAAGAAAAGAACCCAAAACTACTATTTGTGTTGTTTAAATGTGTTATTTCAATCATCCCAAGGATTTACATGATTTAAATATTAGATAATGTGGATTTTGCTTCGCTAACGCTGGCACTACAGGTACATGTAGCACCTGTCTCATATTATGCCAGCAATGCTGGCACTTATGTTAGAAATATCGAGAGAGAATAAATATACTGATGGCCTAAAAATCTTTCGTTCACAAGAACTACTTGCTGTATTCTTGGAGACACGTGTAAGCGTACAATATGGCGGCGGCGAGATCACGTCTTCTCGTTATCTGTTATTTATTGTCATGTTCAAGTTCCCTTTCCAAAAATTCATTAATTAAAACTGGGGGCTCCCAGGTGCCTGTAATAGCTCACCTGGTTTTCGATTTGACATCTAAAGTTGATAGAAAATGGGGGTGTTACACATAATTTTGAAAGTGGGCCACCCAAAGATCATTTCAACTCAAATTTCTGAGCAAAAGATTTTGATGTGATTTTTATCTCATAATATTCCTAAACGGAATAAACTGACTGAAAAAATCTCACAGAAAAACACCAGAATATATGTTAAACTACTCATTGCCATATAGCTGCAGTTAAAATTTGAGTTCATTTTGATTTGTAATAAAGCGGAAATTGACAACTAAAAAAAAAAAAATCTATTTTTAGTAACAGCAGCCATTTTGAATGGAGGGCAGGGCTGTCGGACACAATATTGAAAGGGGACCACCCAATAACCATCCCAGCCAAATTTGCTTTAATTTGGTTCAGCGGTTTCAGAGGAGAAGATTTAAATGTGATCTTTTATCAAAATATGTCTAATTTGTATAATCAGTATAAATCGGTTGAAAGAAAAATTTCACAGAAAAACCCACAATATATGTTAATTTACTCATTGTCATGTAGCTGCAGGTAAAATTTGAGCTCATTTTGATTTATAATAAAGCAGCAATGGACAATTTTGAAATTTCTATTTTTAGTAACAGTAGCCATCTTGAATGGAGGGTGGAGCTGTCGGACACAATTTTGAAATAAGACTACCCAAGGACTATCCCTGCCACATTTGGCTTAATTTGGTTCAGCGGTTTCAGAGGAAAAGATTTAAATGTGATCTTTATCAAAATATGCTTAATTTGCATAATCGGTATAAATCGTCTGAAAGAAAAATTTCACAGAATAGACTGGAATATATATATGTTAAACTACTCTTTGCCTTGTAGTTGCAGTTAAAATTTGAGCTCATTTTGGTTTATACTAAAGCAGCAATGGACAATTGAAGAAATTTCTATTTTTAGTAACAGCAGCCATCTTGAATGGAGGGCGGGGCTGTTGGACACAATTTTGAAAGGTACCCACCCAAGGACCATCCCTGCCAAGTTTAGTGTAATTTGGTTCAGCGGTTTCAGAGGAGAAGATTTAAATGTGATCTTTTATCAAAATATGCCTAATTTGCATAATCGGCATAAATCGGCTGAAAGAAAAACTTCACAGAAAAACACGGAATATATGTTAAACTACTCCTTGCCATGTAGCTGCAGTTAAAATTTGATCTCATTTTGATTCATACAATAGTGGGCAATGGACAATTGAAGAAATTTCTATTTTTAGTAACAGCAGCCATCTTGAATGGAGGGCGGGGCTGTCGGACACAATTTTGAAAGGGACCCACCCAGGGACCATCCCTGCCAGGTTTAGTTTAATTTGGTTCAGCCGTTTCAGAGGAGAAGATTTAAATGTGATCTTTTATCAAAATATGCCTAAATCGGCTGAAGGAAAAATTTCACAGAAAAACCCGGAATATATGTTAAACTACTCCTTGCCATGTAGCTGCAGTTAAAATTTGAGCTCATTTTGACTTATACTAAAGCAGCAATGGACAATTAAAATTGCATCCCCCCTTTTTTCTATTTTTAGCTTGGCGGCCATCTTGGTTGGAAGTCGGGATCACCGGACACAATTTTGGAAGGGGGCCATCCAAGGACCATTCCACCAAAGTTTGGTTGCAATTGGCCCAGTGATTTCTGAGGAGAAGATTAAAATGTGAAATGTTGACGGACGAACGACGGACGAACAGTGATGGCAATAGCTCACCTGGCCTAAAGGCCAGGTGAGCTAAAAATGGCCGGAAATGTCATCTTTTTTTTATGAATGATTTACCTCGATGCATCTTTAATCTGTTTCCCCTCTTTTCTTGAGAGCTCTAATAAATATTTTCTATACATTTAAGCCATTTAATTGTCCGACCACATTCTATTGTTTATTTTAGTTACGGTGACCATTCGGAACATATCCATTTTATCCATCTCTACCCAGAGTAAGGGTAGAGATTGCCATTTTATCTGTTTACGTTCAACGGGGAATAATTCTAAATAGTTTTTCTTCCTTTTCACCAATTTCATTGCTCTTACAAACTGTATTTAATTATAGAGAAAGTTTTATGAAGTTTTAATATAAAGAGAAAGAAAGACGTTGCAAAGAGGGTAAATTAGATACTTATTATTCTCATAAATATACTTTCTTTTAATAGTTTCCAAAAGAAAAAAAATATCTTACATTAAATAGCTTTCAAGTAATTTGCAAACTTTGTGTAGAATCAGTTCACACAGTTTAAGAATTGAACAGCACGCCAAAACCAAAACAGATTAGAAAGGTCACAGAAATTATGTAAATTTTGTTCACTTAATGAAATAGAAAATGAATCTCATCTACTTACACGTTTGATTTGTTGTCTATGTATAAATATACCGACTCTAAATAAAATTTACTTACTTACGTTGCACTTTATGCAATGATTTCAGATTAATTATCTCATTATAAGATACTTCTACTTTATACGATGTTCCATCAATACTGATGATTATACATCGGCGAGAACAGACAAGATAAATTCTCAAAATAAACATAAGATATAACATGTATATACACTGTACAGAAAAAAGGGGTGATTTAGAATTTGTAACCTTGGATCAGAGTTTTAAACTAATCCAAGGACTGGCCTGGCACAACAATGCTGGCTGGTAGTGAGTTCCAGATGCGTATTGTCTGTGGAAAGAAACTGTATTTAGAGTAGTCTTTAGTTGTGTTGTAGGTTTGGAACTGAAGTTTGTTGGTGGACCTGGTTATTTTCTGTTGATGAGTGACATACTGGTTAGGATCAATGACCACAACATTGTTGGTTATTTTATAAAACATCGTGACTCTGGCTCTCATACGTCTTTGTTCGAGAGTCTCCCAATTTAGGTTGCTCATCATGTCGGATACGTTGCTTGTGTTATGGTATCGACCAGATACAAAGCGTGCTGCTCTCCTCTGTACTCTTTCCAATTCATCTTTGTTCTGTTTGGTATGTGGTGACCATACCGTAGAGCAGTATTCTAGATTTGATCATACTATCCCTTTGTATGCGTTCTCCTTTGTTGTTTCATTTCTGACCTTCAGGTTTCTTCGTATAAATCCCAGTAATTTGTTGGCTTTCCCAGTAATGTTACATATGTGGGTATTCCATGTGAGATCGCTGGAGAGTGTAACTCCTAAATACTTAGCTTCTTTGACGTCTTCATGAATAGATATTTGATAACTTTAATAAAATAGAAAGAAAATGCAATTTTGTTTATGGCTTATGACAATAGAATGCTTATCAACTTTGCAATTGTTAGATAGCTACTTTAAAAAATGCTTTTATTTGAGACAAAATACAAATAATGACGAATAAGTGATGAGATTCATAATCAATTTAAAATATATTTAAATATAGTGTTATACAATGTATTATGATCTATTACAGTAAATAAAGATCATGGGGTCCAGTTATTGTAGTGGTGGTACCTCTCTCAAGAGTGAATTTGTTACTTCAAATATATATTTAGATCCTGCTATCAAAGTAATAATGTTAATTTGAAGGATATGTCCTTGTTGTTCAATTACCTTAGTCACGAGATCACTTCGAATTGAAATCACACAACAAATGAACTGTTAGCGAGATTTCATTTCATAAGTACAGTCAAACTTGTGTATAAAGGACACTCAATGGAACCTGAAAATGAACAGTTTCTCTCTTTATACAGGCTAAACCAATCCACTATTCATGAATGGGGAAAAATGAGACTGCCCTTTATAGACAGTGATTTGTTATATAGAGATGTCCTTTAAGGTAGGTTTGACTGTATTCATATTATGTATGTTAGGTGTAATATCGTTATTGATGGCATTGAAAGTACTTTAGAAGATGTGTTTGCTTCGGATTGCTTTTTGATGAAGCTTAGTCTGTTTGTGATTCATCATTACGTAGAGAACCGCATAGATGGTGTAAGTTTTAGCGACTATGTCACAAGTGTGGTAGATCGTGGGATCGGTTCCCGGTCGGTCACAAGTGTGGTAGATCGTGGGATCGGTTCCCGGTCGGTCACAAGTGTGGTAGATCGTGGGATCGGTTCCCGGTCAGTCACAAGTGTGGTAGATCGTGGGATCGGTTCCCGGTCAGTCACAAGTGTGGTAGATCGTGGGATCGGTTCCCGGTCAGTCACAAGTGTGGTAGATCGTGGGATGGGTTCTCGGTCAGTCACAAGTGTGGTAGATCATGAGATCGGTTCCCGGTCAGTCACAAGTGTGGTAGATCGTGGGATCGGTTCCCGGTCAGTCACAAGTGTGGTAGATCGTGGGATCGGTTCCCGGTCAGTCACAAGTGTGATAGATCGTGGGATGGGTTCTCGGTCAGTCACAAGTGTGGTAGATCGTGGGATCGGTTCCCGGTCAGTCACAAGTGTGGTAGATCGTGGGATCGGTTCCCGGTCGGTCACAAGTGTGGTAGATCGTGGGATCGGTTCCCGGTCAGTCACAAGTGTGGTAGATCGTGGGATCGGTTCCCGGTCGGTCACAAGTGTGGTAGATCGTGGGATCGGTTCCCGGTCAGTCACAAGTGTGGTAGATCGTGGGATCGGTTCCCGGTCGGTCACAAGTGTGGTAGATCGTGGGATCGATTCCCGGTCAGTCACAAGTGTGGTAGATCGTGGGATCGGTTCCCGGTCGGTCACAAGTGTGGTAGATCGTGGGATCGGTTCTCGGTCAAATCCAAGACTATAATATGTGTATTTGCTGTTTCTCCGCTATGCACGCAGCATTATGGAGTAAGACTGGTTAGTTCGGAATCAGGAGCGACATGTCAAATACGGATTGTTGTTTCAGCAAGCTAGTACTATACAAAACCCAATTAAGTGTGTTTGTCTAGCACAAAGCGAACATCATCATCATCATTTAATCAAGATGTAGCTTGTTCTCACCATGAAAAATTCCTCTTTTGGCGTTAAACACTTATTACGTATCGCGATTTTAGTTGGACATGATTTATTTCTTCTTCAAATTTTGGCATGATGAATTGGTAATGAGAGAGCTAGTTGTATTCCAGCAAGGATACAGGCATTTCAGCAGCTCTTCTTTGGCTTCATGTGCGATTAAAAATTTCAAAAATATAATGAGATCCTACCAATTTTGATACCGATATAGAGGATGCATAGGATGTTATATTTTAATTTTGTAATGTACGAGAACCGCCCATACATTGTTTGTCTTTTAGTCGTTTTTTTCTTTTGACTATTGCATTGTCCGTCCTTTTTCGAATTCAGATTACCTCTGAGCACCGGATTTTTTACATGATTAACACGACAGGTGCCACTTGTGGAACAGGCACTGCTTAATCCGAGTACATCACCGGTTTTTAGTGAGAATCGTGTTGCTCGATCTTTAATTTTCTATGTAATGTTTTGTAGTTCATTGTTTGTCCTTTTTTACTTTTTCTTTTGGTCATTGTATTGTCTGTCTTTCTTTGATTTGCTGCTTCTGATGACCCCTTTGGTATCTTCAAACGTTTCGTTATTTTTGTTCACCGTCAGTTTTTAGTGGGGTTCGTGTTGTTCATGTCTTCACGTGACTAGGTATGTGTTATGATGTCCGGCACCATTTAAAATTTTATTCGGTTCGTCTTAACTCTCATTCGTTTATAGGAGGTTCATTATTGTTATTTGTATTTCTTTTTATTTACTGGTGTCCAACACGATTTTAATATCACAACCCCCCCCCCCCCCCCAAAACCCAGGGTGAACTCAGGTGCTCCGGAAGGTTATATGCAGTTCATGCTCTGCTAGTGGCATCCGCCGTGCCGTGCTACTGTTTAACGACACGGACAACAAATCTCGTATCTTGATATCTAGACCAACAACAGCCAACAGTTAGAGATAGAGAGCATACGAGTGTCTGCGTCTGTGTCACTCAATCATCTAGTATTATATTCAAAACATGTCCGTGTTATTTTTTTGGCCAATGAAAATCCCTAGCACACACATACATGACCACTCACGTGGTTTAGTAACAGCATCGGTGGTGTAATGATTTGCGTGCTCGCCTCGAGTGCGGTAGATTGTGTATTCGAGCTCCGTTCGAGTCAAACTAACGACTATAATATGGGTATTTGTTGCTTCTTCGCTGAGCACGCAGCAATAAAGAGTAAGAGCAAAGATTGATATAACTGACATATTGTTAATCTGGCATTAAACACCAATCACTCACTCACTCATGGCTTGGTACAAACACTTAAGTAAAAAGTGATAGGGTTAAACTTGTTTTATGGACCCAACCCTCCTCTCTCTTAGTGAAATGATGCAATCATGCAAGTGTCTTCCACGCGTGAGGAAAATGCCAATCTTAAATTAGTTTTTCATTTGATTGTGGCAATGAGGTGGTCTTTTTCTAGTTACCTCAATCCATAAAAGAGGCCACCACAATATAAATAAAATAATATTGTAAGTGACAGCAGACATCCACAAACCGCCATGAAAGTCATAGTCTGCAAAGCTAATGTACGTATATTCTCTAGAGTCAAATCATGCTGTCCACGCTAGAAATGTAATATTTTAACTTCAACATCTTCTTATGACTATTTTCAAGCTTGAAGCACTGTGAATATACCCTTCCATTTAAAACACGGCAATGTTTACCTTATTGCTACATTTATAAGTGCCACGTAGCAATGTTTGACATCCGTACGGAGATTCAGTTAATAATGGTGATACGTACCAATGAATATTTTACATCCATCGGGATGTTCGTAAATTTACGTGAACCAGACATTTATAGGTTACAGAGAAGCTTAATCGGGGTGCGGGCCGTCGTGGCCGTGATCGTATGATAGTTGGATTTACAACTACCTATGCAATCAGTGCCTATCACCACTGATGTTGCGAGTTCGAATCTCGATCAGGGCGAGATGCACAACATTATGTGATAAAGTTTGTCAGTGACTTGCGACAGGTCGGTGGTTTTCTACGGGTCCTTCGGTTTACTCCACCAATAAAATTGACTGTCACGATATAACTGAAATATTGTTGAAAGTGGCGTTAAGCACAATCAATCAAGCAAGCAAGCTTAATCGGGGTGATAATACGTTGTCAATAGTTTAAATTGTTATAATGGTATATTAATCCGTCTGGCTTTATTTTCAAATTGAAAGAGTAAACCGTCTTGCCATAAACGACCTTGCCCTTGAAGTAATAGGATTTAGAGGAAAGTGTTAAATTATTTATTTTCTAGGCCAGCTGGTTGATCTTGTAATAATAAGCTACTAGTGACGTCAACATAATCTAGTATTGGGCAACATTTATATATTGCTCAATCTTTATTTTTCTGTGTAGTTTTTTGTTTCGCATTGTTTGTCCTTTTATTTTTTGCCATTGTAATGTCTATTCGATTTACGGGTTACAAGGAAATTCATTCATATTTCCATAACAACATAAGAACAAAGCAAACAAAAGAACAATACCAGCTACAAAAAACTATATACATTGTCCACAGACATACGGCTCCTCGAGAACAGCTACAAAAAACTATATACATTGTCTACAGACATACGGCTCCTCGAGAACAGCTACATTTGAGGAACATTCTGTTCACTTTAATATCATGTTATTGACATAGTTTTATTCTGACAATCTATACATATCATGAATTGGTAATAAAATAATGTTCTGATATCACAGATACGCTTTAGTTTAATGCGTTCAACTGATGCTTCAAAATTCTGTTTCGTTTGACGAAAGTTGAAACAAAAAACAAAAGAAGCAAGACACGTGTTCTATATATACATGTGGTCTATTGCTAAATAAGATTGAAATCGACTTCCACGGCACCAAGTCGATTTTTTGCTTGTATTCATAAGACTTCAGTTTAAAGGGGAACTTTCTAGACATATAAAAGACACAATAAGTTCTACCATATGTGACTTCCGGTCGTTTTAAGTTGCACTGTAACATATATAATTTCTATCAATAGAACTAAAATGGCTAATTTCTACTTCCGATATTTTTGAGCGGCCTTAATTCTACTTCTATGTATTTGACTATAGCCTAGACCAAATGTTAATCTTGTTTCTGGTTCAATGGCTGGCAAGTTTGGAGTAGAAGAATGTGAAAGTTTTTCTGATCTTTCTGATTTCTCCTTTTCTTTAATAACGACATCATCTAAACTTCGCGGTCGATTGTGATCAATGCGGATAGTAGTTTGTGGAGGTGGTACTTTTGAAAATGCCTTCTTTTTCGGTGCCCTTTTCGGGTGAATACTACCAACATATGTAGCATTGTGTGTGTCTTCATCATACAAGTTTCCCACCCATCCCTCTAATTGCTTCACTCGCGTTTCAGCATCTTTCTGCTTCCGTTCTAAAAATTCTATTTGCTTGTCGATTTGTTTTGGGACCTTTTTTGCACCTCCCCGGGTCCTGAGTGTCAAATTCTCCTCTTGCAAACGTTTATAACTAGCCTCTATGTCGTCGAATTGTGATTTTTTAATCAACCATTCCTTCTGATCTCTTTCCAACTGCTTAATTGTATTGTTCATTTTAGTCATTCGAACATTCATCTGGAAATTTTTCTGCTCCAGGTCCGACTTCGATTCAACTTCTACAACCATTTGTGAATATTTCTCTTTCACTGTTTGGAGTTCATCTTTTGTTTCTTTCAATTCACTTTCAATCGCTTTAAGCTCCCTTAGCTCGTCTATTTCCTTTTGCAAGAATTCAATTTGTTTTTTTAATACTTCAATTTCTTTTTCATATTTCATTCTCAAACCATCCGTCTGCTCTTTGTGGTCGGCGTCATTTCTGTCCATTTTTAGTTTTATTTCATCTATTTTGTCTTGTTTCTGTTTTAAAAGTCGATCTCGTTCTGTCTCTGTACTTTGAACTTTCGTTTTAAGTTCAGATATTTCGCTTTCATATATTTGAATTTGTTCTAGTTTCTCTTTAGTAGAATCTAGCTCTCGTCTGCTTTGGTCTAGATTTTCCTGAATGGCAGCCATTTGTTTTTTCTGATCGTTATTTATTTCCAGCATTTCATTAATTTTCTTGCTTAATTTATTTTTTTCAGTTTCAAATTTATCTTTTTCTATTTTAATTTCTTCCAAATTCTTTCTGGAATCTTCAGCCGAATTGTCTTTCTCTTCAATTTCCTTCCGAAGACGCAAGTTTTCAGATTTAAGATTTTGTATTTCATCATCAAATTTATCATCATTAAGTGCAGACATCAATTCAGAAAGTTCGCCCTTCTTCTGATCTAATGCTTCTTCGAGTGTTTTGTTTTCGGTTTCTAATGATTTAATTTTGCTTTCTGCACCAGCATAATTTTCTTTCAAATCTTTAAGTTCCGATTTCAGTTTAACGTTCTCGTTTTTTAAATCTTGAATTTCTGTTATTTTGTGTGATTCTACAGCTGTAACACTAGATTGAAAAGTTTTAGAAGTCTTTTCTAAATGGTGTATTGATTTGACTTGTTTTAAGTTTTCTGCTTTAAGTTTTATGTTTTCTTCGCTTAAAACTTGGTTGTCTGTTTGAAGTTTAATGATTTGGGATTTCAGCTCCATTTTTTCTCTGCTAGGAAATTCACCGGTTATCGGACTTTCATTTTTAAATTCCTCATTTATAGCCTCTAAATTCTTGTTCATTGACCGCAACATGCTTACTTCGTCTTTTAACACATCTTTGTCCGTTCTCAAAATTGTATTTTCGTCCTTCATCTTTTTTCGTTGTGCTTGTTCTGTTCGAAGCTCTATGTGTAATTGATTTAATTCTTTTTCGTATTTAGATATATCACTTTCTTCTTTTGAAGTTGATGATAAGTTTTCCAGTTTAAGCTTTGCTGGTTCATTGTCAACTTTACTGTATTTGACTTGCAGATCCGTCAGTTTCGATGTCAGATCATCATTTTCTGAAATAAGTTTGTGCCCTTCTTGTTCAAGTTTTGCCATCCTTGCCTCTGTTTTCTCATATTTGGTTTCTAATGCTTTGTTTTGTGTTTCTAAAGATTGAATCGTAATCTTTAATTTCTCATTGTCATTATTACTACCAGAACTTCCGGCGTTTTCAAGCAAATCGATTCTTTTCCTTAATACTTTATTTTCTGATCGTAGATCGTCAATTGTCTTTAAAAATTGGTTCGATTCATCTTCCAATTGTCTAATACGGCTCTTATAAGCAACTTCCGCCTCGAGCAGAGTTCGCCTCTCTTCATAAATAGCTTCATATGTTTCCGTCATTCTCTCAGATCCCGGCTTTCGCTGAGCCACAGGTTCCATACCACGGTAATTCGAACGTTGATCAGTCTTTATTCCTTCACTCGATATGCTCCTACTTGGGGGTCTATTTTTCTGAAATTCGCGATAATCCTTGCTCTTGATGGATTTCTCGTTTTGAATTAGGAAGTCTTTACTTTTATTGCTTACAGGCCTACTCTCTTCAATCGCTCTACTAATTTTACTTTTATCACTCCGCGGACGGTCAAGTTTTGTTTCTTCTGGCGGTTTACCAACTTCCGTCTCTGTGTATGATATCAGAGATATTACATCATCTACTTCATTGTCATGTTTTTGATTATCGGTAGGCCGATATGAAGCAAAACCCGATTCTAACGACTCAGATGATCGTTTATGTTCATTCAAATTTGACCTATCCGATCTAACCTTTGTAGAAGGTTTGTTTCTGTTTGAAATTTCTTTTTTCACATTTACTGTAGAACTAGTATTGTCTTGACTAGTTGTATTATTGCTATTTGTGTTTTTCAATTTATTCTTCTTTGCTTCCTCGTACCTAGAAGATTCACTTTTTACAGTAGTCTGTACTTTGAATTGTTTATTTTCGGTTTTTAGATTTTCCAGTTCCTTTTCACCAGGTTGCTGTCTTTTCGAATTAACTTTAGCAGGTGGTAACCTTTCTGTTGTAGTTTTCTGTTCCTTTGAATCTTTTTGACTTTGTTTTAATAATTTATCGGTTGGTTTTGTTTCTTTTAGCTGGACATGAGAGGCATTGACCTTTCTCGGTTTTATAGCAATATCAGTGTCGAAGTTACTGACAGGTGTGCTTGTTAACTTTTCACGAAGATTCTCCCTATTTAATTTCCCTTCGATAGGTTTTTCTTTATTAGTTGTAGTACGTGAATCTTGGGGTTGTTTTTTTAACTGTAGATTGTCTATTCCTTTATTGTTTACCCTGTTTAACGCATTAATGTCCCTTTGATCACTTGGTTTACGTGGTGAATTGTTATCAACAGGTTTTTCTTTATTTGTTGTAGTACGTGAATTTTCTTGATGTTGTTTCTTTAGCTGTGGATTGTCTATTCCTTTATTGTTTAACCTGTTTAAAGCATTAATGTCCCTTTGATCACTTGGTTTTTCTTTATTTGTTGTAGTACGTGAATTTTCTTGAGGTTGTTTCTTTAGCTGTGGATTGGCTATTCCTTTATTGTTTAATCTGTTTAACGCATTAATGTCCTTTTGATCACTTTGTTTATTTGTTGAATTGGTATCAACCAAATGTTTCTTATCGTTAGGTTTACGTTCCTTGAAGGTAGTATTACTGTCCGATGATTTCGTATCGTTTATTTTACTTTCCTTTGATATAACATTAGTTCTTTTATCCTTTGTTAAATTGCCTTTAACAGGAGTGTCAGTATTTTGTTGTGTTGATGTTTTGATATTCGATGAAGCACCAGAATCTACAGCTTTAACCTTGTTTGGTTTATTTTCCTTTAAGGAGTCCCCACTGTCCACACTTTTTGCATCAACTTGTCTAGTTTCATTGACAGAAATGTTCTTTTTCTTTTTCTTCTTTTCAACTATTTCACTTACTATATCATCGTCGTTGTCGTCTAATGAATTAATGTCCCTTTTTAAATTAAGTCTATAAGACGCCTTTTTTTCCTTTTTTAATTCTTCCGTTTGCAAATTACCCAGAAGGCTTTTGGTGTATGTTTTATTTAATTCTATTTCTGGTGATATTGCTCTACTTTCAAGTTTATTGGGAATTTTATCAACCCGATGTTGATGACGTGGACCAATAATCGGAAGAGATAAACTTCCTTTCTTTATTCCACCACTTTTAGAGCGAGCCGTAAATTTCGGATCAGTCTCAAATGTTTCCTGTCGGCGGATACTAGAGACGCCTTTGTATCCTGTTTGTTCCATTAGCAGAACTTGAAATATCTCCCCATTTTGGTAAAAACTTAACCTCTTCCTTCGCGTCAGGCAGTATAAGATTCATCACATAGGCAGGGTAGAGACTGTAGTCTGACTGGGTGATGGTACAACAACAACTGTGTGTAATGTTCCTCCTGAAAATATAAATAACATTATGTATAAACCAGATTGCATAGAGTTTCCTATTCATTCCTTTCTGAAAAGCTTAAACAGTGATGATCAACTATTTCAACCAATATCAACAAAGCAATTAACTATGTCGTGCCTTTCACCTCAAATCATTGGACACTAAAAGGACTATGACATATGCCGATGTAATTCGGGTCCTTGTTTGGGAAAGACACAATAAGTGAACATTTTAAACATTACCATGGCAAAAATAAGTTACTTTTTGATGAGATAATGAATTTCTGATGTCTGCTTTATATTAGTACAACACGCAGAGTTGTATAATCAGAGAGAGAATGTACTTCATGACGTAAGATATCGGAACGCGAAATCGGATTTCATTTTTCCGCCTTGAGATAATTTTGCCTGTAGCTTTTGATAACATATGTAATTTGATACTAGAAGTTCATCATATGATCCTTAATCTCCGTTAAATAATGCTTATCCATAGAGCCTAATTTTGAATACGTTGGTAGTTTGTTTACGAACGTAGATCCTTCGGATGAGTCGAAGTTCCTGCGCCATTAGTGTATACTCGTGCCTTGGAGTATGTTATCTTGTTTCTCTCTTAGAGTTCCACACTAGATATCTGGGAGTTATTTTTTCCCTCAAATAAACGTCAGAGAAAAGCGAAGGGCTATTACGGATGGAAAAACTAGAGACAAGCAACACTGTGCACATTCTTTTCCAAATAAACATCAGAGAAAACCGAAGGGATAATCATGTATGGAAACTCCAAAGACACTTGTTAAGCAATACTATGCACAAGACATAAAACAAAGACCAACAAAGCGAAAACACAACACAGAAAATTAAAAAGATGAGCAACACTGACTCAAGCAGATTCTAACGAATGGTAGACAGTTTCTTATAAGATACCGACCAAACATCAAATTAGTAAGTATGATTTAAAACCTTTAGCTCTAATATTTGACCGATATATATTACTTGATATATATATATATATTATTTAATATTTACTGTCGTCTTCTCTCAACAAAAACAACAACAAAAACATCAATATCTCACATCTACTTGCTGTTTAACGACGAATGTGTATTGTGCTCTCATTCAAATGTCAAAATGGATTAACGATTTTTAAATGGCTTTTTATCAAATTCTACTTATTTACTACTTTATGTATCTATACTGGATGAAAAATACTAATGCAATTTAAACAAAGACCACTTTATTATAGAATTCCGAAACAAAATTAAAATTACTGCTCTATAAAAATTTCATACTAACTAGAAACAGTAAAGCAGTGGCAATAAAACGTAGATGTCTAATTTAGGTACGCTCTTAGTCAGAAGATTGGAAACCAGCTCTTAGTCAGAAGATTGGAAACCAGCTCTTAGTCAGAAGATTGGAAACCAGCTCTTAGTCAGAAGATTGGAAACCAGGTCTTAGTCAGAAGATTGGAAACCAGGTCTTAGTCAGAAGATTGGAAACCAAATAATATAAAGATCTTAGTCAGAAGATTGGAAACCAGCTCTTAGTCAGAAGATTGGAAACCAGGTCTTAGTCAGAAGATTGGAAACCAGGTCTTAGTAGTCAGAAGATTGGAAACCAAATAATATAAAGTTCTTAGTCAGAAGATTGGAAACCAGGTCTTAGTCGGAAGATTGGAAACCAAATAATATAAAGCTCTTAGTCAGAGGATTGGAAACCAGCTCTTAGTCAGAAGATTGGAAACCAGGTCTTAGTCAGAAGATTGGAAACCAAATAATATAAAGTTCTTAGTCAGAAGATTGGAAACCAGGTCTTAGTCAGAAGATTGGAAACCAAATAATATAAAGCTCTTAGTCAGAAGATTGGAAACCACCTCTTAGTCAGAAGATTGGAAACCAGGTCTTAGTCAGAAGATTGGAAACCAAATAATTTTAAGCTCTTAGTCAGAAGATTGGAAACAAACTCTTAGTCAGAAGATTGGAAACCAACTCTTAGTCAGAAGATTGGAAACCAGCTCTTAGTCAGAAGATTGGAAACTAGCTCTTAGTCAGAAGATTGGAAACTAGCTCTTAGTCAGAAGATTGGAAACCAACTCTTAGTCAGAAGATTGGAAACCAGCTCTTAGTCAGAAGATTGGAAACTAGCTCTTAGTCAGAAGATTGGAAACTAGCTCTTAGTCAGAAGATTGGAAACCAGCTCTTAGTCAGAAGATTGGAAACCAGCTCTTAGTCAGAAGATTGGAAACCAAATAATATAAAGGTATCAATAGATGTGATGCAAGAAAAACAAACGGCGTAAACAAGATAAGACTAAGGCTGGCTTATTCCTGAGAGAGGGGAACCTTAGTTTTAATAATACTTATATTATTTAGGAAACCTATATTTTAATAATACATATATCTAAGAAATTATGTCAGTGCTGAGGAAGATGAAGTTTGGTTTTATTAATAATTACAATATTCAAGAACTGTAACTGTAATTTAGAATTGTTTCTACTAAATCATGTCCGTGGTGAAACATTGACTACTGTACGGGTGATACCTTCGGGGTCTAATAGTCCACCAGCAGAGGAATCGACCCAGTTATAGTAATTAATAAGTAGATATCTAATTTAATGCACACGACGCGTTTCTGGAATGATCTTCATCGGATCGATAGGTTGAAAAGCCAAATAATGAAAAGTCATTTGGGAGCAGGAAAATCAAAGGCCCTAAACAGGAAGGCCAAAATCAAAGGGCCTAAACAGGAGAGCCAAAATCAAAGGCCCTAAACAGGATAAAATCAAAGGCCCTAAACAGGAGGGCCAAAATCAAAGGCCCTAAGCAGGAGGGCCAAGATCAGAATTGTCGACCACGTGATAGTCATGCAAACGTATATATCTAATAAGTCATGTCATTGTAGATACACGGACTGTTGTGTAAATGATATCACACGGGACTAATAGACCACTAGCAGAATTGTCGACCACGTGATAGTCATACAAACGTATATATCTAATAAGCCATGTCATTGTAGATACACGGACTGTTGTGTAAATGATATCACACGGGACTAATAGACCACTAGCAGAATTGTCGACCACGTGATAGTCATACAAACGTATATATCTAATAAGTCATGTCATTGTAGATACACGGACTGTTGCACAAATGATATCACACGGGACTAATAGACCACTAGCAGAATTGTCGACCACGTGATAGTCATACAAACGTATATATCTAATAAGCCATGTCATTGTAGATACACGGACTGTTGTGTAAATGATATCACACGGGACTAATAGACCACTAGCAGAATTGTCGACCACGTGATAGTCATGCAAACGTATATATCTAATAAGTCATGTCATTGTAGATACACGGACTGTTGTGTAAATGATATCACACGGGACTAATCGACCACTAGCAGAATTGTCGACCACGTGATAGTCATACAAACGTATATATCTAATAAGTCATGTCATTGTAGATACACGGACTGTTGTGTAAATGATATCACACGGGACTAATAGACCACTAGCAGAATTGTCGACCACGTGATAGTCATACAAACGTATATATCTAATAAGTCATGTCATTGTAGATACACGGACTGTTGTGTAAATGATATCACACGGGACTAATAGACCACTAGCAGAATTGTCGACCACGTGATAGTCATACAAACGTATATATCTAATAAGTCATGTCATTGTAGATACACGGACTGTTGTGTAAATGATATCACACGGGACTAATAGACCACTAGCAGAATTGTCGACCACGTGATAGTCATACAAACATATATATCTAATAAGTCATGTCATTGTAGATACACGGACTGTTGTGTAAATGATATCACACGGGACTAATAGACCACTAGCAGAATTGTCGACCACGTGATAGTCATACAAACGTATATATCTAATAAGCCATGTCATTGTAGATACACGGACTGTTGTGTAAATGATATCACACGGGACTAATAGACCACTAGCAGAATTGTCGACCACGTGATAGTCATACAAACGTATATATCTAATAAGTCATGTCATTGTAGATACACGGACTGTTGCACAAATGATATCACACGGGACTAATAGACCACTAGCAGAATTGTCGACCACGTGATAGTCATACAAACGTATATATCTAATAAGCCATGTCATTGTAGATACACGGACTGTTGTGTAAATGATATCACACGGGACTAATAGACCACTAGCAGAATTGTCGACCACGTGATAGTCATGCAAACGTATATATCTAATAAGTCATGTCATTGTAGATACACGGACTGTTGTGTAAATGATATCACACGGGACTAATAGACCACTAGTAGAATTGTCGACCACGTGATAGTCATACAAACGTATATATCTAATAAGTCATGTCATTGTAGATACACGGACTGTTGTGTAAATGATATCACACGGGACTAATAGACCACTAGCAGAATTGTCGACCACGTGATAGTCATACAAACGTATATATCTAATAAGTCATGTCATTGTAGATACACGGACTGTTGTGTAAATGATATCACACGGGACTAATAGACCACTAGCAGAATTGTCGACCAGGTGATAGTCATACAAACATATATATCTAATAAGTCATGTCATTGTAGATACACGGACTGTTGTGTAAATGATATCACACGGGACTAATAGACCACTAGCAGAATTGTCGACCACGTGATAGTCATACAAACGTATATATCTAATAAGCCATGTCATTGTAGATACACGGACTGTTGTGTACATGATATCACACGGGACTAATAGACCACTAGCAGAATTGTCGACCACGTGATAGTCATACAAACGTATATATCTAATAAGCCATGTAATTGTAGATACACGGACTGTTGTGTAAATGATATCACACGGGACTAATAGACCACTAGCAGAATTGTCGACCACGTGATAGTCATACAAACGTATATGTCTAATAAGCCATGTCATTGTAGATACACGGACTGTTGTGTAAATGATATCACACGGGACTAATAGACCACTAGCAGAATTGTCGACCACGTGATAGTCATACAAACGTATATATCTAATAAGTCATGTCATTGTAGATACACGGACTGTTGTGTAAATGATATCACACGGGACTAATAGACCACTAGCAGAATTGTCGACCACGTGATAGTCATACAAACGTATATATCTAATAAGCCATGTCATTGTAGATACACGGACTGTTGTGTAAATGATATCACACGGGACTAATAGACCACTAGCAGAATTGTCGACCACGTGATAGTCATACAAACGTATATATCTAATAAGTCATGTCATTGTAGATACACGGACTGTTGCACAAATGATATCACACGGGACTAATAGACCACTAGCAGAATTGTCGACCACGTGATAGTCATACAAACGTATATATCTAATAAGCCATGTCATTGTAGATACACGGACTGTTGTGTAAATGATATCACACGGGACTAATAGACCACTAGCAGAATTGTCGACCACGTGATAGTCATACAAACGTATATATCTAATAAGTCATGTCATTGTAGATACACGGACTGTTGTGTAAATTATATCACACGGGACTAATAGACCACTAGTAGAATTGTCGACCACGTGATAGTCATACAAACGTATATATCTAATAAGTCATGTCATTGTAGATACACGGACTGTTGTGTAAATGATATCACACGGGACTAATAGACCACTAGCAGAATTGTCGACCACGTGATAGTCATACAAACGTATATATCTAATAAGTCATGTCATTGTAGATACACGGACTGTTGTGTAAATGATATCACACGGGACTAATAGACCACTAGCAGAATTGTCGACCACGTGATAGTCATACAAACGTATATATCTAATAAGCCATGTCATTGTAGATACACGGACTGTTGTGTAAATGATATCACACGGGACTAATAGACCACTAGCAGAATGGTCGACCACGTGATAGTCATACAAACGTATATATCTAATAAGTCATGTCATTGTAGATACACGGACTGTTGTACAAATGATATCACACGGGACTAATAGACCACTAGCAGAATTGTCGACCACGTGATAGTCATACAAACGTATATGTCTAATAAGCCATGTCATTGTAGATACACGGACTGTTGTGTAAATGATATCACACGGGACTAATAGACCACTAGCAGAATTGTCGACCACGTGATAGTCATACAAACGTATATATCTAATAAGTCATGTCATTGTAGATACACGGACTGTTGTGTAAATGATATCACACGGGACTAATAGACCACTAGCAGAATTGTCGACCACGTGATAGTCATACAAACGTATATATCTAATAAGCCATGTCATTGTAGATACACGAACTGTTGTGTAAATGATATCACACGGGACTAATAGACCACTAGCAGAATTGTCGACCACGTGATAGTCATACAAACGTATATATCTAATAAGTCATGTCATTGTAGATACACGGACTGTTGCACAAATGATATCACACGGGACTAATAGACCACTAGCAGAATTGTCGACCACGTGATAGTCATACAAACGTATATATCTAATAAGTCATGTCATTGTAGATACACGGACTGTTGTGTAAATGATATCACACGGGACTAATAGACCACTAGCAGAATTGTCGACCAGGTGATAGTCATACAAACGTATATATCTAATAAGCCATGTCATTGTAGATACACGGACTGTTGTGTAAATGATATCACACGGGACTAATAGACCACTAGCAGAATGGTCGACCACGTGATAGTCATACAAACGTATATATCTAATAAGTCATGTCATTGTAGATACACGGACTGTTGAACAAATGATATCACACGGGACTAATAGACCACTAGCAGAATTGTCGACCACGTGATAGTCATACAAACGTATATATCTAATAAGCCATGTCATTGTAGATACACGGACTGTTGTGTAAATGATATCACACGGGACTAATAGACCACTAGCAGAATTGTCGACCACGTGATAGTCATACAAACGTATATATCTAATAAGTCATGTCATTGTAGATACACGGACTGTTGTGTAAATGATATCACACGGGACTAATAGACCACTAGCAGAATTGTCGACCACGTGATAGTCATACAAACGTATATATCTAATAAGCCATGTCATTGTAGATACACGGACTGTTGTGTAAATGATATCACACGGGACTAATAGACCACTAGCAGAATTGTCGACCACGTGATAGTCATACAAACGTATATATCTAATAAGCCATGTCATTGTAGATACACGGACTGTTGTGTAAATGATATCACACGGGACTAATAGACCACTAGCAGAATTGTCGACCACGTGATAGTCATACAAACGTATATATCTGATAAGCCATGTCATTGTAGATACACGGACTGTTGTGTAAATGATATCACACGGGACTAATAGACCACTAGCAGAATTGTCGACCACGTGATAGTCATACAAACGTATATATCTAATAAGTCATGTCATTGTAGATACACGGACTGTTGTGTAAATGATATCACACGGGACTAATAGACCACTAGCAGAATTGTCGACCACGTGATAGTCATACAAACGTATATATCTAATAAGCCATGTCATTGTAGATACACGGACTGTTGTGTAAATGATATCACACGGGACTAATAGACCACTAGCAGAATTGTCGACCAAGTGATAGTCATACAAACATATATATCTAATAAGTCATGTCATTGTAGATACACGGACTGTTGTGTAAATGATATCACACGGGACTAATAGACCACTAGCAGAATTGTCGACCACGTGATAGTCATACAAACGTATATATCTAATAAGTCATGTCATTGTAGATACACGGACTGTTGTGTAAATGATATCACACGGGACTAATAGACCACTAGCAGAATTGTCGACCACGTGATAGTCATACAAACGTATATATCTAATAAGTCATGTCATTGTAGATACACGGACTGTTGTGTAAATGATATCACACGGGACTAATAGACCACTAGCAGAATTGTCGACCACGTGATAGTCATACAAACGTATATATCTAATAAGTCATGTCATTGTAGATACACGGACTGTTGTGTAAATGATATCACACGGGACTAATAGACCACTAGCAGAATTGTCGACCACGTGATAGTCATACAAACGTATATATCTAATAAGTCATGTCATTGTAGATACACGGACTGTTGTGTAAATGATATCACACGGGACTAATAGACCACTAGCAGAATTGTCGACCAGGTGATAGTCATACAAACGTATATATCTAATAAGCCATGTCATTGTAGATACACGGACTGTTGTGTAAATGATATCACACGGGACTAATAGATCACTAGCAGAATTGTCGACCACGTGATAGTCATACAAACGTATATATCTAATAAGTCATGTCATTGTAGATACACGGACTGTTGTGTAAATGATATCACACGGGACTAATAGACCACTAGCAGAATTGTCGACCACGTGATAGTCATACAAACGTATATATCTAATAAGCCATGTCATTGTAGATACACGGACTGTTGTGTAAATGATATCACACGGGACTAATAGACCACTAGCAGAATTGTCGACCACGTGATAGTCATACAAACGTATATATCTGATAAGTCATGTCATTGTAGATACACGGACTGTTGTGTAAATGATATCACACGGGACTAATAGACCACTAGCAGAATTGTCGACCACGTGATAGTCATACAAACGTATATATCTAATAAGTCATGTCATTGTAGATACACGGACTGTTGTGTAAATGATATCACACGGGACTAATAGACCACTAGCAGAATTGTCGACCACGTGATAGTCATACAAACGTATATATCTAATAAGCCATGTCATTGTAGATACACGGACTGTTGTGTAAATGATATCACACGGGACTAATAGACCACCACTAGCAGAATTGTCGACCACGTGATAGTCATACAAACGTATATATCTAATAAGTCATGTCATTGTAGATACACGGACTGTTGTACAAATGATATCACACGGGACTAATAGACCACTAGCAGAATTGTCGACCACGTGATAGTCATACAAACGTATATATCTAATAAGTCATGTCATTGTAGATACACGGACTGTTGTGTAAATGATATCACACGGGACTAATAGACCACTAGTAGAATTGTCGACCACGTGATAGTCATACAAACGTATATATCTAATAAGTCATGTCATTGTAGATACACGGACTGTTGTGTAAATGATATCACACGGGACTAATAGACCACTAGCAGAATTGTCGACCACGTGATAGTCATACAAACGTATATATCTAATAAGTCATGTCATTGTAGATACACGGACTGTTGTGTAAATGATATCACACGGGACTAATAGACCACCACTAGCAGAATTGTCGACCACGTGATAGTCATACAAACGTATATATCTAATAAGTCATGTCATTGTAGATACACGGACTGTTGTGTAAATGATATCACACGGGACTAATAGACCACTAGCAGAATTGTCGACCACGTGATAGTCATACAAACGTATATATCTAATAAGTCATATCATTGTAGATACACGGACTGTTGTGTAAATGATATCACACGGAACTAATAGACCACTAGCAGAATTGTCGACCACGTGATAGTCATACAAACGTATATATCTAATATGTCATGTCATTGTAGATACACGGACTGTTGTGTAAATGATATCACACGGGACTAATAGACCACTAGCAGAATTGTCGACCACGTGATAGTCATACAAACGTATATATCTAATAAGTCATGTCATTGTAGATACACGGACTGCTGTGTAAATGATATCACACGGGACTAATAGACCACTAGCAGAATTGTCGACCACGTGATAGTCATACAAACGTATATATCTAATAAGTCATGTCATTGTAGATACACGGACTGTTGTACAAATGATATCACACGGGACTAATAGACCACTAGCAGAATTGTCGACCAAGTGATAGTCATACAAACGTATATATCTAATATAGATAGCTCGACATGTTTCTGGTATATCTATTGTACTTCATAAGAACATGGTGAACCGATGTCTATGAAATTAATCGGTATACTATATATTGGCAATCATTATTTATTTCTTTCATTTAAAAAATGTGGGCGTGGTGTCAGCGTTAATGTAATTCCATTCTTAGATCTACAAATGAAAAAAGGCTCTTTATGGAAGTATATGTTATCTTTCAATTATAGCAAAGTCAAATACATATTTTGCAATATTTAATTTAGAATGCTTTTGTTGTGTTCGCGTTTGTTCAATTTTATATTGTGATATTAGTATTCATATTGAATAGCTTTGACCCGTACTGGGTTTGTATATTGTACATTATTAAAAGTTACAATTTGAATTCATAATATTTGAATACTTCTTCGACACATTAAAATGAATACCGGTACAATAATTGAAACCTCAAATAACATTTCTGCAAATTAATACAACTTTTAAATTAAATGATAATATTTTCATTTTAATCTAAAACATTTTGTATCAAAACGAAATGTGCAGTTCAAATCAAATAACTATTTTAATTATTAAAAATAGGTGTTTTTTGTCGACAGTCTTAGTGAACAAAGCTAAAGTTAATTGGTTATAGACTTGTCCCCGTATATTATGTAAATTAAACAAAAGTTAGCAAGAAATGTTTACCACTCGGTATCACCTACATGTTTTTGTGTCAGAAGATGTTCGTGTCATTTAACAGTAACCATGACTAAATTGAACATTCGCAGTCCTTTAGACAATAAATATCTAATAATTCATCTTGTGCTAATCATTTCTTGGAAATATTACATTGACATAACAGAAGTCAGTGCTCTATTATTGTACCTGTTAAGTGGTACTTAGATCCCTCGGAATTATTTCACGCTCCCCCAGCCCTTCCCTCCATAACGTCAAAACATGGATCCTCATGTGCAAATGCATAACCCACTTATCTATGGCTGTAAACTACAAATCATCTTACAAAACACACCAGCTATTTAATGTTGTCGTTAGCTGGATTAGCAACCATTGTTATTTAAACTTTTCGCATATAATAATAATAGAAACTTCTTTCTTTTTCAGTGCATTCAGCGAATTACAGAATCTTACGAAAATAACGACCATTGTAGACAAAGTAGACATACAAAATTTAGATACTAACAACTAATGGGTATAAACTGAAGACATTTAAATAGGGAAAATATTAGAACAGTATAACGTTTGTAAATATTTAACATAATAATCTTCTACAAAGGTGTTTTGCACTTAGCCAAAATTTAGACACGCTTTAATAATTTAAAACACAGAGAAGTTATATTATTCGTTGTATATAAGTAGGTTAATATGATCATAATGTGTTGGGTCAGTTTTAAAATTCAAGCAAACAACATTCTACTATGCTGTAATACTCTTCTACATGTATTGCTAACGTAAATTTTGTCGTCATTTTAGCAATGGCATGTGACCTTCTTGAGTTTTAAACAAGTCTGTTTTCTTATGGTGGTTTAGATACTGGCGCTCTAAATATCAGGGCTGGATTCCACCAAATAATCTGAGTCGGTTTGTTTGTATTAAGCATTCAGGACCTAAGGTTCAGGGTCGTTATTCATGCATATGTTGTAATCAGTAGAAATATCCCTACTCATTGGATATCACGGATTACACGTGTATAATAATAGTAAAACAAGCCAAAACTGCTGCACTTCCGACTGCTTTATTAGAAAACACAATACAAAAAATCTACTATGTTTCCTCAAAATGTGCATGACAACAATTACGATTTCTAAATTCTATCACAATTTCTCATTGAAAACTACAGGATTACATTATTTATTTTCTACATCTTTTAACTCAATCATTTTATTTTCGATAATATTCGGCGACATAAATTTAAAAAAGCATAATTTTCCTAAATTGATTGGTCGTTCCATTAGAATCCTATCCTCCTACTTTGTAAACGTTAGAGAAAACCGAAGGGTCAATCAATAATGGACAATCTGGAGACATTGACAAATATAGTATACAAGACACAGGACGAAAACCACCAAGACACATAAACATAGACAACTAAAATGATGAGCAACACGACCCCATCAAAAACTGGGGATGAATGTGTTTCACCATTGCTGTCTGGTCCCTTCGCAATGTCATTCCTGTGATGTTCTTTCTAGCAAGTATTTTACCGTCATCAATACGGATACTTATTGCTCTATTATACCAACTTGTTCAATTACAATTAAAATATCTTTAAATAACTTTTAAATTTTACAGCATGTAACACCATCAAAATTTATGTTCAATTTAAGTTTTTTGTCAGTTGTAAAATAAATCTCATTTTTATAATTGGAATAATTTATGAACGTTTTATTACCTCTCTGTTGAAATAGATTGCTGATTGCTGAAATCAACATTCTATTTCAACAGAGAGGTAATAAAACGTTCATAAATTATTTATATATTGCATATATCTATATGTGAAATGAATTTGATAAAGATTGATTTTTTGATAATTTGAAGAACAAATGTGAATGCCCCATAGTGTTTGGAGAGTACATTAATTTATATGATACAACATTTATTTTAATAATTAATAACATTTGATAATTTGAAGATCAAATTTGAATGTCCCATAGTGTTTGGAGAGTACATTAATTCATATGATACAACATTTATTTTAATAATTAACACTTGAGATTCTCGTTTTCTAAAAATAACATTAAATACAAAAATGTATATACGTTTATAACATATAATGTAATGCAAAATAAAAATGTAAAAATACCGATCTCCAAGGGAACCATGTGAAACAGATATAGGACATAACATCTCCGCTTTGGGGAACAACCTTGTTGAGAGGGGTGTCCATTGGTTGTGTGTGGATAAATCAAATACACAACTCCCACTTCAGATTAGGAGTAAATGATTTCACCGGAATTGAGAGAAAATCAAGATCCTCTTTATTCTTGTCTGATGTACCATTCACTTCATGCTAAGCTACAATCAATCAATCACCAAATGTCGTAATGTATTCCAGTGTTAGGACAGAACAACATCAGATCAGTGAAATACGAGTGAAGAAACAAATGAACAAAAACTCGAAATCCTCATGTAAATAAAATATTCTACTTTATGGTTGCTGTAATGTATACAATTTGTTGTAAATTGTATTTAACGGGCTTTAAATAATTGTTTTAACTTGTGCCATAGTCTAATTTCTAATAATTTGAGGTAATAAAATGCATTCAATTCAATTCTATTTACAGAGCGGATACATCCTGATCAGTTGTAGCTTTAATTTCGAGTTTATTTTGATATATTAGATGCAAGTGATATTATATTTGTAAGTATACATGCATGCTCTGCTTTTGAGAGTTCTTAACGTTTATCCAAAGTCTTAAATATTACTATGTTATGTTCCAAAACTCGCGAAGATGTCTAGAAATAAGGGACGATATCGTCTCCTCGATGTATATTTATATCTGTTTATAAATCCTCCTAAAACATTTTGAGAGCAAGCACCTGGCTATCCAATACCCGCATATTTCAAATTCTTTTGTTGTCAATGTTATTAAGAAAGGGGATCAGGAAAACATTATTAGTATATAACTGGTTCTTAAACATAAGTTAGTATTTTGTGATCTAGCCAGATAATCTGTAAAAATTATGTAAAGACTGTCACTGTCTCCGTGGCTTACATAAAGAAGAAATAAGAAGCTACAGCAGTCCCGTAACGGTATTTGTTAGCTATTCCTTCTCAAATATATTTGAAACGTACGGTACTATGTGATCATATTATTATATGCGATAGGGCATGCTCGTCGCGTGCATCCTTAATGAGGGGCCCGGGTGGCTCAATGAGTTAGGTAGTTGGATTGCCTAACAAATCATACAAACTTATCACAAATACGGCGTGGGTTTGCGCCCGGCTTTGTAAATTACAAAAAGGGTGCACTCAACTCGCAGTCGCAAGTGATAAAGTTTACCAGTTGCTTTCCCATGGTCTGTGGTTCTCTCCTGGTGCTCCGGCTTCTTCCACGACTAAAACTGGTCGCCATGATATAGCTGAAATATTGCTGAAAGTGGCGTTAAACACAATCAATTAATCTATCAATTAATCAATCAATCAATCAATCATCCTTAATGAAGTTATATCTCGACATGTGACCATAGCCGATTTTTGCTATCCTGTTTAGACCCTTTTTCTTGTTCCCAAAAACTTTTAAATTATTTGGCTTTTAAACATTTTGTGTTTTAGTGTACCTGATGAAGGTTATGCCAGGAACGCGTCGTGTGCACTCAATTTGATATCTAGGTTTTTTTATTTCACAAATTAACAATGGCTTCCGATACATGTGTTCCATAGATGAAACACACAGCTTAATATATTTCTCTCATTTTGAACATATGTTAGGTTCCCCTCTGGTTATGTTCGCCCCCGCTTTCTAGTAAGATTCGTATTGCTCAATCTTTAGTTTTCCTTGTACAGTTTTGTGGACCATTGTTTGTTGTTTTGTCCTTTTTCTTTTGACCATTGTATTGTCTGTTCTTCTTAGATTTACGGCTTCTGATTACCATTTTGGTAGCTTCGAGCTTTTCTTAAGAGTGTCAAGGAAACCATCATCAATGTTATTTAGCTTATTCTGCTGTAGTTGTACGTGTCAAAGACACAATGTAAAAATAGAAAAGTTAGAGTGACTGGCAGTCGATAATTCCACAACACCACCAGTATTCCCAGGACTCGCACCATACACTTAACACTGAACATAAGACAACAACAACAGAGGTTAATAGATATCTAGATTCATGCAAAGGACAAGTTAGCAGGAATGCAATTTATTGAAACTGGGGTCACTCTCTCTCGGACCGACCGATTTTGGTTGTCTTGTTTAAACCCTTTGGTTTTCTTTATTGCATGGACTTTTAGATTGTTTTGGCTATCTTACTGTGAGTGTGTATGATGAGGTCTTGTTCCGGGGACGCGTCGTGGTCACTGGGTTAGATATCTGTGTTTTATTTCTGTTAGTACATGTACTATAAAATGTCAAGGTCAATACAGTTAATAGGATTCCAACCCTTTCTGCACTTGATATCTAGGTTTTCAGCGGACAAACAAATATACATAAATTAAAGTAAACATGTGCATATATTCACCTAAACTCAAAATGACCACAGAAATGATGACAACATACACATGTAAACATGGACAATACCAAACACGGGTCAGTAAATGGTCGTCGTTAGCTGACTACTGGCTATTAAATAGATATCCTTGTTATAGAGCACTATAGTCGCTTAGTTTTACCACTAAACATATAGATATTGGTCTTGTGTATGTTAAATTTTAAAATCTCTCAAAATATCATTTAATCTATACATTTGTTATGTAAATATTACACATGACAACAAAGATATATTGGTATCTTAGTTCAACAAATAAAATAGAATCCTTTTAAATGAGACATTGATATGAACGCCATTTTTAATGCATAGTTTTCTCTCACATTCTAATGTAATAAGTTTCTTAGGTAACGTCCAGATTGCATAGTGTATGCTATCAAGAAGTTCACTATATTCGCCAATCGTGTGTTTAATGACTGGAAAAATGCTTTGTCTACCGGTATTTTATTTTCACTTTAACAATTATTTGGGTATGCAAGTACTCTTAATATATATACGACCTCCTTACAACAAAAATAATATGGTTCTACTGAAAATTTCAATTTTTCATATTTTTACTTTACAATGTACAAGACACGACAAACAAACGATACAAAGACACCATATGTATGTAAATATGTTATGAAAAACAAATAAATAAAGGGTCCCGCCTGATAGGAAACAAACATTGATCTTTTATACTATACCTTATTGGAACAATAAATCCTGTGATCTACTTCAACAGCAAACCAATTTATCGTTGTCAGTTATTAAAATGCTAATTCCACGATCACAAAACACAGTTATTTTAGCTAGATTTCTATATTTTATCAATCACGTATATGTCTCTTTAGTTCTTAGGAAATCTTATCCAATTGACCTTAACCCGAAATAGAATAATCAATAAATGCAGGTATGTTTATATCAAAAGTCAATCCAATTAATCGATTTTACACTTAAATCTAAAATAGAGATGAATTATATCCGATTTGGCAAGAACTCTCACTTCGAATTCTTTGTCATTTTTGGTAGAAATAATTTGTCAAATTATATTTTTCCGGTGGAGGTTTAAACATTATAAAGTTCTAGTATAGTCTTGTTTGTATTATGACAATATGTAAATTTCAACGGTTGAATAAAACACTAAACGTATTTAAAAATGTTGATCTGAATTTTTAACAATGGACTGACGATGAGATATTAGCTCTATTCATTCAAAACGGTTTCAAAACATATTTATATATCTACCTGTATTTATTAAATTAAATGAGTACAATTGAAATTTGATTTCAAAATGAAATTTACAAAAAGTAAAATTTTTAATTTAAATTCAGGATAAATCAAGGTTTTATAAATTTAACAAACTCGTACATGTACATGTATACCATGAAATGAAATGCTTTTAAAATATTGATGGAAATTTAATGAGTTTTCGTATATATAAGAATATATATTTAGTATGAATAAATTTTTACATTCAATTTTTCTGAAGCAAAACAATAAAAAGTGAAAGGATATTTCATGTGGGGTTTTTCTATTTATTGTTAAATTTTTAAGAGAATATCCTTTCAATTATAAATATGAATAAATATATATGACAAAAAGAAATCTATTAAACATTCTGTGGAAGAATGTTAAATTATATAAGCCGATTAAACAGATAATTCAGATGCAAATTTCTTTTCAAAGTGGCCTTCAAATTTAACATGGATAATTTTTCAATATTTAATAATATGTAAATATTCGAAATTTTGTTTTCGAGTTATAAAATTAATTGCACCAATATATTGCTTTTAATCGGTGCATTATTCATGACTTATCACCGGGTTTGTAACTAGATTAACACGACGGGTGCCACTAGCGGAACAGGAACTGCTCACCCTACCGAAGCACCCGAGTTCACCCCGGTTTTTAGTGGGGTTCGTGTTACTCGATCTTTAGTTTTGTGTGTATGTGTTGTGGGTTGTCTCTTTGTACTTTCTATTTTGGCCATTGTGTTGCGTACATATGTTTATTAAGTACCATATATATTTGATTTTGTTTACTATTTAGACGTATATTATACGCATATATTCACTTAAATTATCAACATATACGAATATATTATGGTTGATAGGAAAATGCTGTCTTTCCATTGGACGCCCAGCAAAATGTAGATATCTAATTTAGTGCGCATGACGCATTTCTGGAAAAACTTTCATCAGGTACGTTCATAGCGAGCATCGTAAGATGCGAGCTAAAGAGCAACATGTGTGTAAGGAGATGAATCAATATATGATCAATACCAATCGGAAATGGATTCTAAGTTTCGGCCTAGAATGGACAATCGAGTGAAGTACAGGAAATAGCCTTTTAATTTGAATAAAAAATAACTATCCAGTTTAAAAATAACCTAAAAAAAATTAGAAAGGAAACAGTACAGCTTCTTTACATGAAACGACTAATTTATTTAAAAAAATGGACAATCGTTAGACCTTCTTGTTTCGCCCCTAAAGAACGATCGGCCCTAAAAAAAAAGTCGTTCCCGATATATCTCCAATCGTAACTACTCGGCCATTCTCGCTACCCTTGTTATTTGCAGGATAGCGAGAATGGCCGAGTAGTTACGATTGGATATATCTCGGCCCTAAAACAAAGTCGTCCCCGATATATCTCGGCCCAAAAAATCTCCTTTGCAATAGAATTAACTGGGTAAGTTGAATTCAAGAACAAAGAAAAACAATCAAGAATAATGAAGAAAAGAACCCAAAACTACTATTTGTACATGTACATGTCTATGCGTAGATGCGATGCTCGCATGTAGGCTGTGCCTAATCCATATTGGTCAAAAGATTGGAAAGCCAAATAATTTAAAAGTCTTTTAGAACAAGAAAGCCAAATGGCCTAAACACTGTAAACAGGATAGCCAAAATCTGCTAATGTTACCAATGCACGAGGGAGATTGACCTTAAATTAAATAAATTGCATTATTAAGAAACTATAAATTTCAAACATCCCATGTCAGTGCAAAAACACTGACAATGACAACTGGGCGGTTGATACTCTCCAGACAAACAGTTGTTCACCAGCAGATGTATCGACCCAGTGATAGTAATAAAGACGTAGGTATGTTATTTAGTACTCAAAATCAAAGGGTCAAAACAGGATATCCAAAATATATTGAGGGTTACCTTTGCCCAATTTTGTATATTTGGTAAACAGTGTGTAATGGATAAAACCACTGTAGTCGGTAGTTGTTTGTTTCGGCTTTTTCGATACGATTATACCTGTATTTCAAATCTCTGGATGTGTCATCATTATTATATATAACTCACACACATGCAGTATTTGATGCTTATGTTATCCCCGGTGTGAGTGAGATAATGAGGTTTCATCTGTAAAATGGCCAGAGCAAGCTACATTTTGATGAGATGATCATTGTGTCTACTTTGTACTAGAAAAACAAGCGGATTTACATTCTATAGTACTAACACGATTAAGCAACAGTCCACAAATAAACATGTCGCTCTCCACACCGACACATTATCGCGATTCCGAGCCAACCAGTCATTGTTATTTCACCTTTATGATGCGTGTTATAGCGAAGAAGCAATAAATATCAATTTAATAGTCTTTATGTTTACCCGAACCGGGATCGAATCCACGATCTATCGTTGTCATGGCAAGCACGCTAACCATTACAACACCGATGCCATTTTGGAGTGTGTTAAACAAAAAAGCGAAAAATAGTCTTCCTTGAAAACGCAACTTGCAATACATACTAGTATTCCTTGAAAAGGCACTTTGGTTTAGGTTTATGATTTATGGTGTTTAACGCTACTTTCAACAATATTTCAGTTATATCGTGGCGGTCAGTTTTATTGGTGGAGGAAACCGGAGTACCCGGAGAAAACCACCGACCAGTCGCAAGTCACTGACAAACTTTATCACATAATGTTACTTGGAGTACACTTCGCCATGAGCGGGGTTCGAACGCACAACTTTAGTGGTGATAGGCACTGATTGCACAGGTAGTTGTAAATTCAACTACCATACGATCACGATCACGACGACCGTGAAAATGCACTTTGAAATACACGTTTAAAAAAAGGTTCCAATAGAGACGATTCAAATTATTGACTTGGAGACATTTAAACCATATTCTACAACAAGTACCTTACATTATTTGCTTGTTCAATCAATATTTTGACTCTATGACTACTGATTTTCTGCTAACAAAACTATCCTATATACCGATAAAAACAGATGTTTACCTAAGTAATTAACAATACTAGGTTAAATAATTTTATTGAAAAGAGTATGTTGTGATTTAAGTGAATCTTCTGAGGTGTTAATTTCAACACTACTAAGTATTTAATATATGGCCATCGAACATCTATCAAAACGACTATCTTATCACGTATGCATTGCGGATCGGAACGATGTATCTTCAACTTGCACCATATCTCAAATGACAATGGATTTTTTACATTTTACCTACATTTTTTCTTTCCTTTATCACTGACAAGACTTTTACCTGACTTGACTGTTTATGTGAGTAACACGGTGGGTGCCTCATAAGAAGCAGGAACTACTTACCCTTCGCGAGCACCTGCGTTCACCCCCTGTTTTTGGTAAGGTTCGTGTTGCTTATCCTATTAACTTTCTGCATTGTTTTTGTCTTGTTTGTCTTACAATGATACAATGATAAATAAACATTAGATAAAACTGAAGGAACAAAAAATAGACACTCCAGAAACACAGGCACTGTTGGTCAGAACGAAGACAAAGACAGACACTGTTGGTCAGAACGAAGACAAAGACAGGCACTGTTGGTCGGAACGAAGACAAAGACAGGCACTGTTGGTCAGAACGAAGACAAAGAAAAAAGAGACAACACAGAAAACTATAAGATATACAACACGGACCTCACCTAAAACCGGAGTGAACCCATGTACTCGCGAAGAGTAGAGTAACCAGTAGAGTGGTTTATTAATAATGATGTCAAGGTCGTATTATACTTCTACAGTATCCTTGTCATTAAAGTGAGTGAGTGATTGTAGTTTAACACCAACTCAGCAATCTTCCAGCTATATCATGGTGATAACAAGTTAATTTTCAATGAGATGATGATGAGGTCCGCTTTGTTCTAGACCAACATGCAGAATTGGATTTTTATAGTGCTATCTCACTGTCCGCGGGTAGACTCTCGGACACATGATTTTGATTCCGAACCAACCCGTCTTTCTCCTTAATGCTGTGTGCTTAGCGGAGAAGCAACAGATACCAATTTTATAGTCTTTGGTTTGACCCGACCGGGTCTCGACCTACCACACTGGAGGCGATAACACTTAACCATTACCTCACCGATGCGGTTATATATAGTCATTCTAACATAGGATACCATATGAAAACAAAAACCCGAATGGCTGTATTTATATGTTTCTAATAAACATCTATTGTTGGCAACCCACGACAGATCACGCTCAGACACTAGATTCATTTATTACGTGATGTCCAAAGGAAAAAGGAAAAACAATGATCTACTAAAAATTACACAGAAAACTAAAGATCGAGAAACATGAACCCACTAAACCGGGGTAAGCTCTGGTGCTCCTATATGGAAAACAGCTCCTTCTCTACACGTGGCACCCGTCGTGTTACTCTTGTTACAAACCAGGTGATAAGTCATGAATGAGGAAAGGGCGGATTGAGATATAGATGTAAGTCTATATATCAAACATTCTATTTAAATAGAATTCTTCTTCTGTGACACCTGACCAGGGCCTATGAGAGGGTTCAGTCGGTACATTGGTCCGGGGACCGAGGAGCCAAGAAGGGGTCTGTGAATATCTGAAGGGCCCTATCGCCTTAGCCATAGACGTTTTATTTTGAATTTTTCATTTTTTGGGGGTATTATTAACTATTTTTAGTTTACTTAGAAATTTAATATGTAAAATTCACATAGACATCTGAATTCTGTACCCCAAAGCAGTTTTGTTCCGCCTTGCAAAATTTCTCTTGGAAGCCTTGCACCTGACTACAGCATTTGGAAAACCAAATATAAAACCATACATAAATAATCTGATTACAATTTAAGACCAAACCCAGCCTACCAAAACATTCAACTTAACATGACCGTTGTACAGTTAATCCGGATTAAACCTTGTTTTGAACAATAATAATATGTAGGTTACAATGACTGTACAAATGCAGTTTTAATTGTTTTAGAATACAGGGACGAACATTATTTGCACTATTTACACAAAATAATACATGTGTTGTCTGAAATTTAAATATAGTTTAATAATTATTTGTTTATATCTTACTTGATAGCAGCTTAATTACATATTCAATCGTTCCTATTAAGTTTAATTACATCTCGCTTGCGTGAATAGTTCTACTTTTATGAAATTTACATAAAAACCTTGGTAAAAGGAAACTTTGGTGAACAACGCTTTTTATAGTAAACCTCACATTATTATCAAATAGCGTGCTAGAATGAAAGATGTTGGATTGATTTCTTGAAGATTTTTTTTAATGTAAATATCAATATTCTTTATTTTTGTTAACTCATACGTTTACTTATTGACAGTAGTTGTGTGATATCTACGAATGTAATCAGCTGATATCATGATCAGCTGCTGCTTGAAATACGATATTTCCCTTCAATATCCCATTCCATTTTTATAACTACAAAATGTAGTTAAATAACACTTTAGTTGAAATATAATCATAGAAATCTACATTTGTAACATACAATGTATTGTTTATGACGCGTTTTGTGAATAACCTTCATCGGTTATGCTTAAAGTAAAACGATTGGGAAGCTAAATAATTATTGGAGTCTTTGGGAGCAAGGAAATCAAAGTGCCTAAATGCTAATAGGATAGTCACCTACGTCTTAGGGTGGAGAACCATAGTTTTGATGATAATAATATAAAAATGTATTGATATTACATTATTTATGAACTGCACATTTCAACAACAAATATCCTTGTCTGACCATAAGTCGGTCAGTCATTGAATAATGTTTGATTACTTTTTTCATGTTTGAAAAGTAAACATTTTTTTCTTTTTAATTATGTTCCTCATCTATTCTTGCTCACATGTGTAAAGTTCCATGGAAAAAAGATCGATAATAATTACACACTGACCCATATTTGTTTACTACCCTTTTTCCAAATGGCGTCCTATTACGTCACATAAAGTCGGTCAAAGATCAATGAAGCACATGATTTTGTCATAGGCCAACCAAACTTAAAAAGTAAACCAGATTAAGAAAGTACAGTGTTTTAGCTTTTTCAGTGTAATTGTTTTGTCTGAAAAATTTCAAAAGATGTTTTTTTTAAATAGTTTGAAATTGAAGTATTAAAAATTAATTATTTGATGCAAATATTAAACTTGCTTACCCACATAAAAAGTATTTAATCCAGTCAATTTGGTGTTTTTTTCTTTTGTCAATACAATCTATTAGACTGACTACATCCTGCCATATTTTTGTAAAACAATTAATGACTGATTTCAATTTATTTTAATCACATTTATTATCACAGAGTGGTAACAATACAGTTTTGTTGATGCTATTTGTAATACTGACAGGGTTTTTTTACCAAGATAATCTCATTTTTCTGTCTGGTTTAATTTAATTCTCTGTTCAATTTATGCTATAAATTTTGATTATTGCTGTTAAATTAATTCTTTTTCTATCTTCTCTGTGAATTTCATTTCATTACCCCAAGAAGTAAGGGGTATATTTGTTATTAAAGCAGCAGTGGAAATGCAAAATAATCTGCCATTTTGTGACTAATGGATTTATTTGTGACTAATGCATGTATTTTCCCGGTAAAATCGGCCATTTTCTAGAAAATGGTGGAATCTGAATGATCAATCATCATATTTTCAAAGTATTTTAAAATACAATTTGCTTGGCCTACATTCCAGAAATGGTCATGAACTGTGATGACGATTATGTCAACAAACCGGAAAAATACAAATGCTTGGGGAATACCATCGATGGAAACATATTTAACAAGCATAATGATCAGAAAAAAAAGACATTAGTAAAAAGGATCTTTTTTACTTGCATGGAATTTATTCAATTCAAACTTCTCTGTTTTAATCTCATCTTGTAATTTTGACGTCGAAAAGATTTCCCTCTGTGTTTATGTACGCTATGAGTATACAGAATGACGTCATTGGTCTCGTGCTGCACGAGAATTGTAAATCAAAACAAGTGACCGACTTTAATGCATGACCGAGCAGATGTCACGTTAGGATATATCTTGTAAGCCATGCCAATGCTGAAACACTGACTACTGGTGGACTGATTTCCACAAGCAAAGGTATAGCTCCTAGTGATTATATATGTAAGACTCACATCGACGTCCAGTCTCTAATCGATGTCCAATCCTCAAATCGGCGTCCAATTCTCAAATATATGGCCGTTTTTCACTTTCTCAAATCGACGTCCAATTACGTCACTGACGTGTACTTCAAATGACGTCACACTCGTTAAGGGCATGGTTTTGAAACAATGATGGAGAAAGGACAAGACCATATTCCAGATGAGGGGTTCTTGATGACAAAAATGCCTATATATTTTTTAGCTACTGTAGATAAAATCCTATTGTGTTTAGGAGTACGTCTACCTTAGCGGACCCTAACCCTAACCTAACCTTAACCCTAACCTTAACCCTAACCCTAACCCTAACCTTAACCCTAACCATAACCATAAACCTAACCTTAACCCTAACCCTAAACCTAACCTTAACCCTAAACCTGACCCTAAACCTATTCCTTTTGTTGTCATATCCGCATGGTAACAAAATGAAAGGTTATGAGTCATGCGCTTTGATTATTGCAATATCTGACTTCCCGGGTCCGCCAAAGTAGATTCTACCCCAACTTTAAGAAACAGATAAAAAAAAAACACGCAAAACAAAACTGTCATTACAATTATTTTTGATGGCAAACTTTGATTGTGTAAACGGGTCTATAGATATGAGAGTTTGGAAAGGACGTCGATTTGAGAATATCCTAAAATTGGACCGTGATTTGAGATAATGATGTCAGTGGACTCCGATTTGAGGAGTGGACGTCGATTAGAGACTGGACGTCGATCTGAGTCTATCATATATACCTTATTAAAGCCATGTTAATGACGAAATATGATGACACGGATCTTAACGACCGCAGAAGTATATAGGTATCTATTTTCACACAAGCGAAATCAAGGTAATGAAGTTTCCTGAACAATACTATTTTGTTCAACGACCAGATCAGGTGCTAGCATCTGAACCGTAGCTTTCATGTTTTTTGTGGCCATGGTCACACAAATAAGACCACAAGAGTTACGATTCCGCAGCTAGGTCAGATACATGATTGTTTATACAATATATATTTCCAGACCGAAAAACAAACAAAGTCAAAAACCCGAAGCAAAACACAAAGAGATTATAAAGACATGATCTGACAGTATATACAAATAAAAATACAAAGAGAGCATAAAGACATGATCTGACAGTATAAAGACATGATCTGACAGTATAAAGACATGATCTGACAATATAAAGACATGATATGACAGTATGTGCACACGACGCGATTCTGAAACAACCTTCATCATGTACCGTCGTAATCACAAGGTTTATAAAGCCAAATGATTATAAAATCGTTGGGTACAAGTTAACCAAGGGGTCTAAACAGGACAACCAAGGGGTCTAAACAGGACAACCAAGGGGTCTAAACAGGGCAACCAAGAGGTCTAAACAAGACAACCAAGGGGTCTAAACAGGACAACCAAGGGGTCTAAACAGGACAACCAAGGGGTCTAAACAGGACAACCAAGGGGTCTAAACAGGACAACCAAGAGGTCTAAACAAGACAACCAATGGGACTAAACAGGACAACCAAGGGGTCTAAACAGGACAACCAAGGGGTCTAAACAGGACAACCAAGGGGTCTAAACAGGACAACCAAGGGGTCTAAACAGTACAACCAAGGGGTCTAAACAGGACAACCAAGGGGTCTAAACAGGACAACCAAGAGGTCTAAACAAGACAACCAAGGGGTCTAAACAGGACAACCAAGGGGTCTAAACAGGACAACCAAGGGGTCTAAACAGGACAACCAAGGGGTCTAAACATGACAACCAAGAGGTCTAAACAAGACAACCAATGGGACTAAACAGGACAACCAAGGGGTCTAAACAGGACAACCAAGGGGTCTAAACAGGACAACCAAAATCCGCTAAGGTCACATATGGCTGAAGGAGATCATTAGTTTTATTAATACAATGTAATTAAATTATTTAGGAAATGTGAATTTCAATAATAGATACATTAAACCATGTCAGTGCCGAAACACTGACTACTAGGTGGATGATGCCCTCGGGGACTAATAGTCCACCATCAGAGGTATTGCCCCAATGATAGTAATAAAAATGTAGATACCGAATTTGATGTGTACGACGCGTTTCTGGAACAATTTTTATCAAAAGATTGGAAAGCAAAATAATTTATGGAAAACTACAAAAAGAATTCCATTAACAAATTCATTAAAAAATTTAACGCCGAAACCCCGAATGCAGAGGGAGGGGATTAACAAACAAAAATAGCAGAAAGTACAATTATGATGAACAGAAATGAAAAATCAGCAAATTTAATGTTAGTTTAATGAACTGCTATAATCTCAAAATGGTGTACATAGATTAGTTACAGACAGATTAACGATTTAATAATATCTTAATGCAACTGATTTATGTTTCTTCTTGCACTTTTAATTTTTACCGGATTATCAGACAGATTTTCTGTCACTGTCTCTTGCATGCCAAGTCATTCGTATTAGATAGAGCTTTACACTTTTTAAATGAATCATGAAGAATTATGGTATTCGTTTCTATTATCTTGGACGTGTTCGTGCTTCTTCAGAGTAGGTCACACTTCGGTCATTTAAACATGTGCCCTGTGCTAATTTCAAACGAGGTGAGGTATTGTACCGTGTCGGAATATCGCCATGCGTGCCAACTTTCACTTAAAGACGTGCCGATAGTCTAATTTCCAGGGGATTATTATAACCTGTATATAAATGTTTCCTTTATCAGCAGTTGCCCTTTATATACAGGTTAAAATGATATGCACTATTCATAAATGGGAAAAACGAAGCTGCCTTTTATAGACAGTGATTTGTTATATAAAGGTGCCCTTTAAGGCAGGTTTGACTGTATTCTGATGATATATAAAGAATGCCAAACTCTTTACAAGTAAAAAAAACATCTTATTGCAGCATCTCCGCTTGAGCACACATGCACTTGTCTCGATTAATGTATTTTTACTTTCCACACGAATACATGTATATATTCGTGGGGATAGTAAATATATGTTGATCGAGACAAATGCATGTGAATGAGCAGTGTAGCTTGTTATGAGTGGCTGTTGGCGCCCGTTGCAAAGCGAACATTTCCGACCCCATCCACTGTATCATCTAATCCTCCAGACTGCATCCATTGTATCATCTAATCCTCCAGACCCCATCCATTGTATCATCTAATCCTCCAGACCCCATCCATTGTATCATCTAATCCTCCAGACTACATCGGTGGTGTAATGATTAACGTGCTCGTCTCGAGTGCAATAGATCGTGTGTTTTAGCTTCAGTCGGGCCAAACCAAATACTTCATAAGTTAGATTAACTAACTGGTATATAATCCATTTAGTTCAATATTTGGCAAATATAATATGCTTAAGCTACATTAAAGACTATAAAATTGGTATGTGTTGCTTCTCCACTAAGCACGCAGCAATAAGTAGGTTAAGAAAGACTGGTTGGCTTGGAATCAGAATAATGTGTCCAAGTTGAGCGACATGTCTACCCACAGACTGTTTTTTCAGTGAACTAGTACCATAAAAATGCAACTCGGCGTGTTGGTCTAGTACAAAGCGGGCATCATCATGTCATCAAAATGTAACTTGTTCTCGTCATGACATGGCTGAAATATTGCTCATTTTGCGTTAAACAACAATCACTGACTCTATTAATCTAAACACAGTCAATCTATCAATTAATATATGAAGGGAGTAATCGGTATTTTTCATTCTACAGTCATCTTTCATTTTAAGTGAAATTATAGAATGGACTAGCTTTCTGGGGCGGTTTGAATTTTTTATATATAAATTGAAAATTAAATTGCTGGATCTAAATATTTGATAACCATTGCTAAGATTATAGGATTGTAGACTTTTTATTTGCCTTAGTTTCTTATATGTATTTACAATAAGAAATGCATTAGAAAATTTTCTTTTTATAACTTTTTTTTTATATTATAAAGTCTTATCCCAGAATATGCAACCAGTATATTGATCCGCGTGATCTTTTATTAATTTCAATGTTACGTTAACAATTTGTACAATATAATTAATAATATTTGATATGTTTCAAGTTGAGCAAATATTTGTACAACAGATACACGAAACGCTTCTGATATTGTATTATATAGTAGGTATCAAGAGTAGAGCCAGTATAATTGTGTATTGTCGATATTTTCCATCGATTTAAATAATGAATTGTATAATTTCATATAACAATATTTACTTAGCAAGAATTGACACTTGCAAAATAAATGTCACTGACTACTAATGTGCTTACAAACACTATCATCAACTTAATACTGAAATGGCAAGCAAGACAGTGACGTTTTCCACAAAACCACTCGCTAACAAGAACATTGAGAAACATGGTATCAGATAAAAAAAAATTAAACAAATATAGCATATACACTGACTATTCATGAAAATGGACCTTTAAGCAAATGTTAGTGGATATACATTAGTGGATATACACATTGGAATCATTGAAAACATAAAAACTAAATGGTTGTGAAAACAATGTACAATCCCTTTACAACATATTCTCTACGACAAAAATAATTGTTTGAATTGAAGTTTGAGGTTTTTCTTTTAACTACATGACGTTATGTATCTACATGTATGTTTTATAATGATTTCCAGTATTTTCTCTCCTTAATCATACGAAAATTGATGGAAGGAAACTCAAGCTTTGAAACTTTTACAAATTTACTTACCATTTTGTATTTTTATATTCCTTTAAAATAAGTAATACCGTATATAGATTCCGAATTTAAGATGTAAAACACCACATATATAATATATAATACACCTCCAGAAACAGATGACTAAATCCTTAACTTTGTCGTATCCGTTTTAACAGAATTCAAGATCACTATTACATCGATTTTAATTAGTATAACGTCGTTAAAATCTAAGATATAATATATCCAATAAGGAATTAATTAAACTCTTTTATAACACGTAATTTCCTTTAACCGAAGCTCATATTTTCCCGTCATCTTCCAGTTGCCATAGTAAACACTTTGTATGTATTTCTACAATTGTAACACTGTTTCCATTGAATTGGAGATATATCCCTGTGTGATTAGCTATTATGTTATTCCGAGCCATCTACCATACCCCCGTATCGTTATTTTTATTTGATTATTTCAAAATTGAACAATTACAATTTGATAAGAAAATTGACACTAAGGAAAAATAAATATCGAGGTCGAACCAATTGGAACTTTGCATTTAAAACACAGAATAATAAGACGTTTTCAAGTGGGTTTGCCAGTCACTCGTTAAAAATCTTATTATACTATTTTGATCCTATTGAGGTGAAATCGGTTCGAAGTACATCTGTATAATATTAAAAGTCTACACGGAATAATCAGACCAGTATTGTTTTTACATAGCAACAGTGTCCCGCGAATCACTTTAGTATTTCCAATGTTCAATACACGTCTAACATATTTAAAATAACATGATATAGAAACTTGATAATAAATTAATAATATATTTATCCTTTACTAAATAGATCTACCAATCAAACAACTAGATGACAATCAAACAATTAAATAAATCATTGAATTTAGAGAATGTGGTGTACAGTAAATAAAATGTCCCCGATTTAAACTGGTTTCATGTAATTAATGTGCATGTAGCTATAGTAGTTTAAATTAACGAGAATATAACGTGTAACATTGAATATCATTCATTGAAGACAATATACATGTACAATGTATGTCAAGAAAAGTTTGAAGATACCGTAACCAGAAGCTGTAAATCGAAGAAGAGCAGTTCATACAATGGTCAACAGAAAAAGGTCAAAAGGACAAACAATGATTCATAAAACACTATACAGAAAACAAAAGATCGAGCAACACGAACCCCTACTTAAAACCGGGGGTTAATCCAGGTGCTCCGAAAGGGTAAGCAGCTCCTGCTCTACTAGTGGCACCCGTCTACATTTAAAGATCATCACAATCGGATGGACAGAACTAAGTCAAAGGAAACGAAAACTAAACTTAAACATAGAGAGCAAATCAACGGATAAAAAGAGAAGGGATACCAAACAAATCTTAGATATCCAATTTAGTGCGCACGAGACGGTTCTTGAATAACCTTCAAATAGTACGCTCATTCTCAAAAGATTGGAAAACCAAAATAATTTTTTTTTGGATCAAGTAAGCCAAATGGCTTAAACAGGATAGTCAGAAATTTACTTAGAATACATATGTCTAAGGGAGCTTTGCCCTTAGTTTTGATAAATTACATTATTTGTAAACTTCAAACATAAATTCATAATCTATATAATAAACCATGTATGTGCCTAAGCACTGACTGCTGTGCGTATGATACCCTCGGGTCTAATAGTCTACCAGAAGAGGTATCAACATTATTTGTAAACTTCAATCATAAATTCATAATCTATATAATAAACCATGTATGTGCCTAAGCACTGACTGCTGTGCGTATGATACCCTCGGGTCTAATAGTCTACCAGCAGAGGTATCAACCAAGTAATAGTTATAAAAACGTAGATATCTAATTTAAAACGCACAGTGCGTTTGTGGAATAACCTTTAGATTATATTAAACTTATTTTATTGTTAACTATATAACATTTGGATCGGACACACGTTATTCCAACTTACAAAGGTCCTCTCCACATAGTTACATACAATTATATATTCCATGCACCAGCAAGTAATTATAACTATTACATTTTATAACAACCTTTATTATGTACGATCATACTAGTAGGCAAAAGATGGGGAAACCAAATAATTTAAAAGTCTTTGGGAGCAAGAAATCCCAGGGCGCCCCGCCAGGGATACTTACAACTCGTCTAGGTGGGTTCTGTACTCGTCATGTTTCGTTTGGGGCTCACCAATTTTTGTAAATAAAAAATGCATTAGTGGGATTTGTGACTTTTTGGTTGGGACTCATCAAAACTTTATCCTGCAAGGATCTCTAAGTGTCTAAACGGGATAGCCAAAAATCAGTTAATGTTACCTATGCCTGAGAAAGATTGACCTTCGTTTTAATAAATTACATTATATAGAATCTGTAAACTTCAAGCATAATATATATAATAAACCATGTCAGTGCCGAAACACGCATTGACTACTGAGCGGACGATACCTCAGTGAATAATTGTCCACTAGCAAAGGGATCGACTGTCGACCCAGTGATAGTAATAAGACAAGTTTGAAGATGCCAATGGAGTAATCAATAGCTAAAAGAAAAATGACAAAAGGCCAAACAACCATCTACAAATCATTTCACAGAAAGCTAAAGATCGAGCAACACAAACCCAACTAAAAACCTAGGGTGAACTCAGGTGCTTCGGAAGGGTAGGTAGTTCATGCTCTACATGTTGATATCTAACAACAAATGTTTAACTAAAGTAGTACCAAATAGTTACTGCTTTGAAATTACAGAATGTTCGTCTCGCCGAGAAACTTTATCAATGTCAAACTTCGATCTGTAACGTCGACATCAAAATGTTTTCTTGTGAACAAACTTTGACGTTACTACTCTGTGTCTATGTATCGGGACATAAATCTATATAAATATTACATTACATTAAAAAATTGTTTGTTTTATTACATAATGATTTTATTTAAACAATTTTATTGGCTATCATACTGTCACCTGACATTCCATAAAATTTGATATTGTTTGATTAAAACTCGTATTGACTTGGTTTCGCTTTCGTTTTCGTTTAATGTAATAAAACAATTACAGTCTTTTGTATCGGTCAATACGAGTTTTTATGGACTAAAGCAATATTCACCTCAGCCTAAAGGCTTCGGTGAATATCGTTTTTAAGGTCCATAAAAACTCGTATTGACCTCAATAAAAGACTATACATGTAATTGTATAATATTGCACAAGATGCTACAGAATCTTACTTTAAATAAATTATACACAAGATAAGATATAATTAGGGTTAGGGTTATGGTGTTTAATATTTCAGCTATATCGTGGCGGTCAATTTTATTGGTGGAGGAAACCGTATGGTAGCTGTAAATTCAACTACCATGCGATCACGACCACGATGGCCCCCAAAAATATAACTACATGTAATATCAATAATTAGGAAAAGGATTACAATACAGTTGGAACCAAAAAGTTGGGGTTTTTTTTGTGATACAAGCAAACTAAGCAATATTTCCTACTAATTGGAAATATGCCAACGTCACCCCCATTTTCAAAAAAGATTCCCCAAGTAACTATAAAAATTACAGACCTATATCTTTAATTAGTGTAATAGGAAAGGTTATGGAGAGATGTGTATGCAAACACATTCATAATTATCTACTTGAAAATAATATTATTATAAACAACCAGTCTGGATTTACGAAAGGTGATTCGGCTATTTATCAACTTATTAGTATTACAAATGATTTTAGTAAGGCATTGGATGAGGGTAAGGAAGTTAGGGTCATATTTTGCGATGTTAGTAATGTTAGCATTTGATAGGGATTGGCATCGGGGTTTACTAAAGAAATTAGAGTCAATTGGTATAAGAGGGTCTCTTTTGGAATGGGTTCAAAATTATCTGTCTGGAAGGAAACAAAGAGTGGTGATCAACAATGTATCGTCTGACTGGGGTTTCATTAAGGCGGGAGTGCCCCAAAGGTCGATTCTAGGACCGCTATTTTTTAAAATTTTTATAAATGACATCGTTATAGACATACAGTCTGCGATTAAATTATTTGCTGATGACACGAGTTTATATTTAATTATAGACAATCCACAAACGACGGCAGACATTCTAAATAGGGACCTAGATAAAATTCATACTTGGTCAACGAACTGGTTGGTTTCATTCAATCCACAGAAAACTGAAACCATGACTATTTCACGAAAAATTAACAAACCGCATTATCCTGACATTTTTATGAATGACACTCCTATAGCTGAGATTCCTAATCACAAACATCTCAGACTGAATATTTCGAAGGACGGTACTCACCATACTCATATTGACTTACTAACAGAGAAAGCGTACAGACGATTAAACATTTTACGGAGATTTAAACTTATTCTTGACAGAAAAACGTTGGAGACCATATATCTGACTAATAATAATAATAATTATTAGTATCTATATAGGGTCGACACATTTTTGATGTTTTGATGTTAACATAAGATTGTATGAATATTGACACGAACAAGTTAAAATAAAGAAAAAGAGATGAAATAATAAAGAAATAAAGAAATGTTATTGAAAATAAATTTGCAAACAGAAAGTTAGAAAAAAGGGGGGTAAGTCCGTGCCACGGGCGCCTGTGATATAACTGTATATTATCATATCAAGTTTAATTTGTCTTAATTATTATATTAATTCATTATAATTTCTACCATTATTATATATTATTATATCAAGTTTAATTTGTCTTAATTATTATATTAATTCATTATAAGTTCTACCATTTGAGCATATATTCTGCTTTGTAAATTTAATTTCTTCAGGAAACGAATTAATATAAGTTTTGTAACTTGTTTCCGAATCCTATTAATGATTCATCCGAATAGTTTGTACATATTCATGCTTGTATTGTATTAATGAATTACTTAATAAAATATGTTTACACTAAGCAATTTTGTGTAGTATGTTTCACTAACAACTGGTACAAAACTGAATTATTTACTTTTTCGTTTATTCCTCTCGGAACTAGTATTTGCTATTTTCCTATCGAAAAGCTTTCTCTATCCTGTCTGGACCTCTCAGCTTTCTCTATCCTGTCTGGACCTCTCAGCTTTCTCTATCCTGTCTGGACCTCTCATCCCACTCCTGTCTGGACCTCTCATCCCACTTCTGTCTGGACCTCTCATCCCACTCCTGTCTGGACCTCTCATTCCACTCATGTCTGGACCTCTCATCCCACTCCTGTCTGGACCTCTTATCCCACTTCTGTCTGGACCTCTCATCCCACTCCTGTCTGGACCTCTCATCCCACTTCTGTCTGGACCTCTCATCCCACTCCTGTCTGGACCTCTCATCCCACTCCTGTCTGGACCTCTCATCCCACTTCTGTCTGGACCTCTCATCCCACTTCTGTCTGGACCTCTCATCCATCTTCTGTCTGGACCTCTCATCCCACTCCTGTCTGGACCTCTCATCCCACTCCTGTCTGGACCTCTCATCCCACTCCTGACTGGACCTCTCATCCCACTCCTGTCTGGACCTCTCATCCCACTCCTGTCTGGACCTCTCATCCATCTTCTGTCTGGACCTCTCATCCCACTCCTGTCTGGACCTCTCATCCCACTCCTGTCTGGACCTCTCATTCCACTCCTGTCTGGACCTCTCATCTCACTCCTGTCTGGACCTCTTATCCCACTTCTGTCTGGACCTCTCATCCCACTTCTGTCTGGACCTCTCATCCCACTTCTGTCTGGACCTCTCATCCATCTTCTGTCTGGACCTCTCATCCCACTCCTGTCTGGACCTCTCATCCCACTCCTGTCTGGACCTCTCATCCCACTCCTGACTGGACCTCTCATCCCACTCCTGTCTGGACCTCTCATCCCACTCCTGTCTGGACCTCTCATCCATCTTCTGTCTGGACCTCTCATCCCACTCCTGTCTGGACCTCTCATCCCACTCCTGTCTGGACCTCTCATTCCACTCCTGTCTGGACCTCTCATCTCACTCCTGTCTGGACCTCTTATCCCACTTCTGTCTGGACCTCTCATCCCACTTCTGTCTGGACCTCTCATCCCACTCCTGTCTGGACCTCTCATCCCACTCCTGTCTGGACCTCTCATCCCATGCACTCCTGTCTGTACCACTCATCCCACTTATGGTTGTCTTCAATTATTTTGATATTGAGTTTTTGCAAAGCTCCTGTGTTTGTGTGGCTAGATGAAAGGAGATGTCGACTGAAAGGAAAATTGGGCTTTTGATGTCACTCCTATGAACATTCATACGTTTAATATTATACGACTGAACTGTTTCACAAACGAATTTGCTTGTTGATATCTCAGCTCTCACCAAAGGTCTTTTAAATATTACAGTTTTCTGAAGGCCACAACCGGTGGTTCTGGATCATTATATATTCATGACACAAGCTAGGTCACTCACATCATCACATGTGATCCATAGTAGTGTTTCCTCAGATCTCACACGCCGCAACTTATCAGTAACGGAGAGCAAGTGAGAGATCAGACTGGTATCAACACACCCTCTCTTTTGATATTGAATCTATCTCAGGAATTCAGATTATAAAAAAAACAATGAAAAAACCTTGCACAGATTCACTCCACCCAAAAAGACCATACACTATCACAAAAATAGACGACAAAATGTAATTAGTGCTAATCACAAGAACCAACTAATCCGTGAGTTTGATTCTAATCCCACTCATAGTGAGGTGTACCCGATATAAACATAGGTCATGTGATAAAGTTTGTCAGTAACTTGTGGCAGGTGTGTGATTTACTTTGGGTAGCACGGTTCCACCATCGATAACACTGACCACCATGATATAACTGAATTATTGTAAAGGCGATGATCTTATGTGGTTGAAATAAAAAAAACTTATCCAATATATGACAAGACGGAATACTGTTGTTTTATTCTATGAATGTAACTTGGCCAGCAATCTATCTCTGTTGCTATCGATCACCATTGGCTCAAAGGATCACTGTTAAATATTTTGAATTTTGTTATATACACAACTGACAATATATTTAAATAAATACATGTTAATTCAACCTTAACATCACTGCACGGAATGTCATAATACATCTTTTCAAATTGCAGTATAGAGATCTGTATGGTAACTACGCGGCACGCACTGGCAATGTGCATCACAAGCAGGCGCGTAGCAACCCGTACGCAAAAACGCAGTTGTGTACACATCGAAAATTTTGACAAAAATTAAAACATGGTAAATCTAGGACATAAGGTAGAATAAAACTAAATTAATAAACTAAGTCAAATTCAAACAAATACAGACATGTTAATAATTACTTAATGTACCTATATTCAATTCCGGAAACTACGCTTATCATTTACGGAATCAGCATAGAACGGTGTGTGTTATAAAAGTGCAATGCCGATCGATGGTCGTGCACGTGTTTTAGGAATGGAGTTTGGGGTGGGGGATTTGTTGTTAAGGTATGATTTTTTTTTATTTTGCTTGAACAAACAAACTAATCGTATTTCTTTTTAAAGGAAAACCACAACGCACACCCAAAAACAAAGAGCACATGGGATCGTTAACGTTATTGGAAGCATATTGGGATAATATGAAGCAGCCGGCCGCGATACTGGTACTACAATACTGGTACACAATACTGGTAATACCAGTATTTTACCAGTATCTTCCAGTATCTGCAATACTGGTACAGATACTGGTAAATACTAGTATTCCAGTATCTTCCAGAATTTTCCAGTATCTGCAATACTAGAAGATACTGGTCATTGCCAAAATATGAGTATTGTAGATACCGGAAGATTCTGGGAAATACTGGTAATACCAGTATTGCAGATACTAGAAGATTCTGGAAAATACCGGTAATACCAGTATTGCAGATACTGGAAAATACTGGTTATACCAGTATTGCAGATATTTGAAGATTAGGTAGAATTCCGGTTAACCCGAGTTTTTATGTCTACATTATACTAAAAGAATTGAATATAATTCGTACTCGAACGTCATTTCTGCTGTACATAACATAAGAGGCAAAAGCCCTGTAATGTCAAAATATTTTGTATGGTCCCTTAGAGTTTGATATATATTGGTAAGGTAATTTGACATGACTGGGCGGAGCCTAACACTAACGGTAAATACAATGAGCTGTGATTTACAGTTAGAATTAGGCTCTGCCCACTCGTGTCAAATTGCCAGATACTAGAGTTTCCAGTATTGTGTGTTTTACAATACTAGTATTACCAGTATTGCTGGATGAAGAATACTGGAGCTTCCAGTATTGTGTGTTTTACAATACTAGTATTACCAGTATTGCTGGATGAAGAATATTGGAGCTTCCAGTATCGTGTGTTTTACAATACTAGTATTACCAGTATTGTTGGATGAAGAATACTGGAGCTCCCGGTATTGTGCATAGATCAACGATTCTGGTATTCCAGTATTGTAAATGCACGATACTGGTACATCCAGTATTGTATATGTACGATACTGGTATTACCAGTATTGTAACATTACAATACTGGTGTTTCTAGTATTGTACAGTGTTACAATACTGGTATTACCAGTATTGTAATATTTGCAATACTGGTATTTCTAGTATTGTGAATATTATAATACTGGTAATACTAGTATTGTAAATATTACAATACTGGTAATACCAGTATCGCGGCCGGCTGCTTCATATTCCGCATATTGATATACTTCTGGTAACCTGGATACGTATCATATGGAACGAACCGGAATAAGAAAAAAAGTATTGGTTTAACGCGGATGGAATTTGCATTTTCCAGTCTGTACATCCGATGCACATCGACATCGTTTCGAATTGATTGAGATTACAGTTTATCATGTTTATACATTAGCATACCATTGACAGAGAGTATAAATTATTTCTAGTCGAGAAATGTTCCTTTGAAATAAAATTTGCGTAAAAATAGTGAAGACTAGCTAATATTTTGTTCATGGTAATCTCGAATTCTACAAGTAGAGCAAAGGCTAAATGGTTTCTTGAACACACTTGGATGAGATATTCAAAAACTCAAGATAGTGTCTACTGTGCACCGTGTAGATTCTTTGGCCCATATGTTAATTGTATTCGATTACAAAATAAAATTTCTAAGTCAGCTACATATTTGTATTATATTGCTCTACTTAATATTTTATTTCTCAAAATTTATGTTCAAAAGTTGACTTGTTGCTCATGAAAATTGGGTTTCCGTGGGATCATTTTTAGTGCTAGGAAATTGCAAGAATGCAGGATTTTGCACCATTTACGCCAGAGCTTCTGGGGGGCCTTAAGCGACCCCCAGACCCGCTGCCGTAAGACCACCTCAGCGAGATGGGGGAGGTCCACCAGACTTTTAAACAGATTTGAGTACACTTCATTTTGGGGTAGCTATACGCCCCTGACAAGCAAATATTAGAGACAAACGCCTGTAATGCAGATCTTAGCATGTTGATCTAGAAGCTTAATCTCCATTTTATTTAGTAGCAAAATTTTATTTGGTTATGCTTTTGGTTTCGAAAATTGTCTCATGAACGCGTTTTTAGATTGGAATAAAAAACGGCCGTTGTTGTGATTTGTTAATATTTAAATAAATTATATAGACATATCTGGAGAAAGGGGGAAGTAAGTAACCTTGTGCAGTTTGTCATGTGACCAGAGAAAGAAGGGGAAATTTGAATCATTGAATATTGTCGTGGATTATATATGATGATATTGTTGTACCTTAGGATCAATAGGACAGGTTTGTAGGGGAACTAATACTTTTAACCATGATTGTAATATGTCAAATGAACTGAGCGAAAATTTCTGTCGACAATCCATTTTTTTGCTCAAAAAGACAGAAATTTCGTTAAAAAGTTAGACTTTGATCTACAAATGTATGCCTATGGTTCGAGTGAATTTCCACCAATTTATTCTGTCTATTTTGTGACGATGATAGACATTTTTAGGGTTTGTAGTCATAATCAAATATATTTAACAATTAACCAGTTTTTATCCTATATATGAAATACATATATGAAATACTGATCAATTTACATTTGTACAGTAATACTAATAGGGAGTGTGATTGTTTTTTAATGCCCACTCAGCAATTGTTCAGCTATACCATGGTGAGAACAAGTTAATTTTCAATGAGATAATGATAAGGTCCACTTTGTACTAGTTGGATTTTCATAGTGCTAGCTCACTAAAAGAAACAACAGTCCGTGGAAAGACATCATGGGTTAAAAAATCCACTGGTCCAAGGTCCGGGACCAGTGATTTGTGGGTTCGGACCTAACATTTTCTAATCCTGTAAAGTCCGACGGACCAGTTGAAACTGTCCAATTACGGACTTGTATCAAATAGGAGGTTAAAAGTCCGAGTGACAGATGTACAAATGTACTGCATAATTTTAATTCAACATTGATTGCCTCTTTTGATATTGTTAACATTGGATTACGTAATCTGAAATAATTCAAGATCGTTTTAGTGCTTTACCAAGTGTGTTTTGTTCCGTATGAACCTCTGGTAATTAACGGAGCACACACACCCGGAATGGTTATAACAGAATAACTCAAGGTCAGTTTTGCGCTTTATGGAAACGGTAATTCTTTCGATAATACTTAAGTGTATTAGTGAAGCAGTTCAAACATAAAAATGGCCCGAGTCGCTGACCAGTTTTCTTTTAGGTTAACGGAGCGGCTTGTGATACTGACATAAATAAATTACATAATGAAAAAACACCACAACTAACAAAAGGTCAAAGATATGATGGGCTTAATTCGAAGAGTACATTTCAAACATCGTGGAAGGAAAAAATTCCTTGGGTTGAGGCAAGTGGTAGGCTGATAACCACAGCGATCTAATATTTTGTTGAAATTAAACTTCCGAAGATATTTTCTGCTCTGTATCTCCAGGGATTAGACTTCCGAAGACATTTTCTGCTCTATATCTTTGGAAGTCTAATCTCAACGAGATTACCGGCAATCATGTTAATGAGAATTATGAAGTAAATATGTGGGGTAAATACTGGAGAATATACAGGTATCCAAAATTTGCCAAAAAAACCAAAAACAGGGCTTTATTTAAAGTACCGTACAACCAATATACGAAAATTTACTGTTTGATAGCCCAGACAAAATGAAAAGCAGGTTTTATAAAATTAAGTTTACAACAGCATCTGATCAGGTATTAAATTGCTAACCTAAAATAGTCATTTTAAATAATATATGTCACTCAGTTACTACATCAGGGGTAAGGGTGTAAGTTAATTTTGTGTTCAACAAATTTGATTTCCTCCATTCTGATATTCAGGACCAGTAGTTTCCTGGTGCTCCCTGGTCCTGGACCAGTGAACTTTTGGGAAATTTGTTAACCCCACTCCGACACATTATCCTGATTCCGAGCCAACCAGTCTTTGTTCTTTCAACTTAATGCTGCATGCTTAGCAGAGAAGCAACAAATACCAATTTTATAGTCTTTGATTTGACTCGATCAGAGCTCAAACCCATGAGGCCAAAAATAAAATATTGTTTGTTTCCCCAAACCCGACCGACTCAAATTATTTTATTGTCAAAATTGAGCAAGTATTATTTTTTTTTTATGCTGATTGTCCGGTGTGTACAAGTAGAAATAGATGTCGGAGCTCTTTACTTGCGAGCAAACCAAGATTTCTTAAATCGTGTTTAAGACCTAGATTTGAAATTTCGATACCCCTCGAATGTTTTCATTTAATATAATAATAAAATCGTTTGGAAAACAGCATGCTGTCTGCAACATGGATGGAACATTTACAAAATGTACTAGATGTATACAATCCATAAATGTTGAATCAAGATTAATACTAATAAGTGTCAAAAGTGGTGTCACTATGCAGAATTCTTTTTTGGTTTTAAGAGTTTTTTCCAGATGTTTCTCACTTTGAGATTTCAATATTGTTTGTATTTAGTACTTTTCGTGGGATGTCAGTTTCTGACCCTTAAGCTTTCCTTTAGATTCACCCTAGAAAAAGGATATAAAATTGAGTACCTGATATGCAGTTTATTACATACATTTGTACATGTAAATATCTCGTCTAACATGTATTATAGTAACTAAGTTAGATATCTACATGTATTATAGTAACTATGTTAGATATCTACATGTATTATAGTAACTAAGTTAGATATCTACATGTATTATAGTAACTAAGTTAGATATTTACATGTATTATAGTAACTAAGTTAGATATCTACATGTATTATAGTAACTATGTTAGATATCTACATGTATTATAGTAACTAAGTTAGATATCTACATGTATTATAGTAACTAAGTTAGATATCTACATGTATTATAGTAACTAAGTTAGATATCTACATGTATTATAGTAACTAAGTTAGATATCTACATGTATTATTGTATTACATGTATAGTAAAAGTAATAAAAAAAAAAAATTTTTGTTAACAAAATTTAAATTATTTCCCTACCTCAAATCAAATCAAAATCAAATCAAAAAGTTTTATTTAAAGTCGGTACATTTTATAACAGTACAACATAAGCTCTCAAGAGCTTTTCAAACCGACATGCATAATAAAATTACATAAATTAAATACAGCAATAGCTACCTACCCACACCTGGCTTATAGGGTCTGGATTGGGGAAATTTCATTTTTGGCCTGATCTACCGCACTCGAAGCGAGCATACAACCATGACACCACTGATGTCGTTTTTACAGTAATAGGTCAAAAGTCCTCCACACTAACATATTGAAAAATTATTGCCAAGTTATTTCTTACTTTAGTTTTATGAAATTTTCAGCATTATAATTAGAAATAAACATAGTTTTTCCTTTTTATAATTTCATATAATTTTTTCTACTTTTATTTAAAATTTGATTTAAACATGAGGTTTAATTTTTTCTCCTCACTAAATCTTGCTATATATTCATAAAAAATTGTGATGTCACAAATTTATAGTTGTGTTTAAATCATAAACGCTTGTAAATAAAAGTTTGAAAAAGTATATCAAAATATTGAAACAAGCTTATTATTTCTGCCTTTAAGGGTGAAATTTCAAGAAAATCTGAAAAGAAATGTCTTCAATATAATATTTTGAAAATGATTGATTTTGTAGATATATACACGTATAGGGAAATATCAAGGTGCAGGAAGACTTTTGACCCGTGAATGTAATATCTTATAATCTTGTATTCCTATGTAGTTACTTTTTGCATCAAGATTTTCAACTGCAAACTGCAAACATGTGTTGCAGTGTCTCAATATTGATGACTTAAAGTCTAAACCTCCTTATTGCACCTGCACAAGTTCTCCATTCATATATAATCCTGTAGACCACCATAAGCTTTTACACTTCTCTATGAGATGCATTAGCCAATGGAAGGGCAAGCCAGATGATGAGCCTAAATCTATAAATTAATTAGAAACATAACTTTAAAATTTTTATGGATCCTGTCAATATCAGTTTTGTACCAGTATGTAAATTGACACATTTCATACAGTTATTACTGCTTGATAAAGGAATGAAGGGGATTAGGTACTGACATATCACCTGGCAACCTTGCTGATGCATAAATATTTGTACACTGATCACATTTACGAAATGGAAATCATGGACAATCATAGATCTGTTTTGTGTTCCTTTGAATATTTCACTCCAAGATGAAAAACTTGATCTTCTGTCACTACTGGATACCTGCTGCTGGATAAGTGCTCCATGAAACCTCTTTCAAAGTTATTAACATCTATTCTATGAGCAGTCAACACCAGGCTTCAGAGTTACTGTGACACTAGCTACTCCAGGGGTGGTGTCACTTGTGTGAATCAGATGTTGATTCCAAAATATTCTTAATATCTGCTAGAGTACATACAGGCAAAGTTTCTCTCCTCATGCAATAATGCAATAGCATTAATATATTTAACTTATATACCCATTACAAAAATATTATATTGTTTTAGGAGGGAACTCATCTTATTTTGTCAAAAACCATGATGGTTCTAGCAAAAAGTTCTCTGAAACTGACATCATCAAAATTCTCAAGTTTTGATTGACACATATACGGTATATGTAAGACTCAGAGCGACGTCCAATCCTCAAATTCATGTCCGATTTCTACGTCACAGACATCTGTACCTCAGATCGATGTCCTTTTTCAAATTCTCAAGCCAGCGTCAATTCTCTATCATATATATATACAAATGCCTTCAGCACTAAAGTTGTGTGTTCGAATCCAGCTCATGGCAAGGTGTACTAGATAAAAACTGCTTGAAAGCATCCACTGCTCAACCATTTTCAATATTGGAATTTCAAGGCCATTCAATGTCGTATTAGATTTTACTTTCAAACTTGTTTAGATAAGAGGTTCTCAGATGAGCTTTTTTGTAGGTGAAACACAGGGTCTGGCACAATGAATTTATGCCTGGAACATTCATTTAATATAATATGCAATGCAGATTATGTACAAACTTGACCCACATCCATCATGTGACAAAGTAAAAGCACATACAGATCTTCACTTTGAAAAGGACTTCGATTTGATAGCAATAAATTGGCCATAGATCTGAGAATCTGGGAAGGATGCAGATTTGAGAATACCCTTAAATCGGACCATGATTTGAGATCATGACGTCAGGGGATGCCGATTTGAGGAGTGGACACCAATTTGAGTCCAGAAGCTGATCTGAGTCTATAATATATAATATATCAGTATTTGTCATGATTGATGGACATGTTTTTCAACAGACAGTTAATATTCATATGGGTCCCATGAACTGTGCTCCTCTTCTCACTGACTTGTTCCTTTATTCGGATGAACAGACTGCATGCAGGGGCTTCTCGGGAAAAACAAAAAGAAACAAACCCATTCTATTAGTTTTGCAATATAGATGATGTCCTTTATCTAATAATTGAAAGTTTGATAACTATATATATAATCAAATTTATCTCATTTAATTTAAGATAAAGGATACCACAGATACAGCTAGTTCTGCTTTATACCTTGACATATACACCTACCTAGATATTGACAGTGAGAATCAGTTAAGAACAAAACTTTACGACAAAAGAGATCAGAGCTCCAGATAATTTTCAAGTCCAAAGGGAATTGCCCCCTATATTGAAAATGATGCGTATTTGCATATTTCCTTTGCACTGTTGTACTCTCTACTTCAGAAAAGATTGCTTACATGTACACTTTTAAAATTATGTTTGACACAAGTGTTATTCAATAAACACAGGATGCAAGTGAAATGTATATCTCTGTTTAATTTGACACGATTGTGTCATGTTTATTAATAAAATGTTGTAAATATTTTGTTTTTTGCTCGTCGACTTCGGCAGTTTTCACAGCCGGGTTGATAATGTCATCAATGATTCCTTTAACTATACTGTCACTAGACACAGATGAAACTGTCAGGAACTTTTAAAAAAGTATATAATTTTCGGTAGCACGCTTATTCATGTTCTTGCTCATTTTCAACGAACAATGTGTTCCCAAATTCACTTTCGTTTTAGTTCTTAACTAAACCGCATTTATTTGTAATATTGACCGCGATTGGATAATCAGATCTCTTTTGACATCGATGCTTAGAAAGGCAAACATTCGGTACCCCTCGGATGTATACACTTTCTCTTTCGAAAAGTATAAAGAGAAGTAATTACGGGGAATTTCTCAAAGTCAAAAATGTATTGTTTATGTACACGATGTATTATCGTCAACAGCGTACAAGTACGCTCCGAATTTGGAAAGTTTGCTTACACAGCAATATGTATGCGTAAATGTACACTCTGATCTGATAATACATGCGTTTTTACTCGTTTTCATAGTGTAAAAAACGCAAATACGCAGCTTATCTGGAGCTCTGGAGATGATTTCAATTTTCCTATTATGAACTTTCCATTTACATGTTTATGACATACATGTAGGAACATTCCCATCAGCAGCACCTACATATGGAGTAAATATCTCTCAGTTGATTGAGCTTGTGGTTCCTATCAGGATTTCATTGATGTTGTTTGTTTGTTTGTTTGATGGTGTTTAACGCCACTTTCAACAATATTTCAGTTATATCATGGCGGTCAGTTTCATTGGTGGAGGAAACCGGAGGACCCAGGGAAAACCACTGACCTGTCGCAAGTTACTGACAAACTGTATCACATAATGTTGTACACCTCGCCCTGATCGAGATTTAAACTCACAACATCAGTGGTGATAGGCACTGATTGCATAGGTAGTTGATCACGCCCATGAAGACCCCAGGATTTCATTGATGAAGGGTTACTGATAACAAGGTAGGTGAATATCTGGGTCACATATCACCATGGATATGCTCTGTTTGTCATAGTTACAATCTCCTGTACTTTCTTCTTTCATGATTTTATCACCAGATTTATACCGTTAACAAGAGTAACATGACGAGTGGAGCAGGAACAGCTTACCCTTTTGTAGCACCTGAGTTCACTCCCACTTTTTGGTGGGGTTCTCGTTGATCAATCTTTTGTGTTTACCATATTTAGTCTTTTGTCCTTTTTATTTTGGCCATTTTAATCATAATTGGAATAAACATATTTTCTGCATGATCATTTTTTCCATTCTCCATGAAACGATTGAGTTACGGATCCCTCCACCACTTTTATTACTGGCCTCATATATGATTCCTAGAAATACTCTTTGAAAATCTTTTCACATTGTCTCAGAAACCATTGAACCATTGTTTGGAGTTGCCATATTGTCCTTTGGATATATATTTTTTAGCATCATGTATTTAACTCTTAAGCCCAAGGCACAAACAAAATTATTTATAGGTTTATTTCAAGACAAGTTTAATGAAAAAACAAGTTTTAATATCAAGTACATTGTATATTACAACAGTTTTCGAAATGAAAATTTGAATTTACTGGCCTTAATCAAATTCTTGAATTTATTTTTTATATACAGTTTATATTTAATTTATATTAACTGAAAAATTTACTGGTCTGAACAAAGTTTTACTGATCTTGGGCCAGAGGAACGGTGCTCACTGTGAGGACTGTTACAAATATTGTTGAGTAAAGGGAATGGGTTTCTTTGATGCTTCTGATGACATATCAGTTATGATATATATATATAAAAAAAAATTCTTGCTACTTTCAGTTTGGTTAGATGATGTAGAAATCTCTAGTTTAGAATTCTGTCTTTGATAACATATTATGTATCTTGTTTGTGTCTGTGCACAAAAGAATAGTCTCATAACTGCATTGTGCTATGTAAATTCTAGTCATTATAAGAAAGTTAACAATTTAACCTTTTGTTGTCAGCAGTTTAATTTTATTTGGCTATTTGATACCCGGTAGAAAATTTGAATGGTCCGCATGGTAATTAAATAAAAATTATTTGAATCATATGACTTCCTAGTTGAGAACGTGGTTTAACTGTATACTGTATCACACAATAAGTTGTCATGTAGATTTTTTTTGTAAAAACAGGTAGGAATTTTTTATTTATTCTGTTTAAAGGGAGTAATATTTTCCACACGTTTAAACATTTTAAAGCTAATTTAAAGTACATATCATTTAATTATAGTTTTTTCCTTTAAAATAAGATACATGTACAGTTTCAGCTTTACAAATTTAACATCAAAGCTTTAAAAAATGTATTACTCTAATAAAGCCACTCCCACCAAAGGCCACCCCTCTTATCAGGCCAAATTATGTCGGCAGTTACAATCATCTTGAATTTCTCATAATACAGTAGCTAAGCTAAGGCCATTCCCACCCTTATTATAAGGCCAGATTTTAGATGCACTGAGGTAATGAATATTAGTAAATTATTACCCTCAAGAGAGGCTACCTCTGTTATGAAGGCCATCCCTGTTATAAGGCCACTTTTTTCATTGCAGAAAGGGATGGCCTTATAAAAGGGGGACTACTGTAGCAGCGTTGTAGTAAACCTAGTTATGATAAGAAGGAATACTAAATGATAACAGTGATCAAGTTAGGTAACTGAAGGTGCTGATTTCCAGTTAACTAGTGATTTTGTATAGAGGATCACGGGTAGCAAAGTGATTATGATCATTGACTTCAGACTACAAACTTGTCACCATTGACTTGGGTTCACACCCTCATACTCACCTTAGGTTATATTGGGAAAAACCTGACTGTGGACCATTTTTCGTCCGTACCCAACTCTCCGTACTTTTTCAGTGGCTGTCATAAATCTTTGACTCGTCCCTTTCCTTATCTCTGTATGGTTTTTACAAAAAATGTATATATTATTGAACTTGTTCTTGTCCTGAATTTATCTGAAATACTGCTCACTGGATGTTAAGCAATAATCAATCAATCAAAATATCTTTTAAAAGATTTTGCTCTATTAGAAAAGGGACATCTGTAATATATTTCAATTTTATGCTAATGAATATGGCCTTTATATTTTATTCTCACAAATATCTGGGGTTTTTAAATATCCATTATCACATTGATAGTAGCATTTATGCATAATTTGTCATTTTTATACAATTAATAATGTTATGGGCCTGTTGTCTTCTCCCCCGTTGGTGACGTTGGCATCCATCTGTAGACAGAATGGTTTACTTGCTATATCTTTTGTTTTAGCATGACTGATCCTTCTGAATTTTCAACACCAATATCTAAAAGTTAGGATTATATCCCTGCCCGTTTCCAAACAAGAAGCCCCAGAGGTGCCAAAAAGGAAGTTTTCTGTTTTTGTTTTTGTTTTGTATGTGGTGTATTTCTTTTTCATCTGTTTTCGATCATATCTTTTAATTTTATGTTTGCACAGCTAAAAGGTATACATTTTCATGACTTTCAAAAGTATATATTTGAATGACTTATATTATCATAGTATTGTACCTCTACCTGTTAAACAGGTACCCTGCTCACTGCATGCAGGTGGATGTAGGAATTTTTAGTAGAATATTTTCACTCGATCTGAAATAGAAAAAAAATCATTATTTTATAGATATTTTAAGAAACATTTGTTACACTTGTCACTGATTATTTATATCTGATATTTTTTTGTTGATGTACACAACTAAAGGGGGATGGGTTTATGTGTAATATCTAAATTTCTCATGTCATACCAGCATAGATCCATTTTCTACTTTCTTTTATCAAATTTTATTTCAGTTGTTGCCTAATTTGCACAAAAAAATATATTGAATCTGAAAAAGTTAAAACTATGGTCAGAGAGAACTTTTTTTTAGCTCACCTTGCCAAAGGCAACGTGAGCTTTTGCCATCACTTGGCATCTGTCGTCCGTCATCTGTAGTCCGTCATCTGTCCTCTTGTCGTTTGTTAACTTTTCACATTTTAATCTTCTCCTCTGAAACCCCTCAGTCAAATGAACTTGGTAGGAAGCATCTATAGAAGGTCCTCTCTAAAGATTGCACATTTTGTCCCTATCCATTAACAGGCTATTCTTGTTTCTGATTGGCCGAATTTTTAAAATCTTCTCCTATGAACCAAAACTTGGTAGGAAGCCTCTATGGAAGGTCCTCTATATAGATTGCTAATTTTGTCCTGATCAGTTAACAAACATGGCTGCCACAGGCAATTCCTTTTTCTGATTGGTTGATTACTAAAAAATCTTTTCCTCTGTTTAAAGAAAGATAACTCTTGCCTAAACTGTTAAAAGAAAGATAACTCTTGCCCTTAGAAATTAAATAATGCTGATATAGTGTAACATGTTTATTCTATACATTACAAGTAGGTATTCACATTTTAATATTCGTTTTAGCAAACCTTGCCAAAGGCAATATGAGCTTTTGCCATCACTTGGTGTCCGTCGTCTGTCATCCGTTTACTTTTCACATTTTAATCTTCTCCTCTGAAAACCCTCAGCCAAATGAACTGAAACTTGGTAAGAAGCATCTATGGAAGGACCTATCTAAAGAGTGCACATTTTGTTATGATCCATTACCAAACATGGCCACCACAGGCAATTCTTGTTTCTGATTGGCCGATTTTTAAAAATCTTCTCCTCTGAAACCGCTTGGCCAAATGAACCATAACTTGGTAGGAAGTATCTATGGAATGTCCTCTATGAAGATTACTCATTCCGTCCCGATCAATTAACAAACATGGCTACCACCGAAACTTGGTAGGAATCATCTATGGAATGTCCTCTATGAAGATTGCTCATTTCGTCCCGATTGGTTAACAAACATGGCTACCACCGAAACTTGGTAGGAAGCATCTATGGAATGTCCTCTATGAAGAATGCTCATTTCGTCCCGATCGGTTAGCAAACATGGCCACCACATGCAATTCTTGTTTCTGATTGGTAGATTTCTAAAAAATCTTCTCCTTTGAAACTGCTTAGCCATATGAACCGAAACTTGGTAGGAAGCATCTACATGTATGGAAAATTCTGTATTAAGTTTCCTCAAAGCAGAATGAAAGGTGAGCAACACAGGCTCAGCCCACTGAACCTCTAGTTCTTCTTAGTTTTATGCGTTTTTTTTTTATCTAAAACAACATAGCACTTATTCTTTCTTGTATTTTTTTCTCCAGATGTGAATATTGAAAGAAATTAAAGTTTGTATAGCAGCAAGGCTGTTTGAGTAATCTCCCTTATGCTGGCATACAGTCATCACAACAGAAAGAATAATAGTCAGCTTTGTTTGTTTGAGTTATCTCCCTTATGCTGGAAAGATTCAAAGTTGATGTTTCAAGTTTTAAAAAGGTACAATATATTATTTTGAAGTGAACATTCACCAAAAGAAATAGTTAAAAACTTCATATATTATATATTATCTAAAAAAGTTAAATGTATTTTATGGTTCAAATATTATCTAAAAAAGTTAAATGTATTTTATGGTTCAAATATTATCTAAAAAAGTTAAATGTATTTTATGGTTCAAATATTATCTAAAAAAGTTAAATGTATTTTATGGTTCAAATATTATCTAAAAAAGTTAAATGTATTTTATGGTTCAAAGCCAATGTATATGGAAAGAAGCAGATGAAGGTAGAACAAAAATGTGAGGATTTATATTATTGGAGTTTAATGCTACTTTAAACAATATTTCAGTGATATAGTGGAGCTAAGTTTTATAGGTGAAGGAAACTGAAAAACCTGGAAAAAAACACCAACCTACTGCAAATCACTGGAAAACTTTGATCATATAAATTGTATCAAGTACAAATAATGGTTGAGAACTGACAAACTTTGGTTGAGAACTGACAAACAATGGTTGAGAACTGACAAAGTTTGGTTGAGAACTGACAAAGTTTGGTTGAGAACTGACAAACTTTGGTTGAGAACTGACAAAGTTTGGTTGAGAACTGACAAACTTTGGTTGAGAACTGACAAACTTTGGTTGAGAACTGACAAACAATGGTTGAGAACTGACAAACAATGGTTGAGAATAGAACTGACAAACTTTGGTGGAGAACTGACAAGCTTTGGTGGTGAAAGGTACTAATTGTGTTAGTGTAGATATAAATCTAACTCTTGTACAATTGTGACCATAGTAGCCTCATAGAACAAAAACATCAAATCACAACAACATGTATTATGGTTGAGATTGTTTGCTTATATATTTAAGACTACCTTATAATCTCTAAGCTAAAAAAAAACAATACCAACTTTTGTAATTACATGTTACCAGTAAAAAGATTGAGATTGTATTTTTATGTGCATATCACACATTTTAATTACAGCTGCTCTCAACAACTTTTCAAACTATAATATGTTTACCCAGGATATAAAAAAGTATACAGGTCAAATCTGAATTATTTTTTTTTGAATATAGAGATAAGAGTGACCATTTAATTAAAGTTTACAAATCAGTTACATTTGCCCTAATTTTGAAAGATTGCCATGACCGATTGGCGTGATATTTTAAATATCAAAATTTTACACAAAAATACAAAAGGAAAAAATAAAATGAGATCAATATTGAATTAAGTTATTTCGATTGTTTACACTTTTTGAAAATGAGGTGCTCACAAAATAATTGACATTTTACAGAATATGTAACAAATAAGATATGTCAGTCAGTGTTCATGTGTTTCTAAGGTCGTGTTGCCCTTGTCCAATTTTTAATTTTTATTTTTTTTTACCATAATTATGCTTATTCAGATTAAATTTGGAATTGAGGTTTCTAACTCCTACTGTCTCTCTCTCTATCTCTATATGGTGTTTAACGTCACTTTCAACAATATTTCAGTTATATCGTGGCAGTCAGATTTACTCCTACTGTCAAAATCATCTGTAAGCAAATATACTGTAGTAAGATATAGATGTTTATAGCCCTTATATAAGAATGGGAATAGGGTATCATGTAAAACGATTCTTGGAAAAATTTTTGCTCAAAATAACAGTAACGATAACATTTCTTTCAATCTAATACTTATGGTAGCCAAAAAAACGTTTAAGACAAATCATAACAAAAATGTCAGGTCTATGTGATGCTAAAGATAGTGAAAAAGGACATACAATGGCATTCCTACATTCTTATATCTTAGAAATAATTGTAAGTCAATTGTGACATTCATCTTTGTATATGTAGGTAAAGTAAAGAATTTTTATTGTTTCCGCGCTCGATACGTTCAAATTTAATTCATGCCTTTGCATCATACTCAATATATATGCTGGTAAACATTTTATTTTTATTTAGCAAAAAGTGTTATATTTTTTTTATACAGGTGTGGTTTGCTACAGAATATAGAATGCTTTAAAAAGTTCTAGAGCTGTCCTTGATAGTAGCACACTAGTGCTGGCCACAGAATCTTTATTACAGAATTTGATCTGGTATGTGAAATGTAGATTTCCCATTGAAAGTGTTAAATGTTGATTTTGTTATGAAATGTTCATAGGGTATATCCTAAAGTAGACAAGGATTTTTTATTTCCAAACATACAATTTTGAAAATTATGACATTATGAAAAAAAAAAATAGGGTGGGGGTTACAAGATTACCCATCCTAAAAACCAGATGTACCTTTCAAGATTTATCTTATGACCCCAAATAGACTGAAGGCCAAATTTAGATATCTAAAGTACAAAAAAACTAAAATACCCAAAACCTGTCTCTGTAAGCAAAATTATGTTACAATACAAACAAGACACAGCATAACAAATCACTGTGATAGACTTGTCACTCGTCTTGTTGATACTGATACATGTATATCTTTTGCTCTGTTTAATCTATTTATTAACTTTTTTATGCATTTTGAGTGTAAGGAAGTATTACTAGATACAAAATAAATTTGGATGATCTATTTAAACAAATGATATACACATGTATCCATATTACCAAGATGAGTGATATACAAAATGTATCTATCACAGTGTGAATTATCACACTTTGTCTCTGACTATACTGTCACAGTGAATTATCACACTTTGTCTCTGACTATACTGTCACAGTGAATTATCACACTTTGTCTCTGACTATACTGTCACAGTGAATTATCACACTTTGTCTCTGACTATACTGTCACAGTGAATTATCACACTTTGTCTCTGACTATACTGTCACAGTGAATTATCACACTTTGTCTCTGACTATGCTGTCACAGTGAATTATCACACTTTGTCTCTGACTATACTGTCACAGTGAATTATCACACTTTGTCTCTGACTATACTGTCACAGTGAATTATCACACTTTGTCTCTGATTATACTGTCACAGTGAATTATCACACTTTGTCTCTGACTATACTGTCACAGTGAATTATCACACTTTGTCTCTGACTATGCTGTCACAGTGAATTATCACACTTTGTCTCTGACTATACTGTCACAGTGAATTATCACACTTTGTCTCTGACTATGCTGTCACAGTGAATTATCACACTTTGTCTCTGACTATACTGTCACAGTGAATTATCACACTTTGTCTCTGACTATGCTGTCACAGTGAATTATCACACTTTGTCTCTGACTATACTGTCACAGTGAATTATCACACTTTGTCTCTGACTATACTGTCACAGTGAATTATCACACTTTGTCTCTGACTATACTGTCACAGTGAATTATCACACTTTGTCTCTGACTATACTGTCACAGTGAATTATCACACTTTGTCTCTGACTATGCTGTCACAGTGAATTATCACACTTTGTCTATGACTGTACTGTAGTCTATCCATGCTTTAGGAATATAGGTCTTACCATAGTTTTATGATATTGTCAAAAATTTATTGAAAGAATATCAGATAACGTCATGTCAGTACCTAATTACTGACTACTTTTTAATGATGCCCCCACGATCTAAGATTTCACCAGCATTGGTACAGACTCGGTAGTACATGTAGTTATATAGTTACAGGCACATATATACACATGTATATAGACCTACAGAAAATGTAATTTATTGCACCAGATGAGCATACATATTGTCAGTTTATTAACAAAAAAACTTATACTCTGGTGGGCCTTGATGGCTGAGTGGTATAAGGTTGCTAACCTCTGACCACAAGCCTAACACTACTGATATGGGTTTAACTTAATTGAAATGTGAATGTTTTCAGACACCTACCAAAATCTAGGGTTACACTGGTCAGTTTGCAATAAATGCCGAGGCTTTCCTCCCCAAATAAGTCTGGAAGTCACGATATAGCTGAAAAATTAGTGAAAGTGACTATAAAAGACCAATAACCCTCACCCTAATTGGCTGATATATGATAATGATACATATGTCTATTGACTGGACAAGTAGTTACATTGCCCCAGCAAGCCTCTGATTAGGAATAATCTTATCTTAAGTGGGGGCAATATTTAAGTAATGCATTTAAATGCAGATGTCAATGCAAGTATATACCAACGATCAACTGTTTACTGGTCTAATTTAATGACATAGATTTCAAAATTTCTTTGTTGCTATTTTTTAGAATTCTTGTTTTAGAGCTTCCTTGACATTGTTATTTTACATTTTTTAGGCAGCAAACTCTATTTTTCATGTTTGTGCATTTTTGTTTTTATTTTGTTTTGTTTTGTTTTTGTTAGTTTTGAAGGTTGTAAAGGCTTTTCATTTATGTTTTTGCAAATTTTATGCTAAGGGGCAAAAGGAAGGATACATACCTTTGTATATCAATATAAATTTGATTTTACATGCATATCAAAATTAGTTTTTTAAATACAGTATATAATGATGAATCTGTCCTTAACACATTTCTAAACTTTTGCATTCGGATCAAAACAAGTTCTCAGCCTAATACCACGAGAGAGAACAACTGTGCAAAGAATAACAAAATCACAGTTTAGAGGTTCAAAGACAAACATCTTGTCCATCCACCATTAGTATTGACAGCTTCTAGTTGACATAATGAATTACAGAATTATGACATGTGGAATGTTATTCCACTCCACTTGCAAGGTTTGTTGGAGATCTGCCGAAGTGGCTGTTTGGTTTGTAGTGTGTGTCAGACAGAGCAGTTCAATTTGTGCCAAATGTGCTTGATGGTATTCAAGTCTGGGCCTGGGGATTTTGATGAAAATGGTTTGACATCAATGTTCTGCTGCTGAAGAAAAGTCCATAGATAAGGTCTGTGATAAACAACGAAATCATGCTAGTCACCACCCAACATGTATTTGTTGATGTTCTTGAGTAAATGTTGGGCCTTGAAATGCATAGCTAAGCAGGAGTTTGCATTAGGAAGCCTTCGACGCTTCATTGTTCATGCACTTATCCATCTGCCATGAACAACATTAGTCAAGGCTATTAGTGGAAGAAATCTATCTCATAAGTGAACTGAAGTAGTCATCAGCTAGGAATGTGACTTTTGGTAACCCAGAACAAGGTTAATCTTTTGTGGAACTACTCAGCTAAAACCGACATTGGGAATTAGTACAATTTCAAACATCCACAACCAATAGGCCTTCCGACAGCTGTGACACCCATTGCCTACCAATAGAATACCTAAACTATATTCTCTTAAATCTTGAGAAAGACTTGGCAAGCTTTTGATTTTGATACAGTTTTCTTTATGTTACCTAGCCAGAGTGTAAATTTCAAGTTTTTCAATATTGAAAATTTGTACGTGGTAAAACCATCAAAACAATGCTAAAATACCCACAACATTATAACTGACCAATTAATACATGGAAAAAAATTATATTTGTTGATTTTACTATGTGAAAGTTTAAAATATCACAAAGAAAAATAATTTATGAATACAATACAGCAGTCACTCTCTGATAAGACCACTCTTTCTGTAATATAAAGGTAGTCTTATGAGATGGATGGCCTCTCTTTAGGGGTCCAATTTAGTAGTATTGTACTATCTCAGTGCATCTGAAATGTGGCCTGATAAGAGGGGTGGTCTTTAGTGGGAGTGGCCTTATAAGAGAGGGACTACTGTATTTTGAAAGTAAATGTGTGTCCTTTATTTTGCCTGCTAGTATATTAGATTTGATGTTTACTGTCTTGTTTCACCTAGATATTATATATAAATAATTAAGTCAAGGTTGAATTGTACCATGCCCTAAATTTCTGAGTATTGATTTTCATGCATTTAAAAAATATGAGGTGTACAAACAAACTTATCTTGTAAACAGGTGTAAATCAAATACCCTGTTATGTAATTTAACATTGATGCAGTCCTCACAATGAGCTACAGCCCAAGACAGGCAAAACTTTGTTCAGGCCTGTAAATTTTTCAGTTTTTTAGCTCACCTGGCCATAGGCCAAGTGAGCTTTTGTCGTTGGGTAAGCGTCCGTCGTCCGTCCGTTAGCTTTTCACATTTAAATCTTCTTCTCTGAAACCGCAGAACAGAAATCAGCCAAACTTGCCAGAAATGTTCACTGGATGGTCCTCTACCATATGTGTGTTTTTGGTGCTGATTTGAAATCCAACATGGCTGCCAGGGTCCATAATGTGTTCTCATTGGCTGAAATTTTAAAAATCTTCTTGTCAGAAACCACTAAGTCAATTGAATTTGTGAATTTGCAGGAATGATCATTGGGTGGTCCTGTACTAAACTTGTGAAACGTTTGCCGATCGGAAATTCAAGATGTCCACCATGACTCGACTTAGTTTAACATTGGACCCTATGGGAATTTCACATTTTCATCTTTTTTTCTGAAACCACAAAACAGATTTGAATCAAACTTGGCAGAAATGTTCATTGGATGGTCATATACAAGATTTTTGTTTTTGGCGCTGATCGGAAATCCAATATGGCTGCCAGGGCCCATAATGTGTTCTGATTGGTTGAAATTTTAAAAATCTTCTTGTTAGAAACCACTAAGCCAATTGAATTGTGACTTTGCAGGAATGATCATTGGGTGGTCCTGTACTAAACTTGTGAATCGTTTGCCGATCGGAAATTCAAGATGGCTGCCATGACTCGACTTAGTTTAACATTGGACCCTATGGGAATTTCACATTTTCATCTTTTTTTCTGAAACCACAAAACAGATTTGAATCAAACTTGGCAGAAATGTTCATTGGATGGTCATATACAAGAATTTTGTTTTTGGCGCTGATCGGAAATCCAACATGGCTGCCAGGGCCCATAATGTGTTCTGATTGGTTGAAATTTTAAAAATCTTCTTGTTAGAAACCACTAAGCCAATTGAATTGTGACTTTGCAGGAATGATCATTGGGTGGTCCTGTACTAAACTTGTGAATCGTTTGCCGATCGGAAATTCAAGATGGCTGCCATGACTCGACTTAGTTTAACATTGGACCCTATGGGAATTTCACATTTTCATCTTTTTTTCTGAAACCACAAAACAGATTTGAATCAAACTTGGCAGAAATGTTCATTGGATGGTCATATACAAGATTTTTGTTTTTGGCGCTGATCGGAAATCCAACATGGCTGCCAGGGCCCATAATGTGTTCTGATTGGTCGAAATTTAAAAAATCTTCTTGTTAGAAACCACTAAGCCAATTGAATTGTGACTTTGCAGGAATGATCATTGGGTGGTCCTGTACTAAATTTGTGAATCGTTTGCCAATCGGAAATTCAAGATGGCCACCATGACTCGACTTAGTTTAACATTGGACCCTATGGGAATTTCACATTTTCATCTTTTTTTCTGAAACCACAAAACAGATTTGAACCAAACTTGGCAGAAATGTTCATTGGATGGTCATATACAAGATTTGTGTTTTTGGTGCTGATCGGAAATCCAACATGGCTGCCAGGGCCCATAATGTGTTCTGATTGGTCGAAATTTTAAAAATCTTCTTGTTAGAAACCACTAAGCCAATTGAATTGTGGCTTTGCAGGAACGATCATTGGGTGGTCCTGTACTAAACTTGTGAATCGTTTGCTGATCGGAAATTCAAGATGGCCACCATGACTCGACTTAATTTTAACATAGGACCCTATGGAAAAAATGTTTAAAAGTCTTCTCCTCTGAAACCAGTAAGTCAGTTTAAAGCAAACATGGGATGAATGATCCTTAGGTGGTCAACTTTCAAAATTATGTCCTGTGACCCCGACCTCCATCCAAGATGGCAACCATCAGCGAACATAGTTTTAACATAGGACCCTATGGGAAATATATTTAAAAATCTTCTTCTCTGAAACCAGTAAGCCAATTTAAAGCAAACATGGCATGGATGGTCCTTAAGTGGTCAATTTTCAAAATTGTGTCCAGTGACCCTGACCTCAATCCAAGATGGCCACCTTCAGCAGACATACTGTAGTTTTAACATAGGACCCTATGGGAAAAAATGTTTTAAAATCTTCTCCTCTGAAACTAGTAAGCCAATATAGCAAACATGTCATCGATGGTCCTTAGGTGGTCAACTTCCAAAATTGTGTTCAGTGATCCCGATCTCGGTTCAAAATGGCCGCCGTCAGCAGACATAGTTTTAACATAGGACCCTATGGGAAAATTGTTTAAAAGTCTGCTCTTCTGAAACCAGTCAGCCAATTTAAAGCAAACATGGCATGGATGGTCCTTGGGTAGTATACTTTCAAAATTATGTCCGGTGACCACGACCTCCATCCAAGATGGCTGCCATGAGCAGACATAGTTTTAACATAGAACCCTATGGCAGTATGGGATTTGAATAGTAACTTAGATGTATTCAGCATGCAGACATTCTTAAGAGGACTTATTTATGTCAGGTGAGCGATACAGGCTCACCTGAGCCTCTAGTATTTAGAACTACATACATTGTATGTATATAAAAATAAATTCAAGAATTTGATTCGGACCAGTATATTCAAATTTTCATTTCAAGGACTGTTGATTTTTTCAATTAAAAAGATGTTAAGATCACATTAGAACCAGATTTTTCTGGATTTTTTTTGTTGTCTTAATATTTTTGCAGTCCATTGTATGACAAATTACATTACATTTTCATTTTTGACTAAGTTTTCCAATTTTCATAAATTCCACCAGGCTTTTGTCCTTGAAATATGGCTTATGTCACCTTGACCTCTTTAAATATCATGTGTTTTGGTCTTTTTTATGTTAAATGATTTGAGGTGAAAGTCAAGTGTTGATTGTTCATTTTGTTGATTTTGGTGGAATTGTTGACCGTCATTTTTTTTCATGACGATGGAGTGCAATGATAGTCTTTCTCAGTCACATTTGAATTACAAGGTTTATCTAAATTGAACTTAACATTAATTTCTATTTAATTGCTAGTTTCTAAGCTTTTTAACTCACCTTGCCAAAGGCAATGTGAGCTTTTGCCATCACTCGGCGTCCGTTGTCCGTTAACTTTTCGCATTTTAATCTTCTCCTCTGAAACCTCTCAGCTAAATGTACTGAAACTTGGTAGGAAGCATCTATGGAAGGTCCTCCCTAAAGATTGTGCATTTTGTCCTGATCTATTAACAAACATGGCCACCACAGATAATTCTTGTTTTTGATTGGCCGATTTAAAAAAATCTTCTCCTCCGAAACCGCTTGGTCAAATGAACCGAAACTTGGTAGGAAGCCTCTATGGAAGGTCCTCTATAAAGATTGCTCATTTCATCCTGATCTGTTAACAAACATGGCCGCCACAGGCAATTCTTGTTTCTGATTGGCTGATTTAAGAAAATCTTCTCCTCCGAAACCGCTTGGCCAAATGAATCGAAACTTGGTAGGAAGCATCTATGGAAGGTCCTCGATAAAGATTGCTAATTTCATCTGGATCGGTTAACAAACATGGCCACCACAGGCAATTTTTGTTTCTGATTGGCCGATTTGTTTAAATCTTCTCCTCCGAAACCGCTTGACCAAATGAACCGAAACTTGGTAGGAAGCATCTATGGAAGGTCCTCTATAAAGATTGCCCATTTCATCCCAATCCGTTAACAAACATGGCCACCACAGGCAATTCTTGTTTCTGATTGGTTCATTTCTTAACTAATGCTGATATAGTGCAACATGTTTATACTATACATTACATGTAGGTATTCACATTTTAATATTCTTTTTAGCTCACCGTGCCAAAGGCAATGTGGGCTTTTGGCATCACTTGCGTCCGTCGTTGGTTGTCTGTCATCTGTTAATTTTTCACATTTTAATCTTCTCCTCTGAAACCCATCAGCCAAATGAACTGAAACTTAGTAGGAAGCATCTATGGAAGGTCCTCTCTAAAGAGTGCACATTTTGTTATTATCCATTACCAAACATGGCCCTCCACAGGCAATTCTTGTTTCTGATTGGCCAATTTAAAAAAATCTCTTCCTCTGAAACCACTTGGCCAAATTAACCGAAACATGGCAGGAAGCGTCTATGGAATGTCCTCTATGAAGATGCTCATTTCGTCACGATCGGTTAACAAACATGGCCACCACAGGCAATTCTTGTTTCTGTTTGGTCGATATCTAAAAAATCTTCTCCTCTGAACTGCCTAGCCAAATGAACCGAAACTTGGTAGGAAGCATCTACATGTATGGAAGATTGTGTATAAAGTTTCCTCAAAGCAGAATGAAAGGTGAGCGACACAGGCTCAGCCAACTGAGCCTCTAGTTCTCCTAGTAATTTTTTTTTTGTCTTGTGGTGTATGTGTGGAATATCTTATGAAAACAATATTCATTTTTTCTTGAAATAAGTCATATTTTTAGAGTTTGTAGTAGATGAGCAATTCAGACTCACCAGTTTTATTTAGTTGTTTGTATGTAAAACTGAATACAGAGGGCCAGGAGTTATCATTTTGTGAGCTTTGCCCACAGTACCTCTAGTGTTAAAATGCCATATCCATATTAGAAAGAGGGCCCGGGTGGCTCAATGAGTTATGTAGTTGGATTACCTAACAACTCATACAAGCCTATCACCAATACGGCGTGGGTTTGTGCCCGGCTTTGTAAATTACAAAAAAGGGTGCACTCAACTCGCAGCTGCAAGTGATAAAGTTTACCAGTTGCTTGTCCATGGTTGATGGTTCTCTCCGGGTACTCCGACTTCTTCCACCACTAAAACTGGTCCCCATGATATAGCTGAAATATTGCTGAAAGTGGTGTTAAGCACAATAAAGCAAAGCAAATCCATATTAGAATAACTACACAATGAAGTGTGAATGAAAGAAACTAGTGTTGTAACATAAATGCATTCTTTTCCTTTGATCTTTTTATTGTTTATATACCAGAATGTAAGCAACAGCTGAGAACTATGAAATAATACACGAAGCTACTAGATATTGCACACTTAAAATCTGGCCTGTAGCTTTATTACCCTCAGAGAGTCGTGCAATAATCAATGACCTACATGTAATATTGCATGGCTTCATGCTACAAATCATTTATACCATGGTTTTCCGAGTTAAACGGTTAAACAATCTAACCATTTGTGTCCGATTTTTAAGCTGTATAACTCGGAAAACTATGGTAGAAATATTACTTAAGCCTTGACTTCTGTTAATGGGTCAGACAATATGTATAACCCGAAATGACAGGGTTGAAGCCTTGGTACATATAAACCAACACAATTTTTACGTTTCTACTACATATTTGTTTTTGTAATCCTTTTTGACGAGCAATGGCTGTCCATTCTGAAATGAAGGTAGCCTGTGATGATATAAAGGTCAATATTAAGGTCATCTGATGAGCTGCATAAAATGGGATGGACGAAATTAGTGTTTATAGGTGCGTGTTATTTAGAGAAAAGGAATTTGAATAACTGTATTTTGTTAATTAACATTCCCATTAATTCACTAGAGAGTGAATAAGATGTCTGGCCCAAATAGACATTAAAAAAGTGTTGAGAGACATATTTCATACCTGGGTCGGGAAGCATAATGGTGGCATGTAGGAGAACTAGCTATATACTACAGTGTTTGATTATTATGTGGGGGGGGGGGGGGGGGGCTAGATTGTGGTAATGCAATTCTCCTGTTGGTACATAGGGGAACTATCAATACTGCATTGTATGATTATTAAGTGTGCGTGTGTGTGGGGGACTAGCTTGTTATACTGAGATCCTCTTGTTGGTAACTTATAATAAAATTGTTGTTCAGTATTTAATAAAGTCGACTTAAAGCTACTTACAAAAATTTACAACACATAGATATTCAGTGCAGTTGGTTCTAAGTTATTGTCACCATTGTGTAATCTTTAAAATCTGCTGTGAAGAATACTGATAGTTTGTTTACACTAGAATTACAGGATATCATAATAAAATCTGACAAAATTATAGCCATAACTTACTTCCTTTAATTTCAAAGATGCATTTTTTTCCAGTCTTAATTTAGTATGCAGAGTCAAGATTTCAAAGCCAAATAATTTAAAAGTTTTTGGGAGCAAGAAAAACAAAGGGCCTAAACAGAATAGCCAAAATCAATTAAAGTTAAATATGCATTTGGGATATTGACCTTAATTTTTATTATAATAAAGGGGCCCGGGGTGGCTCAATGAGTTAGGTAGTTGGATTACCTAACAACTCATATAAGCCTATCACCAATACGGCGTGGGTTCGCGCCCGGCTTTGTAAATTACAAAAAGGGTGCACTCGACTCACAGCCGCAAGTAATAAAGTTTACCAGTTGCTTGCCCATGGTCGGTGGTTCTCTCCAGGTACTCCGGCTTCCTCCACCACTAAAACTGGTCGCCATGGTATAGCTGAAATATTGCTGAAAGTGGCATTAAATACAATAAATCAATCAATCATTATTATAATAAAATTATTTAGGAACTTTAAATTTCAAAAATAGATATATCTAATATACAATGCCAGTGCTGAAACACTGATGACTCGGCGGATGATACTTTGACTTTCATATACACATCATGTAATTATTAGCTCCCTTGGCCAAGTGAGCTTCTGCCATCACTTGGCTTCCGCCGTCCATCAGTGTGTCATATGTTGTAAACTTTCACATTTAAATCTTCTCCTCTGAAACCACTGAACCAAATTAAACCAAGCCTGGCAGGGATGGTTCTTGGGTGGATCTCTTTCAAAATTGTATCCGACAGCCCTGTCGTTCATTCTAGATGGCTGTTGTTTTTTTTTTTTCAATTGTTCATTGCAGCTTTATTATAAATCAAAATGAGCAGAAATTTAACTGCAGCTTCATGGCAGTGAGTAGTTTAATAGATATTCCACGTTTTTACTGGGTATGTGAAATATTTCGTTCAACTGAATTATACCGATTATGCAAATTAGGCATATTTTGATAAAAGATCACATTTAAGTCTTCTCCTATGAAACTGCTGAACCAACTGAAACCAATTTTGGCTGGGATGGTGCTTAGGTTGTCCCCATTTAAGAAAAGAATCCGCTGAAATTGAAAACGAGGTGAGCGATTACAGGCTCCTGAGAGCCTCTAGTTTTTTGGGTTTTTTCAAAGATGTTCACGTGTAAAGAAGTTGACATCTTTTTAAAAAAGAATTAAGGACACCCATATAGGCCTTGACTCGTGTCATAGGGTCAGACAATGTTTATAACACTAAATGACAAGAGATGAAGCCTCAGTAGTATAAACCAACACAATTTTTATGTTTCTACTGTGTACATGTATGTGTTTTTGTAATCCTTATGAATGAGAAATGACTGTTAATTCTGAAATGAACACACCCTATGATAATATATAGGTCATCTAAAGATTGACCTTAAATGATTTCATAGCTAGGATGTTTTTATTCATACTAATAATGTCCATTGAAAATTATTACCTTACATAGTACAAAAGTGGGATATCTGTAAACTGGATCAATTACGAGGTAAACGAACACAAAGTGGAACAAATTATCAATATTTAAGATATTTTTAATTTAATCTTGAATAAAAATCGTAGAAGATGATTGTAGCAGCCAATGAAGATTGAATATTTTGAGTTTTTACACGATTAGATCATGTTGTTATCATTTATTTTTGTGATATTCTTATTTGCAATGTTATTTCTTTATGAAAAGAAATATTTTAAACAGGGTTGTCATCAATTGAAGCAATAACAGTAGAATGTACAACAAACTCAACTCATAATTTATTGAACACAAACGAGACTACAACATTTTCTTATGGAAATCGATGTCCTGGCATGGGACAGGTTCAAAATTGTGGCTGGGTTAAACCAATATGATTCCAAGTTTCCAACCCTTCCTCTCTTGATAACTGGATCTTTAATGACGAGGTAGATATAAGCAAAAAATTGAGAAACCTGCACAGATTTGTATCCACTTTAAAAAAAAAACCACACACACTATCATAAAAATGAAAGACAACATCAACATGTACTGTACAATAGTGGAGTGAGTGCTCATAGTCATGACTACTAGCTACCTGTACTAACTATACTGAAATAAGAAAATCCCATAAACAAGCAAACAATTTACAATTTATTAACCCTTATTTTTCTTGTGCATAGATTACAGGAAAAACTTTGATTTTTCCACGATCTTATTTTACTTCTATTTAGAATTATTTCCCTTCTTTGTTAGTTCACCTGGACCAAAGGTCCAGGTGAACTATTGCCATCACTTGGCGTCCGTCGTCCGTCGTCTGTTGTCTGTCGTCTGTAAACTTTTCACATTTCAAGCTTCTTCTCCGAAACCACTGGGCCGATTGGAACCAAACTTAGCAGGAATGTTCCTTGGATGGTCCTCTACAAAGTTACTATTTTTCGTTCCAGTCTGATATTCAATATGGCTGCCAGGGCCAATAATATGCTCTGATTGGCTGAAATTTCAAAGATCTTCTTCTCTGAAACTAATGAACTGACTGAACCCAAACTGTAAATGAATGATCATTGGAATGTCCTTTACCAAGTTTCTGTTTTTTATGCCGATCGGAAATCCAAGATGGCCGCCATCGCAGGACATAGATTAACATTGGACCCTATGGGAAAATGTTCAAATGCCTTCTTCTCAGAAACTACAAATATGATTATTAAAGCCAAACTGTACATGAATGTTCATTGGACTGTCTTCTACAATCTCAAGGTTTTTTGTTCCGATATGAAATTCAAATTGGCGGCTACGGCAGGACTTAGTTTAACATTGGACCCTATGGGAAAAATGTTTCAAAATGCTTCTTCTCTGAAACCACTTGGACAGTTGAAACCAAACTGCCCAGGAATGATCATTGGAAGGTCCTCTACAAAGTTTCTGTTTTTTATGCCGATCGGAAATCCAAGATGGCTGCCACCGCAAGACATAGATTAACATTGGACCCTATGGGAAAATATTCAAATGCCTTCTTCTCAGAAACTACAAATATGATTAAAGCCAAACTGTACATGAATGTTCATTAGATGGTCCTCTATAAACTTTACGTTTTTTGTTCCGGTATGAAATTCAAAATGGCGGCTACGGCAGGACTTAGTTTAACATTGGACCCTATGGGAAAAATGTTTCAAAACGCTTCTTCTCTGAAACCACTTGGACAATTGAAACCAAACTGCCCAGGAATGATCATTGGAAGGTCCTCTACAAAGTTTCTGTTTTTTAAGTCGATCGGAAATCCAAGATGGCTGCCACCGCAGGACATAGATTAACATTGGACCCTATGGGAAAATGTTCAAATACCTTCTTCTCAGAAACTACAAATATGATTAAAGCCAAACTGTACATGAATGTTCATTAGATGGTCCTCTACAAACTTTACGTTTTTTGTTCCGGTATGAAATTCAAAATGGCGGCTACGGCAGGACTTAGTTTAACATTGGACCCTATGAGGAAAATGTTTCAAAACGCTTCTTCTCTGAAACCACAAGGACAGTTGAAACCAAACTGCCCAGGAATGATCATTGGAAGGTCCTCTACAAACTTTATGTTTTTTATGTCGATCGGAAATCCAAGATGGCCGCCACCGCAATACATAGATTAACATTGGACCCTATGGGAAAATGTTCAAATGCCTTCTTCTCAGAAACTACAAATATTATTAAAGCCAAACTGTACATGAATGTCCATTGGATGGTCCTCTACAAACTTTACGTTTTTTGTTCCGATATGAAATTCAAAATGGCGGCTACGGCAGGACTTAGTTTAACATTGGACCCTATGGGGAAAATGTTTCAAAACGCTTCTTCTCTGAAACCACTAGGACAGTTGAAACCAAACTGCCCAGGAATGATCATTGGAAGGTTCTCTACAAATTTTATGTTTTTTATGCCGATCGGAAATCCAAGATGGCCACCACCGTAATACATAGATTAACATTGGACCCTATGGGAAAATGTTCAAATGCCTTCTTCTCAGAAACTACAAATATTATTAAAGCCAAACTGTACATGAATGTTCATTGGATGGTCCTCTACAAACTTTACGTTTTTTGTTCCGATATGAAATTCAAAATGGCGGCTACGGCAGGACTTAGTTTAACATTGGACCCTATGGGAAAAATGTTTCAAAACGCTTCTTCTCTGAAACCACTTGGACAATTGAAACCAAACTGCCCAGGAATAGTCATTGGAAGGTCCTCTACAAAGTTTCTGTTATTTTTATGCCGATCGAAAATCCAAGATGGCCACCACCGCAGGACATAGATTAACATTGGACCCTATGGGATAATATTCAAATGCCTTCTTCTCAGAAACTACAAATATGATTAAAGCCAAACTGTACATGAATGTTCATTAGATGGTCCTCTACAAACTTTACGTTTTTTGTTCCGGTATGAAATTCAAAATGGCGGCTACGGCAGGACTTAGTTTAACATTGGACCCTATGGGAAAAATGTTTCAAAACGCTTCTTCTCTGAAACCACTTGGACAATTGAAACCAAACTGCCCAGGAATGATCATTGGAAGGTCCTCTACAAATTGTATGTTTTTTAAGTCGATCGGAAAGCCAAGATGGCCGCCACCGCGATACATAGATTAACATTGGACCCTATGGGAAAATATTCAAATGCCTTCTTCTCAGAAACTACAAATATTATTAAAGCCAAACTGTACATGAATGTTCATTGGATGATCCTCTACAAACTTTACGTTTTTTGTTCCGATATGAAATTCAAAATGGCGGCTACGGCAGGACTTAGTTTAACATTGGACCCTATGGGGAAAATGTTTCAAAACGCTTCTTCTCTGAAACCACTAGGACAGTTGAAACCAAACTGCCCAGGAATGATCATTGGAAGGTCCTCTACAAATTTTTTGTTTTTTATGTCGATCGGAAATCCAAGATGGCCACCACCGCAATACATAGATTAACATTGGACCCTATGGGAAAATGTTCAAATGCCTTCTTCTCAGAAACTACAAATATTATTAAAGCCAAACTGTACATGAATGTTCATTGGATGGTCCTCTACAAACTTTACGTTTTTTGTTCCGATATGAAATTCAAAATGGCGGCTACGGCAGGACTTAGTTTAACATTGGACCCTATGGGAAAAATGTTTCAAAACGCTTCTTCTCTGAAACCACTTGGACAATTGAAACCAAACTGCCCAGGAATAGTCATTGGAAGATCCTCTACAAAGTTTATGTTTTTTTTATGCCGATCGAAAATTCAAGATGGCCGCCACCGCAAGACATAGATTAACATTCAAAACGCTTCTTCTCTGAAACCAAACTGCCCAGGAATGATCATTGGAAGGTCTTCTGTTTTTTATGCCGATCGGAAATCCAAGATGGCTGCCACCACAGGTCATAGTATTAACATAGGACCATATCGGGAAAATACAGAAATATCTTCTTCTCTGAAGCTATTGCACTGATTGAACCTAAACTATGCATCAATCATTGGAAGGTCCTTTACAAACTTTGTGTTTTTTATGTTGATCGTAATTCCAAGATGACTATCACTGCAGGACATAGTTTTTACACAGGACCAATTGGTTTTTTTTATAACCAGGTGAACGATACAGGCTCTTGAGAACCTCTGGTTTAAAAGATGTTTTAGCAAGACAATTAAAATATAGCTTCAGAAATTGTCATTTTTACTAGATGAAGGTATTTTCATATCTGCTTGAATGTATCAAATACACCATTGATGTATTATGATCTCTGGGCCACAAAGAATGTGGTAACTATGGAAACCAAAAATACATATTTTTCAATCATGATTGAATGAAGCCTTGTAGCATTAATAAAATGGAAATAATATAATTTAATTGGAAGACACTAAATGTTTTTTTATGCTTACATAATTGCTTACTTTTTTATATACCTTTTTCAGATGCTGACATAGATTGAATGAGCCATTATTTGCTGTATAAATAGTAAAAACAATGACTTTGAAATGAATTAAAGGAAAAAATTGTGTAGCATTTTTTTACATTATTTTTTTGTTTGTATAAAAATGCTTTGAAATCAAATTAATGGAGAAAAAATATGCAATCATTTTTTACTATTTTTGTTTAAATAATTTTTATTTATTCTTGAATAAATAAAGAATCTGGAATTTATATAAACTCCTTTTGACCCTATTTCTATTATAGAGTGAACTATGTCCTTGAAATATAAGATCAAAAGAAAAGTTACCACAATGTCATTTTGGAGTGGCACATATATTTGTCTCTGATAATACAACTTTGATGTTCAGTTCTCAAGCACTTTCTTATCCACAGTAAATAAAAATATGTTTCTTTTTCTTGCAATGGTTTGTAGAACATGCACTTCTCTTAAATATGATCAACTTGATTTGCAGCCATTATAAAACTGGTACCTACATATTCCAGTTCAAACAGACTATAAATTTAACTTTCCATATTTTGTCAGAATAAAGATAAAAATACCAGACTGTTTGTTTGATGTGCTTGTAAATTGATAAGAGTACTTCATTGTATTTCTGCTCAATCATTTTAGAGACTCCAAGTTGTAGACATATTGGAACAGTAGCTTACTGTTTCTAAAAAGACTTCAAACATAGAAGAAAATGTATGGTTTATTTTTTTTTTTACAGTTTTCACCATTGAAAATGCATTGGTTCAATCCAGTGGTATAAAAACAAATTCTACACGGAATAAAATAAATTAGAAAATAGTTTGTTTTCTAACATTTTTTTGTCAGTGATGACGACCATTAAGTAACATCGTCATAAACAAATGTATGGTTTATTTATTAGTTATTATTAATGAAGGAAACAAAACAACAGATGTAGAAAGAAATGTTTCATTAACAGGACAAGGTATCCTTTAATGCAGGTGACAGTTTAATATAGGTGACCACATGGGTAGATTTGACTGTACAGGTGACTGTTTAATATAGGTGACCACATGGGTAGGTGACTGTTTAATATAGGTGACCACATGGGTAGATTTGACTGTACAGGTGACTGTTTAATATAGGTGACCACATGGGTAGGTGACTGTTTAATATAGGTGACCACATGGGTAGATTTGACTGTACAGGTGACTGTTTAATATAGGTGACCACATGGGTAGGTGACTGTTTAATATAGGTGACCACATGGGTATATTTGACTGTACAGGTGACTGTTTAATATAGGTGACCACATGGGTAGGTGACTGTTTAATATAGGTGACCACATGGGTAGATTTGACTGTACAGGTGACTGTTTAATATAGGTGACCACATGGGTAGGTGACTGTTTAATATAGGTGACCATATGGGTAGATTTGACTGTACAGGTGACTGTTTAATATAGGTGACCACATGGGTAGGTGACTGTTTAATATAGGTGACCACATGGGTAGGTGACTGTTTAATATAGGTGACCACATGGGTAGATTTGACTGTACATAAACTCTGCTTTATAATTACATAATCTACATTGATGGATGAAGAAATACCATCAACATATTTTATTTCAATAAATCCTACTTTTTATGAGAATTCCATGAAGCTGCAATATGTAAGATCATGTAAGTTTTAGTGTTTGAGGATTTTATTTCAAGTATCCTATTGAAATTCTCATGAAACAATCATAGAAAAATATTATTGTTAAGTACTGTACCTGGTTCTAATTTCTGGAGAAAGAAAAAATGACTGAAGTCTGAATTTAAGTCATACTATTGTCTTTTTTTTTTTATCATTTTTTTTTTTTTTATCATACTATTGTCTTAAGTTTGTTTTGAGAGACCCATATGACTGATATAATATTGATTGATTTTCAAAACTTCTCTGGAAATGACCTCACAAGGTTTCTGTCTTTGTTTGGGGTCAAAATAATTAGCATAAATATTTACTTATTGTTATGGCAGTCTGATAGGATTCCACATATAGATGTATGTACCTATATTTAGATAAATACCCCCCACCGCAACAACAAAACAAGTTACCCATTCCTCCATGTACAGTATTACAATGTAGAATTGAATCCAGGTTTTAGCAACTGCTATGATAACTAATTTGTTTATGTAACTAACTCACAATGTGTTTTTACCGCATCAGTGGTTTAATGGTTAGCGTGCTCGCTTCGAGTGTGGTATATCATGGGTTCAATCCCTGATTAGGTCAAACCAAAGACTATAAATTAGTATTTGTTGCATCTCCGCTAAGCACACAGCATTAAGGAGAAAGTTCAAAGATTGCTTAGCTCGGAATCAGGATAATGTGTCTGAGTGGGGTGACATGTCTATCCGCGGACGGTTGTTTCAGTGAGCTAGCACTATAAAAATCAAACTAAGCGGTTAAAATTATATGGGAAGTTTGGCACATAATACTTTGCTGTTAATTAATATTTAAATGTTTTCAGTTCAAACGATGAACATTGCATGTTTTGTCAAACTAGAAATGTTTTACATTAAATTAATAAATAAGAGAGATTTACAGCAAATGGAGTCTATCTCATCAGCTTTAGATTATTATTTTATGTCCCTTCTTTTAGTTTACTGAAATAACTTTTTCTTTCTCAGTGTATTTGCAATCAAGTCTAAGAGACAGATATTATTATATATTTTATTTTTTATTTTTTTGTATTTTTTGTGTGTGTTTTTTTTATTTTTAATTCTTTTGTATTTTGTTTTGTTTTGTTTTGATTTTTTGGTGGTTTTTTGTTGTTGTTGTTGGTGGATAGGAGAGGGGGGGGGGGGGTCAGTTTATTTAATGGTGATTTTGACTTTTTATCGCAAATTTGTTTCTATGTCCTGAATATGAGACAGATTTGTTTTGATGGAGAAGTACGGTATATCTAATAGAAAATTGTTGAATTGTATGTATATCCTGCATCATCAATTTTAATGTCAAACAAAGTACATTTATTAATTAAGACTTCAACTTCCTGTAAATCCATATTTTTTATTCCATTGACTATTTTATTATTATTTTTTTAAATATTAATTTCAGTCAAATAAAAATGACTTGATTACCTCCCCTTTATTTGATTAAATTCAGATGTTAGTATGTGGTAACAGGGTGACAATGTGGACTGTTATCATCGTTATCATGCTGTAGACAAACAGGATACAAGGACCAACAAGACGATGTTATAGCTAGATCTGCAGTAGGGGGTAATACTGAAGGATTATCTTTATTTTCGACACTTAATTTGATAAGCCGATGTCAACACACATATTTCAGTGGTATTAGGATGTTTTTTTGATGATTGTCATACATTTATACACGTACCTACCAAGATGATTATCAGAGTTGATTTTTATGTTTGAAAAAGGGATGGGATAATGTTGTATACCAAATCTGTTGCACCCATTACACTTCTTGCGTGGAAACCCCTTTTTAGGACATACTAAGTACATTTATATTTGCAAATCTATATAGATGTAAGATATCATTCACGTTGGGGCCGTCGTGGCCATGATCATATGGTAGTTGGATTTACAACTACCTATGCAATCAGTGCCTATCACCACTGATGTTGTGAGTTCGAACCCCATTCATGGCGAGGTGTACTTGATACAACATTACGTGATCAAGTTTGTCATTACTAGCGACAGGTCAGTGGTTTTCTCTGGAAACTCCGGTTTCCTCCACCAATAAAACTGACTGCCATGATATAACTGAAATATTGTTGAAAATGGCATTAAACACCATAAGCCAAACTGTAAAAAGTGACGATGATTTTACCTCAAAATATATAATAATCACGATGTCCACAATAAATTTCTTAGAAGCTACTACAAGCGGAACAAAATTTTGAATCAAGTTATCAAAAGATGTAACTTATCAAAGTTCTAGATAACAAGGTAGTTCTAGATAATAAGGTTCTTCTGAATGAGTGAAGATAACTTCTAAGGAAAAAATAGGTATCAAATACTTTTCTTTTGAAGAACAATTACCACTGGAGACTTCCAGAGTAACTGCCCTTTGTGAAGAATAAATATGGTGTCTACCGATATATCAAATTTATATTCATTGGTCATATGTGTCCAGTAGTTGATATCAGCAATGTGGTACATCTAACTTCACAGTTCAGAGGTTGTAGTCTGATGAATACAATTGTGGTCATTTACTGTTAAAAAATGTCTGAAAATAGGCACTATGTATAGTAGATATGGAGTGTGACATTTTATTGATTTAAGGGATTGTTTGACCAACCCAACGGAATGTAAATTTTAAGCAGAACTATTGGAAAACCAAGAAAACCACCCATTTTTAAGGATCTGTTATAAGCAATGTTTTACACTAAAATTACCAAAATTTGCATCCACAAATTCAAGTTCTTTGGCAGGACAGTCAAAAATCGTTATTTCAAAATCAAATAAGATGATTTCTTGGATAACTTGAAGGAAGAATAAAGTCTGTTCATAGTCATTGCTACCTAGATTTGCTCTGATAACTGAATAATAGGCTTATTCAAACTAAAATAGGACATTCCTTCAACCTCAAAACAGCAAACTATTTTACTATTATTTGTTTACCAATTTGATTTGGTTCAGAAAACAATCAAATTACTGGTATATACATTGCATGGTCTATCTTGTTGACTAAATTTTGCATAGCATTTTCATTTTTGATATTTAAAGTATATTTACCAAGAAAACGTTTGAATGAAGATTTGTATTATTTCAACGCAATTTCAGATAATTCAAACTTAAAATAAACTGCGTGACCAGTGAATTTGTTTTGATTGTTTTATGTATTTTGCATCTGAATTGTCAAAGAAATTCGTATTTATGACAGTTTTTTTGCACTTGTTCTACACTAAGTCAATATTTGGTTATTTGTTCAAAATAATAAACCAAGTTGATTCAGAATAGGTTAAAGGTTATTCTTTTGACTTGACAAATAAACTTATTAATCATTATTTTAGGTTAATCTGACTTTAAAAAAAAAGGTTTTAAGATTTATAAGATCAATTACTTGTTATACCTTTTTGAAAAACAAATCAAGATTTAAAAATTAAAATTTAATAACAAAAGTACACTGAGCGACTTGAAAACACATTGCTTATTTCAACATATCACTGGTATATGATGACTTTACCTTTGTTTAAGAAACTATGCTAAAGTCTGGTCAACATGGGCTAATTTTGAAGAAAAAAGGGAAAAAAGGAAAAAGAAAAGTCAAGAAAAACATCAAAATGTATTGGACAGCATTTGTATTGTGTGTTTTTTTTTATCTGGGTCATTTTGGTGTTTTAATTGATGAAGCACAACACTGGCACTTCCAAATAAGTATAAGATAGTCCCAATCCTTCTGATGAATGACACATCTTTGTTGTTTTGCTCCCAAACGTGGAAATATTAATAAAGATTATTATTATTATTATTATAGATTTAACATGGAGAAAAGTTACAAACACTGTCATCAGGGTTCCTGAACAGCAAAACAAAAATAACATTATATAAACTATAACACGACCACTGGTCAGTCATCATAGATTTAATAATAAGATTACTTACCACTACAAAACAACATGAATTTAAATATCAATTAAATCTATTGACGACTAATGATAGAAATTTAAAAGGTGATGGTTTAAGAAATACAAAATAATGTTTCACCAATCAAAACATCCAATTGACTCAGATGTTTATGTCTATGGGCTAATTGTTTAATGTAGTGTGGTGTTTATTTCATGATATTTAGTATATGATGTCATAATATCAAATTGGCTATTTATTAAACAGTTGTTTACAACCTGTTGGGTATCACGTTGACTGTGTGTAAGATTTCAATTTAACCGTCTATTTATGGTGTAATGTTATTTTTAAACAAATTTTAAAATTAGAATAGGAAGTAACGGACATTAATTTTCTTGTTGACAATAATATTTACTTGTTTCTTTTAATGTAGTGACTCTGATTTACATATTTTTGTTGTTTTTACGATTTGATCTATATTTGATAATCATCATCATAAAGGTACATGTTTACGTGGCTGGTCATTTGTGGACAAGCCTTCATGTCTTTACTTAAAGTAATTTTCAGGATGATAATTTTTTAGTGAAAAACATATTTAAGCAATTTTAAGACGGGGAGTTAACAAAGTATTATGAGAATAGTATATACTATTTGAGCCATCAAATTTCGTTAACTTTATAAATATGCAAGTTTTAAGCTATAAAGTTTATATGTATGAAGCTTAGAAGCTATGTCAGATGCAGGGTTTACAGAGCCTTTTCTCTTGCAGTTTTCTCACCAACTACACACAAACTTGATATTTCTATACACTTGCATTGATATTGAGAAAAATCACATTAACCCATAGATGGTTATTTTTTTTTTCAAATTAGAAAATTATCCTATTTGCCCCTTTTGATGTTTTCGTAAAATGAGCCAGAGTTCAAATTAATTTACCAAAGCTCTGCAAGTAAAGCATGTGGAAAGGGTACAAGAAAAAGTTAATATTATTCTAGTGGCAATATATAGTTTGTGCATATTTGACATCATTAATTAGCTGTTACATGTAAATGCAACAACAGTTTTGGTTTATTACTTATGAAATCACATAAATTTTTTATTTGTTGGTGATTTTAAAAATAACATGTTTTACCTTAAATTACATATTTTATGCATTATTTCATTATTTTCTCTGATATAAAAGATAGCATGATAAATTGAATACCCATTGATTGTTGAAGGTATCAAATATATTTTGTACTCTGCTCAAAACAAGTGAGAAATACCCTGAGTGAACCTATAATGTGTCGACTTGTTTTTAAGCCTTGTACAAAGTTAATTTGATATCTTGTGACAATGCATTCATATAAAATAATATCTTCTTTACGTAACAAAGTTTTTAAAAAAAATGGTACTCTACTGATGTTTTTGAAATTTACAAATAATGAAAACTTCCAGCCGTACTCTTCTAAAAATCACTGATGTGGAACGATTTGTTTGTGGTTTGAAAACTATTATGTAACATTATAATTTTGTTGTTGTTTGTTCAAAATAAAGTCACTCCTGACTCACAGACCACCCCTTTAAAACCAATATTTTATAATTATGTAAACTGTCCAAAAACAGCAACATACCTTATGCAACACAATTTTGATTTAAAAGGGTATTTTGTTTTATTTTCAATGACATACACAAAATTACAATATTACACAAACAATGAAGATTAAAAAAAAAATAATAATAATAATGAATAAAACTAACCTGTCTCCCATTTTCAATGTTCCCTCTGATTGTTGGGGTAAAACTAAGTTAGATAAAGCTCTCTTTTGACATGATATAGATATTAAAATGTACATTTTTATGTTCTGTTGTCCCCTTCTTATGAGACCACCCCTCTTGCAATGAAAAAAATGGCCTAATAATAGGGTTGGCATCTCTGGAGGGGGACAATTTAGTAGTATTTTGCTTTCTCTGCACATCTGAAGTCTGGCCTGATAAGAGGGGTTTGTCTCTCTTGAGGGAAACAATTTACTACTATTTACTACATTGTATCTCACTACACCTGGGATCTCACCTGCTAAGAGGGATGTCCTTTGGTGAGAGGGACTTTATAAGAGGGATGTCCTTTGGCGAAAGGTACTTTATAAGAGGGATGTCCTTTGGTGAGAGGGACTTTATAAGAGGAATGTCCTTTGGTGAGAGGTACTTTATAAAAGGGATGTCCTTTGGTGAAAGGTACTTTATAAGAGGGATGTCCTTTGGTGAAAGGTACTTTATAAGAGGGATGTCCTTTGGTGAGAGGGACTTTATAAGAGGAATGTCCTTTGGTGAGAGGTACTTTATAAGAGGGATGTCCTTTGGTGAAAGGTACTTTATAAGAGGGATGTCCTTTGGTGAAAGGTACTTTATAAGAGGGATGTCCTTTGGTGAAAGGTACTTTATAAGAGGGATGTCCTTTGGTGAGAGGGACTTTATAAGAGGAATGTCCTTTGGTGAGAGGTACTTGATAAGAGGGATGTCCTTTGGTGAAAGGTACTTTATAAGAGGGATGTCCTTTGGTGAAAGGTACTTTATAAGAGGGATGTCCTTTGGTGAGAGGGACTTTATAAGAGGGATGTCCTTTGGTGAGAGGTACTTTATAAGAGGGATGTCCTTTGGTGAGAGGGGCTTTATAAGAGGGATGTCCTTTGGTGAGAGGTACTTTATAAGAGGGGTGTCCTTTGGTGAGAGGGACTTTATAAGAGGGATGTCCTTTGGTGAAAGGTACTTTATAAGAGGGATGTCCTTTGGTGAAAGGTACTTTATAAGAGGGATGTCCTTTGGTGAGAGGGACTTTACAAGAGGGATGTCCTTTGGTGAGAGGGACTTTATAAGAGGGATGTCCTTTGGTGAGAGGTACTTTATAAGAGGGATGTCCTTTGGTGAGAGGGGCTTTATAAGAGGGGTGTCCTTTGGTGAGAGGTACTTTATAAGAGGGATGTCCTTTGGTGAAAGGTACTTTATAAGAGGAATGTCCTTTGGTGAAAGGTACTTTATAAGAGGGATGTCCTTTGGTGAAAGGTACTTTATAAGAGGGATGTCCTTTGGTGAAAGGTACTTTATAAGAGGAATGTCCTTTGGTGAAAGGTACTTTATAAGAGGGATGTCCTTTGGTGAAAGGTACTTTATAAGAGGGATGTCCTTTGGTGAAAGGTACTTTATAAGAGGAATGTCCTTTGGTGAAAGGTACTTTATAAGAGGGATGTCCTTTGGTGAGAGGGACTTTATAAGAGGAATGTCCTTTGGTGAAAGGTACTTTATAAGAGGGATGTCCTTTGGTGAGAGGGACTTTATAAGAGGAATGTCCTTTGGTGAGAGGTACTTGATAAGAGGGGTGTCCTTTCATGAGAGGGGCTTTATAAGAGGGGTGTCCTTTGGTGAGAGGTACTTTATAAGAGGGGGTACTGGATATATAATGTATCTGTATATTGGTATAAGCAAAACAAAATGAAATATTGTATTTGATAATACAAAAAAACTTTGTTGTGTGGAAGCCAAAGAAATCTTAATTTATAGGGGTAGAAGTTGATAGTAATGGTGTTTAGCATCACTTTCAACAATATTTCAGTTTTATTGGCGGAGGAAACCGGAGTAGCCGGAGAAAACCACTGACCTGCCGCAAGACACTGACAAACTTTCTCACATAATGTTGTATCAGTACACCTCTCCTGAGCGGGATTCGAACTCACAGCATTAGTAGTGGTGGGCGCTGATTGCATAGGTAGTTGTAATTCCAAAGTTCTACCATAAGATCACGACCACTACGGCCTCCTACAAATGAACAATATGTTTACTTCAAATTATCCAAGGAAGCAACATATCTGATTTGCAAGATGATACTGTAGATTTTTACAATTTTATATACATTGTTTTAGGAGAAAAAATTCCGCTAGAATGGTCAGTAATAGTACATAAATTTCAAGTACTGATATACTTGCTGAATTATATATGCTAAGTAAGGGGCATTACCTAGCATACTTTATTCAGCACATACATTGTATATCATTACTTGAAATTTTTGCATTTAATAGGTTAATTAATGTCGCTTAGAAAAATGTATAGGAATAATTTATGGAGGAAATTACATTTAATTCTGTTTTTGTTGATGACAAAATTATGATAATCGGACAAGAAGTGACTGATGGATAATTAAAAAAAAATATATATATGGAAAATTAGATGAGTCTGAATATTTTTGTACACTGTACATTAAATTTAGGGTTAGAATTATGGTGTTTAATGCCACTTTCAACAATATTTCTGTTACATCGTGGCTGTAAGTTTAATTGATGGAGGAAACCAAAGTACCCGGAGAAAACCACCAACCTGTCGCAAGTCACTGACAAAATTTATCAGTAAGGAAATAATAAGTGATTAACGATGTTTTTTAAAACGAAATGACGTTATCGAAGGGCAAAGCCCCTGAGATGAGAGATGAGTGAGGAACGTCCTTGAGTTTTAAAAAACATCTTTAATTATTTTATCGCTATGTTAGTATGTTTATCAAGGATTTGGTAATGTGACGTCATTATAACGTCATATTAGAAAACAGCGATATTACTACGTGCGTCCTTGACAATGCTTAGAGATTAGCGATAATTGGAATCATCTCAGTGCCTACATAATATGAAATATATTGGTTTTAAACATCAAAGGGAAAGTAAGCAAAATAGGAATAAGAAGATATACATGTAAAAAATAAACAATTTTGTAATAATCCAGATGGTTTCCATTCTTTGACGCAGTTATGTTATGATTTATATATGGTCAAGTTTGACAACATTAATTCATGTTTTCAGATTTTCTGTTTCCGTCAGTTATAATTTAGTTACATGATGTATTGTTTCTTTCAGGTGTTTTTTTTACGCTATTCTTGTCAAATATAAAGATTGTAGTACTCTTGACCTTATTAGAAGGTTAAAAATATTTAAATATTTGTTTTATGACAGTGTGAAGGTTTCAAAATGATTTGACAACATAATAAGACCAAAATTGCTTAGTACATGTGCAGTCAAACATGTGTTAAGAGGCCATCTTCAAGACAAAGAAAGAGTGGCCTTTTAAAAGAGGTTCAATTCATATGAAATTTTCTATGACAGGACAAGAAAAGAGTGACCTTTTAATACTCATTAACTTAGTGGAGTCTTGTGTCAATATCGCTTCAGTTGTGAAATGGATATAGTGCTTGCCTAAAATTATTGGATGTCTGGTTCGAGTTGCTTAGTTTTAAGCAATGAAATTAAAGAAGACAAGAATGATTAAATTATACCCCCACTCATAGAGTGGGGGCTGGGGGCTATATTGCAATCACCTTTGTCCGTCCATCCGTTCACACTTTCGTAACAGATATATCTGCTTCTACTGGAAGAAATGATTTTATATTTGATATATGGCTTTGGCATGGTGACTTGTACTGTGTCTCCCCTTTCCAGGTTTACCGCACATCTACTTCCTGTTTACAGTGTGACTTAGAATTTTTCATGTTTGCCGTAATGAAAACTTTCGTAACAGTTATCTCAGCTTCTACTGGAAGAAAAGATTTTATATTTGATATATGGCTTTGGCATGGTGACTTGTAATGTGTCTCCCCTTTCCAGGTTTACCGTACATCTACTTCCTGTTTACCGTGCGACTTGCAAATGAACGAGTGGGGGTATTCTTAACACGACATAGTGTGCAGCATCTTGTTATGACTTGTCATTCCTCTGCAGAGTATGCTGAATTTAGGAAACAGAGAATTGCCAGGCTGTTAAGTCAGAATAATATCTTAGCTGTTACTTACTGCTATGTAATCTTAGTGAGAGCTAGCACTACAAAACAGTCTGGTAAAGGTTAGATGTGGAACTGTAGCTCTTTATGATCTTTATACATGTATTTCTTTCTGTTAAGAACTATGGGTCCATAGCTAGGTAAAAGTAGACATCGACCTAGAAACACATGTGTTTTGTTCTCGCCATAATAGCTAAAAAATTGCTCATGTACTGACAATAAACAATATTCACCTACTTACTACTCACTGAAACCAAGATAACATGTTGACTTGTGATAATCTGACCTGAGATTACGGCCCCTTTTGTAGTAATAAGACACTTATTTCACTTATCTTATCTTTATACTTCAGTATTCCATTACTTCAGAGTTCAAATGGTCCAGTACACTCTGACATGTCAAAATCTGACTTCGTGTTTTTTTGCACAACAGAAAAGAGGGTTTATTATTAGAAAGCACAAAAAATATTGGACTGATGTCAAGGTCATTTGAGACAAGTTCTAATGAAAGCACCAGAGAACCAGTTAGGTTTAGTTTGAGACAAGTTCTAATGAAAGCACCAGAGAACCAGTTAGGTTTGGTTTGAGACAAGTTCTAATGAAAGCACCAGAGAACCAATTAGGTTTGGTTTGAGACAAGTTCTAATGAAAGCACCAGAGAACCAGTTAGGTTTGGTTTGAGACAAGTTCTAATGAAAGCACCAGAGAACCAGTTAGGTTTGGTTTATGGTGTTTGACACCACTTTCAACATTATTTCAGTTATATCAGATATTTATTTTTTGTAATTTTGTAATTATTTATTAACCAATGCAAATCTTCATTCAAATAAATTTTCAAATAAGAATAATTTCATAGTGATATTGCTAGATAACTGTAAATCAGGAAGGGGGAAGTCTTAGTCTATGTGTTCAAAACCTTCTTAAAATTGATTTTTTTTTGCATTTAACTAAATTTATCAAATAACAAAATTTTAATGAATAAAAATGATGAAAATATATCAAAAACACAATTTTTCAAATCAAGATTGTTTAATTAGTAATTCCAATAAAAGATAGAAATTAGTTTTTTTATTTTTTATTTTTATTTTAAAAAAAAAATGGGCTCAAATCAGCCTTAATTATTCATTGTCTTTTGAAAAAAATATTTTTCAAATAGAAGAATGAACGATTTTCCTTTGTTTTTAATTCTTGTTTTACCGGACATTATTTTTAATTAAATTCAATGTCTTTTAAATTGTAAATAGAAAACATTTAAAAATTACAGATGAATATTGAAATATTAAAGCTATTTAAAATATTTTCAAAATGAAGGATGTTTTGTTTATTAAGTGTTATAATTATAGATAAAACATTTCCCCCTCCAATTGATAATATATTTGAAATATTGGAAATATGTGTACAATGTATATTGTCATCCCCCCGTGAAGATACCTATTACAGAGATAAATGTTTATTTACTTTGACAATTGAAATGTATTCATGTGACCTCTGAACCTTGTGACTTCTCTACTATAAAACAGGATGAAGAAATCCAAAAACCATGAGTATACATTCAGAAGAATCAGAGTCAACACCACTCTTAGGTGGTCATCGTGTGTCTATACAAACAAGAGGCCAACATTTTCGAAAGAAAATGGTTCAAATGCAAAAATTAGCTCGGAAATGGATAGATAGTTCATGTTCTAAGGATGCTTGGAAAACAAGATTTCCTATTTCACAATGGATAACCAAATACAGGTATGTCATTTTTATTCAATTTTTTTTCATCAAATCTTAATTTTTTTTTATTATTATTATTATTATTATTTATTTTTTTTTTGTTTTTTATAAATTTTGGGTTTTTAAAAATAAAATACTCTCAATTGTAAAATTATCTACCTGTTAATAGTAAAATTGTATGTCAACCTATTATTTGAGTTGCCTGCAGCATCAAAATCTTCTAAAGATTAAAATCAGTTTAATATTTCAATTCTGCATTTTTCTAAAGGAGCATGTATTCTATCCATTCTTCTGATACTATTACCCCCCCTAAAATGAATTTTCTCATTAATTTCCTTATTGTTGTTCTCAAGTACCAGTAATGTTGAAAAAAATGAGATATATTTATATTCCTGCAATTTGTTAGTGAAATCAATAAAATCATAAACATTTAATTCACCAGAATATAAGCTTAAATTAACAAAGAAAGAATATTTGTTACTAAATTTTGATGAAATGAAATAGGAAAATCATCTTTCTTAAAAAAAAGATATATATCATATTAATTTATTTTATTGGGAGAATGATAATAAATTTAGTGCTACCTCAGTGACAATTCTGAGTCAAACAGGAAAAGATGCTGAAACTTTGCCCTTAGTTTCAACAATATTAAAAAAAACAGATTAATATACAAATGTTTGCTTAAATACAAGAAAAATGGAAATAACTTGTAAAAGTAATTTTCTGTTACCTATGATTTGATGCTGATGATAAACTTTCAGAGGACACAGTGGCCTAATAATTGGTTGTCTGAAATAACCACTGTTCTTTAGGTGTGTTTGATTTCTACATTAAATTAGAAAAAAAATGCTTTTAAATTGCAGACATGTAATCTGGATTTCCTGCTACCTTTGCTGATAATCCTGGTCACCACCATATAGCTGAAAATAAACATTTAACCAATCAGGCACCATGTTTGTCTAATTTCACAAGCTTACTCCAAACGAGCCTATATCTTTTTTTTTCATTTTATATATTTTACAATAAATACAATTCTCAACTTTTATGCAAAACAGTGGAAATTTGTGAAATGATCTGTAATTAAGATTGTTCAAATATTTTCAGAATTTTACTAATTTTACTGATTACTACAACAGAAACACAAAGATATAAATACAATACTAATTTTAATTTGCATAGGTAAAATTTTCTTAGGATATCTTTAATGTCAGTGTTGTTTTGTTTTGCAATGGTTGCAGACACTAGTTTTAATCCTAAAATTCATCTAATTCTTCTCAGAGTATTTAGCAGATTTTATTTTTGTAAAAAAAAAGCCCCATTTATTTGAAAATTTAAACTATTGTAGTATCAATGAATCTTTTTTTTTCTTTTTATTTAGTAATACTATGCTATATTTTCAATGCAATGTGTGTTTGTTTGATGGTGTTTAATGCCACTTTCAACAATATGTCAGTTATACGGTCTTGCAAGTGTTTTCCACATGTGATTAATTAAATTGGAAAGATTTCAGACATTTTGACTAAATTAAATGCTCTGTTTACCCAGGATTAGGATTAAGTCAGAATTTACTTAAAAGTCAGGTTTCATTGTACTGGGTATCAGTATATTCCCCAGCAATCTATATGGGTATATTGCCTTAATATAGCTGAAAAATTGCTCATTTTGGCAATCAAGCTACAATCACTTACTTTATACTGGCAACTCAAAACGTCTATAGCTAGCTCTTGTGGCTATACAAAGGAAAACATTATCGTGACTATTAAGTCATCCAATGTTTGCTTTTAGTCCTTTTTGCTGCATGCTTACCTTAATGGAGAATTAACCAATATCAATTTAATAGCGGTAAATTCTAAGACCAGTATCGAAAATCAGCAAGTCAGTTGTTGAAATATACAAAGTTAAAAGGAATCAATTAAACTGGATTAATCTGTAGTTGTATTAATTTTTTTTAAAGGGTTAGGGTTATAGTGTTTTTTTATTTCAGTTATATCGTGGCGGTTTAAACAAAAAATTAAAATTAAAAAATTAATAAAATAGATATTGTATTATGATATTAATATTTATACTTTTTTCTTATTAAGAACATGATAATACTTCAAACAACAATTTTTTGTGTCTGATCCTTGAAAAATGTCAAATTTGATTAAGCTTTCATGAAACTTGGTGACAGTGATATGTTCCATTATATCCTTTGGACAGGTTAGCGAAAGGCTAAAAACAGATAACAGAATTTAGCCAAATTCATTTGTCAAAATCGTCATGACAGATAAATTAATATATCAAAATGTAACGATAGTTTATTTTACCCGAAATTAGTCTGATTGTCTACCACAACGGAGGTCATTTAAATAATCGTGTCCTTGGTGTGTGGACATTCCTAAAATGTCTGAAGATTTAACAGATGTCATAGAATGGTGTCTGACCTTACTGGGTGGTCACCCTAAATAAGGTCATATGACCATGGAATGGCACCCCCTGTCTAGTTGGACGTAGTGACATTAAAGATTGTGATTATTTTATATCTAGATAAAATAAGGCATTTATTTCCTAATATTTTCAATTTATTTACAATTTGTTGCTGTTCTTAATTGCAGTTAAAAAAGAAAATTTAACCTGTCTATAATGACCGCTCTGAACAGGTGACTGTGTTTATGTGCACAGAATTAAAATAAAAAAAATATTTTCATGTTATAAATTACAAAGAAATGTAATTTGACAAACACTGTCATCAATGTACTAAAACAACTTTTACTGTAGTATAGGGAGCCTACGTGACCTAGAGGTAAAGGTCATTGACTTTTGACACAAATCTTAAACCACTGACATTGTTTCAAGCTGGTAATATAGCTGATATAGCTTTAAAATACTGACCTTGAAGATTAAGTGAGATTTTGAAAGTTTTTATTGAAAATATAGCTACATCTAATATAACTGAAAATTGCTGACCTTGAAGATTAAGCGACATTTTCAAAGTTTAAAAAAAATAAATTCCTAAATAACAAAATTCTCAACGATAAGATAATTTGTTCTTTGGTTAAAATTACTATTATAGATATGATTATGAACCAATATTTCATTGGACATATATTGTGGCCATATCTTGGTTGTAATGCATTTGTACAATAAAAATAAATCAATTTATTTAAATATTGGAATCTCCTAGAAGCCAAACATTCCATCCTCTTTATGTAGAATTCATAAATTCTAGATAGGTCATATACAAGAATGAATGACCTGAGTGTGAAGTAGCTATCCTACTGTGTATCGTTTTTAGAATAGGCCTACATGTCAGAGATGTTCCTACTTACATATCTTTGAAGGATATAGGATAATCTTTGTTATCTATAAGATACATGTAGCATGACATTTGAAACCACATTGTCACAATTTTCCCATCATTGATGATTTTTTATAAAGAAAAAATTCTACGTAGATTTAAACTTTTTATGTTAACATTTTTAAGGGTTAGGGTTATGGTGTTTATCATCACTTTCCACAATATTTCAGTTATATCATGGTGGTCAGTTTTATTGATGGAGGTAACCGAAGTACCTGGAGAAAACCACTAATAAGCCACACGTCACTGACAAAGTTTATCACATAATATTGAGTACACCTTGCCCGAGCGGAATTCAAACTCACAACATTAGTGGTGATAGGCACTGATTGCATAGGTAGTTATAAATCCAACTACCATGCGATCACGATGGCCACTGTGATAGTTTGGGAGTCTCTACAATAATTACAGGTAGATTGCTTATGGTTAAATGTCTTGGTTCATTTTATTCACAAATTCAAAAACAAAAATTGCTTGTTAATTTTTGTTTAAGTAAGAAGAACCAATATAAGGTACTCAACAATCATAATATTAATTATGATAAAAATACAGTGAAATTTGTCTAAAACGAACCTTATCTAGATTTTGTTTTCAAAATAAATGAGTGTTTGGCTTATACAGGTTAAATTAACAAACATTCCAGATTTTCAGATTCCGTTGTATTCAGGATTAGGTTTAGACAGGTATCCCTATAATAATAATTACCAAATAATATTTATTTCACAGAGAATAAAAATAAAAATTTGACAATAAATCAGCACTATTGAACCAAGTAAGTAAATCTGCAAGTTCTTAGAATTTCTATATATTTTTGCAGTGTAACAGATCTCCAATGTGATTTTATTGCTGGATTGACGGTGGCAATGACTGTCATACCCCAGGGGCTGGCTTATGCAACACTAGCTGGACTCCCACCTCAGGTTAGTAATCTTCATGTTGTTGTGACTGTCATTCTCCATGGACTAGCATATTCTTTACTCCCACCTCAGGTTAGTAATCTTCATGTTGTTGTGACTGTCATTCTCCATGGACTAGCATATTCTTTACTCCCACCTCAGGTTAGTAATCTTCATGTTGTTGTGACTGTCATTCTCCATGGACTAGCATATTCTTTACTCCAACCTCAGGTTAGTAATCTTCATGTTGTTGTGACTGTCATTCTCCATGGACTAGCATATTCTTTACTCCCACCTCAGGTTAGTAATCTTCATGTTGTTGTGACTGTCATTCTCCATGGACTAGCATATTCTTTACTCCCACCTCAGGTTAGTAATCTTCATGTTGTTGTGACTGTCATTCTCCATGGACTAGCATATTCTTTACTCCAACCTCAGGTTAGTAATCTTCATGTTGTTGTGACTGTCATTCTCCATGGACTAGCATATTCTTTACTCCCACCTCAGGTTAGTAATCTTCATGTTGTTGTGACTGTCATTCTCCATGGACTAGCATATTCTTTACTCCAACCTCAGGTTAGTAATCTTCATGTTGTTGTGACTGTCATTCTCCATGGACTAGCATATTCTTTACTCCCACCTCAGGTTAGTAATCTTCATGTTGTTGTGACTGTCATTCTCCATGGACTAGCATATTCTTTACTCCCACCTCAGGTTAGTAATCTTCATGTTGTTGTGACTGTCATTCTCCATGGACTAGCATATTCTTTACTCCAACCTCAGGTTAGTAATCTTCATGTTGTTGTGACTGTCATTCTCCATGGACTAGCATATTCTTTACTCCCACCTCAGGTTAGTAATCTTCATGTTGTTGTGACTGTCATTCTCCATGGACTAGCATATTCTTTACTCCAACCTCAGGTTAGTAATCTTCATGTTGTTGTGACTGTCATTCTCCATGGACTAGCATATTCTTTACTCCAACCTCAGGTTAGTAATCTTCATGTTGTTGTGACTGTCATTCTCCATGGACTAGCATATTCTTTACTCCCACCTCAGGTTAGTAATCTTCATGTTGTTGTGACTGTCATTCTCCATGGACTAGCATATTCTTTACTCCAACCTCAGGTTAGTAATCTTCATGTTGTTGTGACTGTCATTCTCCATGGACTAGCATATTCTTTACTCCAACCTCTGGTAAGTACGACCAGAACCTGAAATAATCTACACTAGGTAGAATGACTCCTTTTATTGTAAGCTTGGTCAGAAGCTGAAATAATCTACACCAGGTAGAATGACTCCTTTTATTGTAAGCTTGGTCAGAAGCTGAAATAATCTACACCAGGTAGAATGACTCCTTTTATTGTAAGCTTGGTCAGAAGCTGAAATAATCTACACCAGGTAGAATGACTCCTTTTATTGTAAGCTTGGTCAGAAGCTGAAATAATCTACACTAGGTAGAATGACTCCTTTTATTGTAAGCTTGGTCAGAAGCTGAAATATTCTACACTAGGTAGAATGACTCCTTTTATTGTAAGCTTGGTCAGAAGCTGAAATATTCTACACTAGGTAGACTTCCTATTTGCAATAAAAACCTAGATATCCAATTTAGTGTGCACAACACGTTTCTGGAATAACCTTCATCAGGTGACGCTCAAGGTCAAAACATTGGAAATCCAAATAATTGAAGTTTTAGGGAGCAAGAAGATCAAAGGGTTTAAACACCTGAGGGAGGAGAACCTTAGTTTTAGGGAGCAAGAAACCCAAAGGGTTTAAACACCTGAGGGAGGAGAACCTTAGTTTTAGGGAGTAAGAAACCCAAAGGGTTTAAACACCTGAGGGAGGAGAACCTTAGTTTTAGGGAGTAAGAAACCCAAAGGGTTTAAACACCTGAGGGAGGAGAACCTTAGTTTTAGGGAGTAAGAAACCCAAAGGGTTTAAACACCTGAGGGAGGAGAACCTTAGTTTTAGGGAGTAAGAAACCCAAAGGGTTTAAACACCTGAGGGAGGAGAACCTTAGTTTTAGGGAGTAAGAAACCCAAAGGGTTTAAACACCTGAGGGAGGAGAACCTTAGTTTTAGGGAGTAAGAAACCCAAAGGGTTTAAACACCTGAGGGAGGAGAACCTTAGTTTTAATAATAATTACATCATTTAAGAATTGTATATTTCGATAAAATGTTTATCTAATAAACCATGTCAGTGTCTAAGCACTGACTACTAGGTGGATGATACCCTCGGGGACTAATAGTCCACCAGCAGAGGTATTGACCCTGTGATAGTAATAAAAACGTAGATACAAAATTTAGTGCACAAGTTTGAAATAATTGGTACAGCTTTGCCATATATACTAAATCACAATGTTATTATGAAAAAAAAAACTAAAATAAAGAAACACATTTAGACAAATAGATGTATACTTTTCTTATGCTATAATAAATCTTTTCTTTTTACATTTTTACAGTATGGTCTATACTCAGCCTTTATGGGTTGTTTTATCTACTGCTTTCTGGGTACGTCAAAAGACATTACGTTGGGTCCAACAGCCATTATGTCACTGATGACAGCTACGTTCGCCATGTCACCAATAGATAGAGATCCAACTTATGCTATAGTACTATGTCTTATGACAGGAGTAGTACAATTATTGATGGGCCTACTTAACTTAGGTAAATCATATCTTGGAACAATTTATTTTTAAGTTTAAAAAACATTTCAACTTTTTTTTTTATTGTTTAAAACAAATTTCAAAAGAAACTTTAAAACACATTTCAAGTACTTTTTTTAATGTTTAAAACACATTTCAACTTCTTTAAAGTTTAAAATCATTTTAAACTAGATTGACAAGATCTATGAAAATTTCATAGCAGTAGGAGCTTAACCTGAACATAAAGCAATTGCATTTTTACAAGGACAATTTTGGGGAAAATTAAGATTTTTGCAAAATTATTTATGTTGTTCTACTGGATTCTTGTAGCTTTCATAATTCTAATTTGACAGGAAATGGAAAAGGTTAAAAGTTCATTTCAAGTACTGTTTGATTTTATTTATTTATTTATTTATTAATTTTTTTAATTTTTTAGGTATTTTAGTCAATTTTATATCATACCCTGTGATAAATGCTTTCACGTCTGCGGCAGCCATTACCATAGCCTTCGGTCAAGTTAAGGTAAGCTTATTTTTATTTTTATAAAATAGACATGTTAAGTTTCTTCAAATGTTATGTTCACGAAATTATGTCAAGAGAGCATTTCTATTTTGAGGCTTAATATTATCTATGTTTAACACAAATTTCAATAATATTTCCGATATAGCGTCACGGTCAGTTGTATTGGTGAAGCAATCAAGAATATAAGGTGAAAACCACCAACCTATCTCTTGTAACGACAAACTTTATATATTAACATGAAGTTGTATCAAGTATACCTCTCCATAGTCAGAATTTTTTTTTACTGATTGTATTAAAAACAATTTGAAGATGCCAAAGGGGGAATACAAAGTACAAAATGTGAAAAGTTTCCTTCCTGCTACATATTATAACACCTGTCATGAGATGGAAAATCTTAATCACTTAGTCACCCAGGTCCATCCCAGGATTACATCAGATTGATTTAATTATAGCATATTCATTTTAATTTTTCAGGGTATATTAGGTCTGAAGCATATACCAAGAGATTTCCTAGAAATGGTTTACGAGACCTGTAAACACATACCAGATACCAAGTAAGTATATTATTATATAAATATCTGTGAATACCGTGATTTTACGATTATGAAACAAACCCAGAATAACACTATTGTAAAATAGAAATGGTAAATTCATGACCACAAGTGTCGCATGAATGTGTACACTATATTAGAAACAGTTAAATCTTCAATGCAAGTTCGCAAATGTTCAACTATACATGTATTAGGAACAGTTAAATCTTCAATTCAAATTCGCAAATGTTCAACTATACATGTATTAGGAACAGTTAAATCTTCAATTCAAATTCGCAAATGTTCAACTATACATGTATTAGGAACAGTTAAATCTTCAATTCAAGTTCGCAAATGTTCAACTATACATGTATTAGGAACAGTTAAATCTTCAATTCAAATTCGCAAATGTTCAACTATACATGTATTAGGAACAGTTAAATCTTCAATTCAAGTTCGCAAATGTTCAACTATACATGTATTAGGAACAGTTAAATCTTCAATTCAAATTCGCAAATGTTCAACTATACATGTATTAGGAACAGTTAAATCTTCAATTCAAATTCGCAAATGTTCAACTATACATGTATTAGGAACAGTTAAATCTTTAATTCAAGTTCGCAAATGTCATTATTAACTTCAGAATTTCTACTGTAGTATCTGATAATGTAAAATATTAATATTCTTTTTTTTCCATTTCAGTGTTTGGGATCTTATAATGGGATTGACAAGCTTTGTCATCTTAACTATTTTGAAGGTGAGTTTTATTGTTATCACCGTGTTAATGTTTTATTATCTCCCTTTGGTAAGTTGGTGTCAGAGAAAAAAGTCAAATAAATTTACCCTATGGTTTCAAATATCAGAAGGGTCGCATAAGAGGGAGCCATAACGAATCAACTCCCAAAACCCTTTTTTTATTTTAAGTTTTATTTGTATGCAGGTTTTTTCCATTGAATTCCGTAGAAAAATTCTTATCGTAAGTGTTCCAATATATTTGTTGTAGCTTTTACCATTCCATTGCTATGAAGGGATGAGAGGGGAGAGCATCCAAAATATTCTATTTTTACTTTAAGTCATAGTTTAATGGGTAAAACGTGTTAAAGTTTAACATAGGACGCTATGTGAAAATGAATAAAATAATTTTACTAAAAATCTAGACTTAATTGAACACAACTGTGTATTAATAATTAAGTAAGCAATATATGCTCGGCTGAGCTACTACTTTATTTGCATGTTTTATCAAATAGTTTTGTATGACAAATTATAGTTTGTTAATCAAGTTCTTAACATTGTTAATTTTCGTGCCACGGTATACCGGTAGCTATAATATTATAGGGGTCCATCGTTAAACACCAATCAATCAATAGAATTACTTTATTGTTATTTTTTCAGATATCAATAGTATATATTATTTTGATAATAATAAAAAAAATCACATTTTTATTCAGAAAATGAGACAAATAGACTGGAAAGATGATCCAGGCACCCAACAGACTCGTTGTGTACGAGCTGCCAGATATATTATATGGTTGGCTGGAACAAGTATGTACTGCATTACTGTATAAGTAAAAGATAGATAATTTTTGTTTAAAAATGGTGCGCACAAACAATCTGTTTTCATTTTTGTGAGTTACGCTGTTTTTTTTTACTTGTATCTATTAAGAAATCGCTAGATAGAGATGTTATTTTTTTTGACATCACAATTTTATTTGCGTATATAGTAAATTATCATATCAAAAATTTCAAGTTCATGTTTAACTCATAATTTCTTTTAAAAAAACACACACACGGGTAAAAAATATTATGGGTGGGAAAGTGCCGAAGCAATTCAACATAAATTTTTGCTGAGAATAATAATCAGGATACAATTTTCTTTCAATTTGATGCTAACAGTAGTTTGAAAAACGGAAATTCCAACATTAGTGAAAAAGTCGCTTGACGGTAAATGGAATTTCCACCCTCTTGAAAGTGTTGACTTGTATATTGTTTTATCTATTTTTAGGTGCCAATGCTATTGTTGTTATAGTAGCCGCTGGTATAAGTGCCATTCTACTTAGTTATAACATAGATAAATTATCTATTACTGGTCATATAAAAAGTGGATTACCTCCTGTCCAATTGCCAAAATTCTCAGTATCAGATACTAACACAACTATCAGTGCTGATGAAATATTTAAGGTATGTAAAGTTCAATATAATGTTGGATCAAAAAAATTGTTGGTAAATAAAAATGTTGCAAGTTATTTCTAAAAATTCTAAGGTTTCATGTCCAGTCCAATATAATGTCAGCTTTTTCCGAAAATTATTATGTTTTATATGAACTGTATCAGAATTAAGTCACATGTGAAATATAATGTCATGAATCAGATGACCTAACAATTTAAGCATAATGAGTGATTCTTAAGTCCACAGTAATATTAGTTTTAATTAGAATTGTTTGCCACTATTTTAGAAATAGATGGTTTTGGTGTTTAATGCCACTTTCAACAATATTTTAGTTATATCGTGACAGTGGAAATAGATATGTTTGATATATTCCATTACTCAATTAAGTTTTGACTATTATTCAGTGAGATTGAACGAACACTCTTTTATTTTGCTCCTGATATCATTTAAAAAGAAGAGGAAAGAAATGCAACAAAAAGATTTTTAATATCTCTTTCATGTTGACCCTTATGTCATCAAAAACAAAAACAAAAAACAAAAGAAATGCGAACATGATATTTAATGAAAGTATTTGACATGGTACCCCCATACTTTATTATTTTTTTATACCCTATTTATTTATATTTTTCAGGGTATAGGAGCAGGATTCATTATTTTTTATACCCTATTTATTTATATTTTTCAGGGTATAGGAGCAGGATTTATTATTTTCTATACCCTATTTATTTATATTTTTCAGGGTATAGGAGCAGGATTTATTATTGTTCCACTTCTTGGTTTGATAGAACTCATAGCAATAGCAAAAGCATTTTGTAAGTGAATATAGAATTTTTAGTAAACATTTATTTTACCTCACATCTATTGTAGGCAGTAATAATTTTCATAATAATTGAAAAATGTATATAAAATCAAATGAAATCAAATTGAAATATTTCATTGTCTTATAAGGTGTTTTTACAATATATGACAAATAAGCAAAATATTATACTATTAAAAGTAAGTTAAATACTATATTGTATACAAGATGTTACGGCGCACAAATCTTCGATAAACATACTAATGTTGATGTTTTGCTCAAAATGGACTTCTCTTCGCCTTCGATGTGTGTGCCTTCAATGCAAATTTACTCTGAGAAACAAATCAACTTTCAGTCTTCAATTTTATAAAATTATATTATATTTTATTTTTTTTGTTTTCAGCCAGAAGAAATAATTATAAAATATATCCAAGTCAAGAACTGATTGCTATTGGTAAGTTATTGCATCTTGTGATCAAGTGAAGTTACGTAATGCTATTATTTGTTCACATGAGAAAGTTTATTAATATATTTAGAATACAATATATCACAGCATACAAGATAAATACCAAAAAACACTATAAACCACAATAAAAGAGAAAGAACCATGCCAAGTTATAAATTAGTGTCAGTTTAGGCACAAATTCTTTCATGAAAAGAACGTTTAAACTGTGATGATCAACAATTCCATCAATATCAACAAAATGAACAAAATCACCTCTCACCTCAAATCATTGAATATAAAATAGACCACGACATACGATGTTGAAATCCAGTTCTTGGTATAGAACAGGCTGGGGTTAAACTGGTTAATGTATAAATTTTTCCAAAAGGGGAGATAACTTAAGTAATAAACTATAATAAAAATTGCAATATTTCTATGAAAAATATATAAAAAAAAAACCACAACATTTTGTGCAATGTTTTAATCAAAGAATTTGAGAGAGCATACACCATAATCATAAGAAAATTCATTTCAATTCAATTCATAAGAAAATGAAACATTTTTGTAATATGTAATGTGTGTATTAATTTTTTGTATGTTTATTTATTTATAGGCATAGCCAACATAGTCAGCTCTTTCTTTTCATCATACCCAGTTACAGGAAGTTTTTCAAGGTAATTTATTTCTCAAAACATCTGAAGTCTTATATTTTGTTGATACACATATTCTTTTTAGTTCACCTGGACCAAAGGTCCAGGTGAACTATTGCCATCACTTGGCGTCCGTCGTCTGTCGTCTGTCGTCTGTAAACTTTTCACATTTCAAGCTTCTTCTCCGAAACCACTTGGCCGATTGGAACCGAACTTAGCAGGAATGTTCCTTGGATGGTCCTCTACAAAGTTACTGTTTTTCGTTCCAGTCGGATATTCAATATGGCTGCCAGGGCCAATAATATGCTCTGATTGGCTGAAATTTCAAAGATCTTCTTCTCCGAAACTAATGAACTGACTGAACCCAAACTGTAAAGGAATGATCATTGGAATGTCCTTTACCAAGTTACTGTTTTTTATGCCGATCGGAAATCCAAGATGGCCGCCATCGCAGGACATAGATTAACATTGGACCCTATGGGAAAATGTTCAAATGCCTTCTTCTCAGAAACTACAAATATGATTAAAGCCAAACTGTACATGAATGTTCATTGGATGGTCCTCTACAATCTTAAGGTTTTTTGTTCCGATATGAAATTCAAAATGGCGGCTACGGCAGGACTTAGTTTAACATTGGACCCTATGGGAAAAATGTTTCAAAATGCTTCTTCTCTGAAACCACTTGGACAGTTGAAACCAAACTGCCCAGGAATGATCATTGGAAGGTCCTCTACAAATTTTCTGTTTTTTATGCCAGTCGGAAATCCAAGATGGCCGCCACCGCAGGACATAGATTAACATTGGACCCTATGGGAAAATGTTCAAATGCCTTCTTCTCAGAAACTACAAATATTATTAAAGCCAAACTGTACATGAATGTTCATTGGATGGTCCTCTACAATCTTAAGGTTTTTTGTTCCGATATGAAATTCAAAATGGCGGCTACGGCAGGACTTAGTTTAACATTGGACCCTATGGGAAAAATGTTTCAAAATGCTTCTTCTCTGAAACCACTTGGACAGTTGAAACCAAACTGTCCAGGAATGATCATTGGAAGTTCCTCTACAAATTTTCTGTTTTTTATGCCGGTCGGAAATCCAAGATGGCCGCCACCGCAGGACATAGATTAACATTGGACCCTATGGGAAAATGTTCAAATGCCTTCTTCTCAGAAACTACAAATATTATTAAAGCCAAACTGTACATGAATGTTCATTGGATGGTCCTCTACAATCTTAAGGTTTTTTGTTCCGATATGAAATTCAAAATGGCGGCTACGGCAGGACTTAGTTTAACATTGGACCCTATGGGAAAAATGTTTCAAAATGCTTCTTCTCTGAAACCACTTGGACAGTTGAAACCAAACTGCCCAGGAATGATCATTGGAAGGTCCTCTACAAATTTTCTGTTTTTTATGCCGGTCGGAAATCCAAGATGGCCGCCACCGCAGGACATAGATTAACATTGGACCCTATGGGAAAATGTTTAAATGCCTTCTTCTCAGAAACTACAAATATTATTAAAGCCAAACTGTACATGAATGTTCATTGGATGGTCCTCTACAATCTTAAGGTTTTTTGTTCCGATATGAAATTCAAAATGGCGGCTACGGCAGGACTTAGTTTAACATTGGACCCTATGGGAAAAATGTTTCAAAATGCTTCTTCTCTGAAACCACTTGGACAGTTGAAACCAAACTGCCCAGGAATGATCATTGGAAGGTCCTCTATAAATTTTTTGTTTTTTATGCCGGTCGGAAATCCAAGATGGCCGCCACCGCAGGACATAGATTAACATTGGACCCTATGGGAAAATATTCAAATGCCTTCTACTCAGAAACTACAAATATGATTAAAGCCAAACTGTACATGAATGTTCATTAGATGGTCCTCTACAAACTTTACGTTTTTTGTTCTGGTATGAAATTCAAAATGGCGGCTACGGCAGGACTTAGTTTAACATTGGACCCTATGGGAAAAATGTTTCAAAATGCTTCTTCTCTGAAACCACTTGGACAGTTGAAACCAAACTGCCCATGAATGATCATTGGAAGGTTCTCTACAAATTTTCCGTTTTTTATGCCGGTCGGAAATCCAAGATGGCCACCACCGCAATACATAGATTAACATTGGACCCTATGGGAAAATGTTCAAATGCCTTCTACTCAGAAACTACAAATATGATTAAAACCAAACTGTACATGAATGTTCATTAGATGGTCCTCTACAAACTTTACGTTTTTTGTTCTGGTATGAAATTCAAAATGGCGGCTATGGCAGGACTTAGTTTAACATTGGACCCTATGGGAAAAAATGTTTCAAAATGCTTCTTCTCTGAAACCACATGGACAGTTGAAACTAAACTGCCCAGGAATGATCATTGGAAGGTCCTCTACAAATTTTCTGTTTTTTATGCCGGTCGGAAATCCAAGATGGCCGCCACCGCAGGACATAGATTAACATTGGGCCCTATGGGAAAATATTCAAATGCCTTCTACTCAGAAACTACAAATATGATTAAAGCCAAACTGTACATGAATGTTCATTAGATGGTCCTCTACAAACTTTACGTTTTTTGTTCTGGTATGAAATTCAAAATGGCAGCTACGGCAGGACTTAGTTTAACATTGGACCCTATGGGAAAAATGTTTCAAAACGCTTCTTCTCTGAAACCACTTGGATAATTGAAACCAAACTGCCCAGGAATGATCATTGGAAGGTCCTCTACAAAGTTTCTGTTTTTTTATGCCGATCGGAAATTCAAGATGGCCGCCACTGCAGGACATAGATTAACATTGGACCCTATGGGAAAATGTTCAAATGCCTTCTTCTCAGAAACTACAAATATGATTAAAGCCAAACTGTACATGAATGTTCATTGGATGATTCTCTACAAACAATACGTTTTTTGTTCCGATATGAAATTCAAAATGGCGGCTACGGCAGGACTTAGTTTAACATTGGACCCTATGGGAAAAATGTTTCAAAATGCTTCTTCTCTGAAACCACTTGGACAGTTGAAACCAAACTGCCCAGGAATGATCATTGGAAGGTCCTCTACAAATTTTCTGTTTTTTATGCCGGTCGGAAATTCAAGATGGCCACCACCGCAGGACATAGATTAACATTGGACCCTATGGGAAAATGTTCAAATGCCTTCTTCTCAGAAACTACAAATATGATTAAAGCCAAACTGTACATGAATGTTCATTGAATGATCCTCTACAAAATATACGTTTTTTATTCTGATATGAAATTCAAAATGGCGGCTACGGCAGGACTTAGTTTAACATTGGACCCTATGGGAAAAATGTTTCAAAATGCTTCTTCTCTGAAACCACTTGGACAGTTGAAACCAAACTGCCCAGGAAAGATCATTGGAAGGTCCTCTACAAAGTTTCTGTTTTTTATGCCGGTCGGAAATTCAAGATGGCCACCACCGCAGGACATAGATTAACATTGGACCCTATGGGAAAATGTTCAAATGCCTTCTTCTCAGAAACTACAAATATGATTAAAGCCAAACTGTACATGAATGTTCATTGGATGGTCCTCTACAAACTTTGCGTTTTTTGTTCCGATATAAAATTCAAAATGGCGGCTACGGCAGGACTTAGTTTAACATTGGACCCTATGGGAAAAATGTTTCAAAACGCTTCTTCTCTGAAACCACTTGGACAATTGAATCCAAACTGCCCAGGAATGATCATTGGAAGGTCCTCTACAAAGTTTCTGTTTTTTTATGCCGATCGAAAATTCAAGATGGCCACCACCGCAGGACATAGATTAACATTGGACCCTATGGGAAAATGTTCAAATGCCTTCTTCTCAGAAACTACAAATATGATTAAAGCCAAACTGTCCATATGTGTGTACATTGGATGGTCCTCTACAAACTTTACGTTTTTTATTCCGATATGAAATTCAAAATGGCGGCTACGGCAGGACTTAGTTTAACATTGGACCCTATGGGAAAAATGTTTCAAAACGCTTCTTCTCTGAAACCACTTGGATAATTGAAACCAAACTGCCCAGGAATGATCATTGGAAGGTCCTCTACAAGGTGTGTGTTTTTTATGCCGATCAGAAATCCAAGATGGCCACCACCGCAGGACATAGATTAACATTGGACCCTATGGGAAAATGTTCAAATGCCTTCTTCTCAGAAACTACAAATATGATTAAAGCCAAACTGTACATGAATGTTCATTGAATGGTCCTCTACAAAATATATGTTTTTTATTCTGATATGAAATTCAAAATGGCGGCTACGGCAGGACTTAGTTTAACATTGGACCCTATGGGAAAAATGTTTCAAAATGCTTCTTCTCTGAAACCACTTGGACAGTTGAAACCAAACTGCCCAGGAATGATCATTGGAAGGTCCTGTTTTTTATGCCGATCGGAAATCCAAGATGGCTGCCACCACAGGTCATAGTATTAACACAGAACCATATGGGGAAAATACAGAAATATATTCTTCTCTGAAGCTATTGCACTGATTGAACCTAAACTGTGCATCAATCATTGGAAGGTCCTTTACAAACTTTGTGTTTTTTATGTTGATCGTAATTCCAAGATGACGCAGGACATAGTTTTTACATAGGACCAATTGGTTTTTTTTTATTACCAGGTGAACGATACAGGCTCTTGAGAGCCTCTGGTTTTTTAACTTACAATTGCAAGCTGTGCTTATTACAACCTTATGTGATCAAAGTGGTTTAATAGTATCTTGTGGACACAATTTTTTTTCTGTTTTTTTCCCCACTAATAAAACTGATCGTCATGATATACATGTAATTGAAATATTGTTGTTGAAAAATGACATTAGAAACACCTATGACCCTTTCTTTTATCATTTTGTTTTATGGAATATTAGAAATATGAAAACAAATCCAAATTAGATTTGATACAATTTTCATTAAAGCATGACTTTAATTATTATTATTAAATTTTACAATTTTTGTTTTTATACAAATGAAAGCAACTTAAAAGTAAAATCTATTCTCTAGTATACAATAACATTTTGTTTTAATTCAAGGCATTATTGAGCATAAATGGCATAAAAATTATACACATTTTTTAGCTCACCTTGACAAAGGCAATGTGAACTTTTGCCATCACTTGGCATCCGTCATCAGATCAGCCAAATGAACTGAAACTTGGTAGGAAGCATCTATGTAAGGTCCTCTATAAAGATTGCACATTTCGTCCTGATCCATTAACAAACATGGCCACCACAGGCAATTCTTGTTTCTGATTGTCCGATTTTTTTTAATCTTCTCCTCTGAAACCGCATGACCAAATGAACCGAAACTTGGTAGGAAGCATCTATGGAAGGTCCTCTATAAAGATCATTTTGTCCCGATTGGTTAACAAACATGGCCACCACAGGCAATTCTTGTTTCTGATTAGTTGATTTCTAAAAATCTTCTACTCTGAAACAGCTTGGCAAATGGACAAAAACGTGGTAGGAAGCATCTATGGAAGGTTCTCTATGGGATTTGCTCATTCGTTTTGATCCGTTAACAAACATGGCCGTCATAGGCAATTCTTGTTTCTTATTGGTCGATTTCTAAAACAGCTTTTCCTCTGAAGCCACTTGGCCAAATGATATGAAACTTGTTTTAAGTCATATGATTTTTTTTCTTCTTTAGAACTGCAGTAAATTCACAAAGTGGTGTAAGAACTCCTGCCTCAGGTATTGTTACAGGTAAGAAATTAGCAAAATAAATATGTAAGAAAATAATTTATTTTTTAGCATGTTGCATTTGTACATTGAATAAGGACAACCACACCAACAATTGACCTTTTTGAAAGATAAAAATAGATTTCAAGTGTAGATGTGTCTTTAGAACCTACAAAAGAATGCTTGAAATTGCCCAAGAAAATTACAGGATTTCTGCAATCAACAAATCATTTGGAAGTAATTGAAACTAAAAAAAAAAAATGGGAAGAATAAAATTATAATGTTTAAACTTGTATCTACAAGTCTGCTCTTCAGCTTTCATTTTTTGTTTATTTTCTATTTTTAGGTGCAATAATTTTATTAGCATTACAAGTGCTGACACCATTATTTAAGTACATTCCTAATTCTGCTCTGGCAGCTGTCATCATCTCTGCTGTAATACAAATGGTGGATTACAACATTCCAAGAACATTATGGAGAATCAGAAGTAAGTTTATAGTGTTTAGTATGTAACAGAACAGGAATTATCTGAGTGTGGTAGATCATGAGCTCAAGCCCAAGTCAGGTCAAAACAAAGTGTGTATAATTAGTATTTGCTGCTTCAGTGCCAAGCATGCAGCATTAAGGAGTAAATGCAAAGACTGGTGGACTCAAAATCAAAATAATGTTGTTCTAATGGAGCGACATGTCTACTGGCGGACTGTTGTTTCATTGAGCTAGCACTATAAAAATCAAACCAAACATCTTCTTGTACAAAAACTTCAAACAGACCATATTTTACTTCAAGTTATCTGAAGAATCAACTTGTCTGAGTTCATGATAAAAAGATTGGTCTGCATATTTTCAATAATTGTCTTTCTTTATGAAATAATTTGTAGTTTTAACCTTTCTGTATGTAATAAATTTGCATTTTTTTTTATGTAAAAGCTATGTCTCTATATGGTGTATCTTTCATTTCAGAAATTGATCTGATACCACTGATGCTGACATTTATCTCATCATTATGTATAGGTATTGAGGTAAATATTATACTAAATATTAGTGAAGAGTTTCTGAAGTTTTTTTTTATTCCTATGAAATATAATAGTTCATTTTTTTTTTTTTTTTTTTCAATTGTTAATTTACATCCATTTCAACCAGCCTGTCTTGCAGCAATAATATGGTAGCTGTGTTTTGTACGCCCTTATTGGGTAATTTTTGTCAATGACTTATCAAAATTCTGAGGGTCTTTTTTAGTTTTATATAAAACTGATGCATTGTTGAAAGTAGTGTTAAACACTAATAATTCATAATCTGTTTCAACTCTGCAATAAGTGAAAAATCTCTTTAATTCACTTTGGTTGAAAAAATATATATATTCACTTTCATTTTCATTCTTTGTAATTTGTGATTGGTTCCCCCACACATGAAATTGATATCTACGATTTTGATATAGAAATTACCTTATTGATGTTAAATACACACCAACATGAATAAAAATGTAGAATTACTTCTTAATCAATATTTGTGTATCTTTACTGAATATTAAATATCAAATTTTCTCTCTTTACAGTATGGTATAATGGTTGGAATAGGAATTTCCTTGATTATGTTATTATATCCAATGGCTAGACCAAAAATCAGGGTAAATATTTTAAAGCAAAAATGGCAAATCAATTTCAGTTTCTTCAATGTCATAAATTTTATCTTTTAATTTTTATGCTGAATATCTCCTATCATATTATTGTCCCTCCTGAATGACCTTGACACAGAAATTAAACCGTTGTGGTAAATTGTGGTGCATATTCTGAGTTCTTTTTAGCAATGTCTTTAGAAATTTTTGCAATTTTCGCCATCATTCCATTTTATTTGTAAATCGGTATATTATTTTTTCAGAAGTGTGATTTGTGTTTTCCAGTTTTGACTCGGAAGGTACTATTTTGTGGAATTTTTTTTATTGGATATTTTTGCTGAATCTAGATTATTTGACAAGGTGTATGCATATTATATTATTAATTTCTGCTAAATAGTGACATACTTATGGGGAATCAGACAAAATTTAAAAAGAAAAATATTTGCAACAATATTTGGTGCAGAGGGGAGATAACCAAAATAATTTTTAGTAGCAAATTTTTTTCTCCATATTTTGCATACTTTTGACAAATAAGCTAGCAGTGGGAAGTTCTTTAGCTCATTATTCTTTTATTGAAGGTTTCATATTTCTTCAGACATAAGTGAATGCCACGTTTTTGTTGTTGTGTTGGGGCTATATTTGAAATAAATCTTAAATACAGTTAAATTTTCTTAATTTTCTTTTGTCTCCTTATTCATCATCAGTGTTAGATCTTTTTTTACATGTGGAATGGATACTATATTGTGGATGAGAGTTAGCAGTGTCATTTACTTTTTTTTACTACAAAGGAAATTAGTGTACTAAAGGGAAATTTAATTATGACTCATAAATAATTATATGAAAGAACTTGGATTATAATTTCAGTGGAGGATTCAAGCATTGAATGTGTTTTTAAGCAAATTTCAATCAAGAGATTTTGAAACTCGATGGACAAGTAAATACACAAGAATTAATATGTAATTAAAAATAAAATGTAATTAAATGGATATAATAGTATTAGGCATCCACAATATAACTGAAATATTGTTGAAAGTAGTGTTAAACACCACAACCCAGTATTAGGCATGTAAAATAAGTTTATTTGTTATGAATTTCAGGCTACACAAAGTGAGGTCTTGGTATTATCAATAAATCATGGATTGAATTTCCCAGCAGTTGATTTTATTCTGGAGGAGATGGAACATATGTCACAAAAAGGTTAGCAAACAGTGGGATCCTAATTCTGTATAATTTTTTTTTTGTTTTTAATTTCCCATCCCACAATGCACTACTATCACTTACTGTTTCAAGATATTAACATCATTGTTTAAGTTTTTTTGGAAATAAAATACTTTAAATCAAACGTCACAAATTTGCTTCATCATTTTGGCTATACATGTCGTGTAAGTGGCTTTATAAGAGGGGTTGCCTCTCTTGAGGGGGACAGTTTAGAAGTATCTACTTCAGTGCCTCTGAATTCTGGCCTGATATGAGAGGTGGCTGTTGGTGGGGGTGGCCTTATAAGAGGGGTTGCCTCTCTTGAGGAAGACAGTTTAGAGGTATCTACTTCAGTGCCTCTGAATTCTGGCCTGATATGAGAGGTAGCTGTTGGTGGGGGTGGCCTTATAAGAGGGGTTGCCTCTCTTGAGGAAGACAGTTTAGTAGTATCTACTTCAGTGCCTCTGAATTCTGGCCTGATATGAGAGGTGGCTGTTGGTGGGAGTGGCCTTAAAAGAGGGGTTGCCTCTCTTGAGGGGGACAGTTTAGTAGTATCTATCTCAGTGCCTCTAAATTGTTGCCTGATAAGGGGGGTGACCTTGGTGGGAGTGGCCTTATTAGAGGTGGGCTACTGTACATGAATGACATTTTTATTAATACAACAAAAACTTATATTAAATTGATTTTGAAATTGACAAAGAAATGAATATGTTTTTAATGTATTATATTTCTAATTTATTTCCCTCTGATTTCAGATGGTCAATACCAGTCTGTTGTATTTGATTGTAGTCATATATCTGAAGTAGACTATAGTTCTATCCAAGTAAGTAATTTATTGTTGCAACATTCCTACCATATCACTTTCCTTTGCCATGCTCATGTTTAAATATTATGGAAAAAGATTCAATCAAATTTTAATAAACAAATGATGTGCATGTTAGTTTTTAATCGATTAATAAACAAGAAATGTGAAGATTGTAAGTCAGTTTGCTAATCTGAATCACCAGTAACTCATTGAAGGAACTGCTGTAAGGGCTTAAAAGTGGACCACAAAATCAAAGTATGTCACCTCAATCAGGAATGTGAATACATGTAAAGTGAGCATCATAGGAAATTGCTATAGAAATGAAATGTAAAAAATCACAAAATGAACATCTAATAATATATTAAAAAGTGACTATTTGTTCTGTCACAATCCAGCAGAAATATATAAATAGCAAGAGTCTATTATCCACAATCCTAATCCATATTTATATCCATGAATTATCTCCCCTTGTAATAATTGTTTATATATTGTTTTTTTCATCTTTTTTAGTGTGTTAAAGAAATGATTATTGAGTTTGAGAGACGGGATACCAAAATTGTTTTTGCCTGTTTATCAGTAAGTATTCCTTGATGAAACACTGATTATAACATGAATAGAACACATTAGGAGGGAGAAGGGGACAAAAATATTTGTTCAAAGTCAAGATAATGTGTCCAAGTAGAGCAAACTATCTATCTATGAACTATTGTTTTAGTGAGCTACCACTATTAATATACAACTCAGCATGTTGGGCTAGTACAAAATAGATGGATAATGTGTCTGAGTGGATCAACATGCCTATCTGTAGACTCTTGTTTTAGTGAGCTACCACTGTCTGAGTGGATCAACATGTCTATCTGTAGACTCTTGTTTTAGTGAGCTACCACTGTGTCTGAGTGGATCAACATGTCTATCTGTAGACTCTTGTTTTAGTGAGCTACCACTATGTCTGAGTGGATCAACATGTCTATCTATAGACTCTTGTTTTAGTGAGCTACCTCTATGTCTGAGTGGATCAACATGTCTATCTGTAGACTCTTGTTTTAGTGAGCTACCACTGTCTGAGTGGATCAACATGTCTATCTGTAGACTCTTGTTTTAGTGAGCTACCACTATGTCTGAGTGGATCAACATGTCTATCTGTAGACTCTTGTTTTAGTGAGCTACCACTATGTCTGAGTGGATCAACATGTCTATCTGTAGACTTGTTTTAGTGAGCTACCACTGTCTGAGTGGATCAACATGTCTATCTGTAGACTCTTGTTTTAGTGAGCTACCACTATGTCTGAGTGGATCAACATGTCTATCTGTAGACTCTTGTTTTAGTGAGCTACCACTATGTCTGAGTGGATCAACATGTCTATCTGTAGACTCTTGTTTTAGTGAGCAAGCCCATTACAACTTGACATTTTTAGTACAAAACAGATATCATCATCATTTCATCAAATCCTTTAAGAGTTGAATATTTGTTAACTTGGCAATAAACAACAATCACTCGCTCACACTCATGAAAACCTTTGAAAAGTTGCAAGAAATTTCAAGATCTATATTTTTTTTTCTCTTTTTCATAAAAACGTAGGTTTGCAATATTTTATTGATTTCAATTGTTCACTTTAGTGTTGAAATATGCTTTAAAAATTGCATAGTAATATAGAGACAATAACTTTAAAACATAATTATTCAAATGTAGGATTTTCATCAAATAGATTTCCGAGTTTTATCAAATTTTCATTAATATTTACAGGAAAATATTTTGCACCACATTGATAAAGCTGAAATAAAAGATTTACTGGTCAGTTCTACAGTTAGAGAAGGAATAGTCATATTACAAGGTAAATTCAATATCATACTGCCAGTGTGTATACAATATATGTACATTGTCGGAAAATATGAAACCTATTTGGGAGGTCGTCGTGGTCTTGATCGTATGGTAGTTGGATTTACAACTACATGTGCAATCAGTGCTTTTCACCACTAATGTTGTGAGTATGAATCCTGCTGGTGGAGAGGTGTATTTGATACAACATTATGTGATAAAATTTGTCAGTGACTTGCGGTAGGTCAGTGGTTTTCTCCGAGTACTCGTGTTTCCTCCACCAATAAAACTGACTGCCACAAAATAATTAAAATATTGTTGAAAGTGGTATTAAAAACCATAAGCTGCCACCCCTAAAATTTATTTGTATAATATTTAGATTGAAAATGAAACATTGATTATTTAAAACATTAAACACCTCCAACTGATCATGTAGATGGAAGGAATAAAAACATTTTGCTTGCTGTTTCACTAATAAATAAATATACAGCAGAAGTCAAGATAGTAACAATTTGAGCATAAGTCAAGATAGTAGCAATTTGTCTTGATATAGAGTAAGAATTTGTACTTGCATAGTGATAGTTCTACTGCAGGCTGTTGCATAAGAGGTGTCCACACTGGCACAAAAACAATTTGTTAGATATGCTGGTCTCGTACATACGGACATATAAAAATACATTGTATGCATCTCATGACATGATATCTAATGAAGTCTAATTATCGAATGCAGGCTGAGGACCTTTTTAAACTCACTTAGGCACAAGTTATATTCATAGTAAATATTAGATGAAGAACTACAATAAAAGAGCTTTCTTTTTTCATTCTCAATGTGATAAATGAGACTTCTTCTCTGGCTTGTTTTTCATTCTCAATGTGATAAATGAGACTTCTTCTCTGGCTTGTTTTTCATTCTCAATGTGATAAATGAGACTTCTTCTCTGGCTTGTTTTTCATTCTCAATGTGATAAATGAGACTTCTTCTCTGGCTTGTTTTTCATTCCCAATGTGATAAATGAGACTTCTTCTCTGGCTTGTTTTTCATTCCCAATGTGATAAATGAGACTTCTTCTCTGGCTTATTTTTCATTCCCAATGTGATAAATGAGACTTCTTCTCTGGCTTGTTTTTCATTCCCAATGTGATAAATGAGACTTCTTCTCTGGCTTATTTTTCATTCCCAATGTGATAAATGAGACTTCTTCTCTGGCTTGTTTTTCATTCCCAATGTGATAAATGAGACTTCTTCTCTGGCTTATTTTTCATTCCCAATGTGATAAATGAGACTTCTTCTCTGGCTTGTTTTTCATTCCCAATGTGATAAATGAGACTTCTTCTCTGGTTTGTTTTTCATTCCCAATGTGATAAATGAGACTTCTTCTCTGGCTTGTTTTTCATTCCCAATGTGATAAATGAGACTTCTTCTCTGGCTTGTTTTTCATTTATATGCCTTCTTTTAATGTAAAAATAGTTGCTTTAAAATCATTCTATTTTGGGGTAGACTTTTAAATAATTTTAAATGAAGTGCATAGCTGTGTACTTAATAGTGTCCAATATCGTTGGATGGTGACATAACGTTACGGAATATGATATGACACCATTATCATTCCAATATTTTTATACATTCAGTTAAGTTAATAATAAAATTTGTTCACGCCACGATTTAGCTGAAATATTGCTAATGTTGGCGATAAACACAAATCAATCAATCATTGTCCATGCAGTAGCTGTAATTAATTGTGTCTGATATATATATATATATATATTATTAATTTTAGAATCACTAAAGAAGGAATTATCGAATGGTAACATGTCAAAAGGTCTTAGTGAAGCCGCCATTATTGTTGATTTGAGCAGCCATTTGTGATAGAGAAAGTGGATATGAATTTAGAGAATTCTCAGATTATGAAATTATTCATTGTATTATATCATACTTCATCCAACAAATTGTTTCTCCATTTATCACCGTTATTATTAAAGAAAAGCATTGTTGTAAAACATTAATGTTGTCATGGAAATGCCCTTATATTGCCTTAGAATTTTTTTCTTAAGAACATATTTATATTTTTAAGAGTGTTATGATTTTGTTGCAAATGGCATCAACATGACTAAATATATATTCATGGTTCCTATTTGAAAACAAATTTAAAGGTTGTATGTTTTCATATGAGGTGTATTGTTTCTTTTTTTTAAAAAAGAATATTTATTTAAAAAATCATGTGAACAAATAAAGTAACCTTCTGAGAAGATTTTGTGCCAATTAAAATATTCAGTTATGTTTCATGTAGCTATATACTGCAGACTACATTTCAACCATATTTGTTGAAAGATTGTGTCCTTTTTATTATGGTTTTAACCATACAGAACATTTGTGAGTAGTTCAGTAAAAGGCAAAAATATGACAAATTTAAGTATTACGATCTTTGAGAAATCAATATGTATTTATTATTTTATTTAAATGCTGCTTAAATTCGAACAGAATTGAATTTTTTCTGAACATAAATAAAAAGATATTTTCAAAGGGAGACAACTCTATTAAAAAAAACCACTGAGTTATTGACGTTAAGTTAATGGTAACCACATTTTTACTTCCTTATCACGATTTTATACTTCAATTTATAGAAATTTTTATCAGTAAGATTTTTTCCAGTGAAACAAGCTTTTCCATATAAAATTCTTCAGGATTTAGGGAACATAGTACCCTTTTCTGCAAGAGAAAAAAAGTCATGGAACCAAAAGTCTTGGAATTTAAATTATTAATACAATGTACATATAAATAACTAACTGTGGTCCATTTTGAAGAAAATCTTTAGTAAATGGGTTGTTTTTTTATAGCTATCCTAAGTTATATATAATAGGCTTCTAAAGCTTTTATTCCATATAATTGTTAATACAATAATATTATCGGTAATTTTGGTATTATTTCGTCACTATCAACGATCTGATACTGAAAATTATAGGACATTGTGACATCAAGCACATTATCACTTTTATGATATTGTTTTATAACTTGCATTTTGACAGTTTCGACATACAATATCACAACTCGTCCTGTCAGACTCAAAGTAATACTAGTGATAATATCTGTCTTGATCTTCAAAACTCGGGTTATTCTGTATTTGTGACAATATTGGCAAGAAAATTGTTAATACACTTTAGACTATGATTACTTATCTGGGGGGAGGTTGAAAGGTCAAGCATGGCCAGTATTATGTGTGACTTTCAATTTTATCAGGACCCGTTGTTATTTTTCATTTTTTTGCAATAAGATATTTATTATAAATTTTTTTACCTGTGATACTGTGATTTTTATCATTGTTGTAAACACAGCAGGCTCTGATTCCTCAAAAAAAATCTCAGACTTAAGTCTTAGTTTTTGACTGAAGAAACCATAACTGAAATTTGAATAAAAGCTCAAATCAGAGTCTTAGTTTTTCTCTGAAGAAACCGCAACTTAATTTTGAATAAAAATTCAGACGTAAGTCTTTGTTTTTCATTGAAGAAACCGCACCTGAAATTTGAATAAAAACTCAGATCAGACTTAAGTCTTAGTTTTTCACTGATGAAACTGCACTTAAATTTGAATAAAAACTCAGACTTAAGTCCTGATTATGACTTAAATTTGTTTTTGAGAAATCCAGGCCAGAATGTAAATAATTATTTTTATAGAATATAATTTTTGTTACATTGTTTTTGTTACCAGTATTTGTTTACAAGTGATATTTTGTATATTGTAATTTATATATATTTGTAAAAACTCTATGCAAATAAAAGAAAATGAAAGATTCATTTATTTACTGTATGCATTTTATAAACCTTAATATATTGATATAACCGATGTAATGGTTAGCGTGCTCACCTCGAGTGTGGTAGATCGTGGGTTCAGGTCCAGATCAGGTCAAACCAAAAACATTAAAATTGGTATTTGTTGCTTCTCCGTTAAGCACCCAGCATTAAGGAGAAAGAGCAAGGACTGGTAGGATCGAAATCAGGATAATGTGTCCGAGTGGGGCAACATGTCTATCTGTGGACTGTTTTTTCAGTGAGCTAGCACTATAAAAATCCAGCTGAGTGTGTTGTTCTAGTGCAAAGCGGATTTCATCATCATCTGATTGAAAATTAACTTGTTCTTGCTATGATATAGTTGAATAATTGCGGAATTGGCAGTAAACTACATATCACTCACTAATATATTGATACCATGTAACAATTCCATCATACATGTGGTTTCTGAGAAGAAGATATTTGAAAATTCAGCCAATCAAACAGGACAATTTGTTTGGGCAGCCATGTTGAATTTCAAAACAATACTAAAAATACATACAATGTTGAGAACCCAGTAACATTTCTGCCAAGTTTTGTTACATTTGATCTAGTGATTTCTGATTGAATATGAAGTAAATGGACACAGATGATGACAGATAAATTAATGACTATATCTCACATGGGCCTTTGGTTTGATCCACATGAGTTAAAGTTCAACTCACCATTTTGGTTTAGTACAAGCAGACACCATCATAATGTTATCAAAAACTAACATTTGTTCTCACGATGATATAGCTGAAATATTGCTCACTTAAACATTATTCACTCACTTGCATTTAACCCGTGTGTTTGTGTTGCTGAAATATTGCTCACTTGAACATTATTCACTCACTTGCATTTAACCCGTGTGTTTGTGTTGCTGAAATATTGCTCACTTGAACATTATTCACTCACTTGCATTTAACCCGTGTGTTTGTGTTGCTGAAATATTGCTCACTTGAACATTATTCACTCACTTGCATTTAACCCATGTGTTTGTGTTGCTGAAATATTGCTCATTGAACATTATTCACTCACTTGCATTTAACCCGTGTGTTTGTGTTGCTGAAATATTGCTCACTTGAACATTATTCACTCACTTGCATTTAACCCGTGTGTTTATGTTGCTGAAATATTGCTCACTTGCATTTAACCCGTGTGTTTGTGTTGCTGAAATATTGCTCACTTGAACATTATTCACTCAATTGCATTTAACCCGTGTGTTTGTGTTGCTGAAATATTGCTCACTTGAACATTATTCACTCACTTGCATTTAACCCGTGTGTTTGTGTTGCTGAAATATTGCTCACTTGAACATTATTCACTCACTTGCATTTAACCCGTGTGTTTGTGTTGCTGAAATATTGCTCACTTGAACATTATTCACTCACTTGCATTTAACCCGTGTGTTTGTGTTGCTGAAATATTGCTCACTTGAACATTATTCACTCACTTGCATTTAACCCGTGTGTTTGTGTTGCTGAAATATTGCTCACTTGAACATTATTCACTCACTTGCATTTAACCCGTGTGTTTGTGTTGCTGAAATATTGCTCATTGAACATTATTCACTCACTTGCATTTAACCCGTGTGTTTGTGTTGCTGAAATATTGCTCACTTGAACATTATTCACTCACTTGCATTTAACCCGTGTGTTTGTGTTGCTGAAATATTGCTCACTTGAACATTATTCACTCACTTGCATTTAACCCGTGTGTTTGTGTTGCTGAAATATTGCTCACTTGAACATTATTCACTCACTTGCATTTAACCCGTGTGTTTGTGTTGCTGAAATATTGCTCACTTGAACATTATTCACTCACTTGCATTTAACCCGTGTGTTTGTGTTGCTGAAATATTGCTCACTTGGAACGTTATTCACTCACTTGGATTTAACCTGTGTTAATGTGACTGAAATATTGCTCACTCACTTGGGTTTAACATGTATTTCTATGCCTGAAATATTGCTAATGTGAACAGTATTTATTAATTTTGGTTAAACCTGTGTATTTATGTGGCTGAAACATTGCTCATTTGAACATGATTCACTCAATTTTGATTAACCTGTGTATTTGTGGGTGAAATTCACTCACTTGGATTAACTTGTGTTTGTGTGTCTGAAATATTGCTCACTTAAACATTGATCACTCACTTGGGCTTAACCTGTGTTTATATGGCTGAAATAGTGCTCACTTGAAACATTATTCGATCACTTGCATTTAACCTGTGTGTTTGTGTGGCTGAAATATTGTTTGCTAAAACATTAACTGACTTGGCTTAAACCTTTGCATTTGTGTGGCTGAAATATTGCTCACTTAAATAGTATTCACTCATTTTGGTTTAATGTGTGTATTTGTGTGGCTGAAATATTGCTCACTTAATCCATCATTCACTCATTCAGGTTTAACCCGTTTATGCAGCTGAAATATTGTTCACCTAATACATTGATCACTTACTTGATTTCAATATGTTTGCATGTGTTTTTGTAGCTGAAATAATGCTCACTTGAACAGTATTCACTCACTTGGGTTTAACCAGTGTTTGTGTGGCTGAAATCTTGCTCACTCATCTGGGTTTAACATGTGTTTGTATGGCTGAAATATTGCTCACTTTAACTTCATTCACTCCTTACAGCTTAACCTGCATGTTTGTGTCTGAAATATTGCTGACTTGAACAGTATTCACTCACTCAAGGTTAACCTGTGTGCCTGTGGATCACACAATTATTTCACAGACAGATTGTCACCTTATGAAGCTTCTACATGTATAAGGTAACCTCACCTGTATACTTAATTTAATCTGCATCAGTGGTGTAATCGGTTAGCCTGCTCACCTCAAGTGAGGCATATAGTCGAGTTGAGCCCAGCTTTGGGAAAATCAAAAATTATAAAATTGGTATTTGTTGTTTCTCTGCTATGCATGCATCATTAAGAAGTATCAGGATACTGTGTCCAAGTGAAGCGACAGGTCTTACGACAGACTATTGTTTCAGTGAAATAGCACTATAAAAATCCGACTTGGCTTGTTGGTCTAGTACAAAGTGGTCATCATCTTCATCAACTCATTGAAATGCAACTTGTTCTCGCCATGATAGAGCTGAAACATTGCCCACTTGTTCTCACCATGATAGAGCTGAAACATTGCTCACTTGTTCTCACCATTACATAGCTGAAACATTGCTCACTTGTTCTCACCATGATAGAGCTGAAACATTGCTCACTTGGTGTTGACAACAATCACTCACTTATGATAATTTAAGACTAACTCCTTAATTTGTTTATCACATGTCTCTAGCTCACGTATAAGTCACATGTGTTGGGTACACCTACAAGTCACATGTGTTGGGTACACTTAGTCACATAACATGGGCACACTTACAAGTCACATGTGTTGGGTACACTCACAGTCACATGACTTGGGCATACTTAGTCACATGACTTGGGAACACTTACAAGTCACATGTGTTGGGCACACTTACAAGTCACATTTGTTAGGAACACATACAAGTCACATGACTTGGGCACAACAGAAATTACTTTAAAGATAAATACTTATAATTTTATTTGAATCACAGATATCTGTTTGGCAACAGAGAATATGTCTTCAATAACAAACGTTTGTCATCAGTTTTATATAACAAATATATTATAATCATACAATGAAATGTCACATTTATAGATAAAATAACAAAATATGATTAATGCATCAATATCCAGAATCTGTTAACAGATTGCTTCCAATGAATAATTGTGTGAATATGAAAAATTATCGACAACTGGAAAACATGAAAATGATGTTTCATATACACAAGGAAGATTGCAAATATGAGTTACAATAAATTATAGTAATCTTAGATCTGTAGAAATGAACGTTAGTCTTGTTTTCTGTCCATCACAAATAATACCACTAAAAATAAATTTCATTTTGTAAAAAACATGGTATAACTCTGATACTAACCCACAATGAAAAAAAATCCTATACCCTCCCAGTGCTCTTTAAGTCTAGGTCTACACCATTTTGTGTATGTTTAATGTACCTGAATACTGTACATAGCAATTATTTTTGAATTTTCGGGATTTTTCTTCACTTACATAATATAGCACAAATAATAGCTCAAAATAATTATCAGGATAAATACTGTTTTGGTAAAACTATCTATTTTTAAATAATACTGGAGTATTTTATACGATTTACTATTACAATAGTGAAAAGAGGGGCATTATGGGAAAACCAAATTATATAATTATTAGACTAATATTATTATATCTTAATTAAACCAAATTTTTACAGCAGTTTATTTCTTCAAAAATAATTTGACAAAAAAAAAGAAGAAAGAAAATACAGTACAGCTCACATAAATTTTAATATCTCCTTGTAATTATGCAGTGGACTGAATTTTCATCCACTCTGTCCTTGTGCAACATTTGAATTTACTCATGCACACACCATAAAGTGTGTATAACTGTTTTAATTTCTCCTCGTAATTATGCAATAGATGAAATTTGAATGCACTCTGCCCTCAAACATCTGTGTGAATTTACACATGCACACACCCTGCATTGGCGATAACAAATTTGTGATGTTTTCGCTATGGAATTACTTGTAATATATTTAAATTCTTTAATTCTTTATTTATTTCATGAGGATTACATGCAGCCAGAGGCTATTAGTAACTCTCCTCAAATACAGGTGAATCTCGTTATCTCGAAGTTCACAGGACCGTTGCAAAATTTCGAGTTATCCAAAATTCGAATTAAGGGGAGTAAGGGATTAAGTTTGATAGGCAATTCTGTCAGGTAATTTTGACAAAGGTGGATGCAAACTATTGTTAGTCATTTATAATATTTTGATCATCATGTGTACATATTTTTAACAGGTGTGTGTAAGTATTGATTTTTTAAAAAATAAATAAAAACATTGTCTGATGAGGTGGTATTATCTGAATTTTACCAAGTATAGATTCAATTATTGTCAGGAAACTTCGAGAGAAAAAAGAAACATGCATTTGATTACATCATGTACATATACACAAAGCACGGCAATGCAAAATCGTATATTTAAAAATTACGAAATTGTCAACAAAGCAATCTTTCATAGAAATCTATAAATACCACGTAATTGAACACTAATAAAAAAAACTGTCTTTCAATATTCTGTTGTAAAAGTTGATCGGCAACTTGACAAAATGTTGAAATGTTATTAACAGAGGGTTCAGCGTATTTAAATGAATATTGTTTCATAATTTTTTTTAGTGATATCGATGTACACAACGGGCTGTTTAATGGCTTCAGAGTTTTCTCTACACTCAAGGTGTCACGACATCAAACACTTTCAAATTTATCATTAAATGATGTTTCATTCATGATTATAACTTCAAGGCTTCAATTAAGAAATCCAATTGTTTTCTTTACAAATGATAATTAGCAGTTATCAAAATAAATATCACTTGATGCAGTGGACAGGTTTGTTAATTGATTTAAATAATTTTGACATAACGAACATAATTTGAATGGATCTTACTATTTGGGACTGAAAAGCTACTTCGAGATACCAGAAATTTCGACACATCGAAATTTGAGATAAGAGGAGTAAATTAAGTTGAAAAGCATTAAGTTTAAAACAGGATTTCAGAAAAATTTCGACTTAACCGAAATTTTGAGTTAACCGAGTTTGACATAACGAGATTCAACTGTATAAGGAATCATTCCACTCATTAATTATACCAGTAATTAATTCTGGTTAATTTTCCCATTGCAATTTTTTTTCACCGGTTCTAAAAAAAACATGAAAGGTTATTGGAGAATGGCATAATTATTTGGTTGTATACCGTTAAGTTATTTTTGTCATCTGAAGCATGCGTGCTCTTTTATCTAAAACCTGTATTTATTATATAAATAGTAACAGTATTCAAATTATACAGGGATGATTCTTGTTAGAAAATAAAATAACTGAAAATCATTGAAAAATAGCTAAAACTATCTACATCCACTTTCAAAAAAGGTCATTTTTTAAATGTTCTGACCATATCCTGCAACTTTTGATTTTTTGTTTTACACTCAAATAATCTGAAATCAGACTTTAAATATCTGAAGAAAGCATCCCTGATTATATAACTATTTGATAGCTATAAGGAATAGTAAAAACCATGTTCATAACATTTTGAGAGAAAAATAGAACAAAGATATGCTTACACAAAATTACAGAAAAATTACAAAAAATATGCTTTCATGTCATCTAAACTGCAAGAATAATTCAAAGACAAAGATATTTGTTTTAACATGTGAAGAATATTTTCAGCTGAGACAAATTGTGTTTTCTTGTGTCCAATTACAGATATGTATTTCTATGAAATGTATCCATGGTCTGATATATCTACCCAAACAACTGAACCATCATTTAAAACACGATTTTACATGAAATAAAATATACATAAATGTTCACACAGTGAGATCACCGGAGCAGTCTACAAAAATAATTTAAATAATATTTTGATCAACCAAAAAACATGCTTAGGTCACTCTTAACAAAATATTAGTTTGCCAAAACCCAACCATGGGTGTTGACTAAGTGATTCTGGAAAGTAAGCAGGATGGTTTTTTGTTTTGTTTATTATTTTAGAATGTGATAAAATTTGGAGTAGATACCATATCGCTATGGAATATATAGAAAAAAAATTGAATAGACACATTTTTTCTGAAAGGTCTAGTTTGGGCAAACAAAACATTTTGTAATTATGGCCTTAGTTATCAACGAATGATTTGTGCAGCACAATGTTTAGATAATCTACCATGAATACAGTACAGATTGCTGTATGACATCTACAATACCCTAACTTGACAAAGAAGTCACAGACAATACAGCATGGAAGATCAATTATTCTCCCGACTGGAGCAAGAAGAAATGTAAAAAGTAAGTGGTCTGTACTGTACAAGTCCATAAATTGAATTAAGTATAATTTTATAGAATTCTTTGTTCTTACATGTAATATGTAAATCTGTTTATGTAAAGGAAGTACTATAAATGAATGTAAAAAGATCAGCAAAAAAGGGACAATTGTGTGTATTGAAAGAATTTAGTTTTTTTGCTATGACACACATTTTGTTGAATCATAAAGTTGAACAACACTGTATCATGGCACAGTTGACATAAATGAGATTCAATAGTACAAAACTCAAGCATCTGAGATCATTGAAATGTTTGACATCATATAAAAATATCGTTCCTTCAAGATGTTTTTCCAATACACTTTTCAAGTGTCGTCTGTTTATCTTAAACTGAGGCATTTCCTCCCACAATGCCCTGTTCTACTTTTTTCCCCCATCACCTCCATGCTTTTCCAGTCTTTTTCTTTTTAGGGGCACCACCTGATCCTGTTGATGCTTGCGATGAAGATGGTCTTGCTGAAACAAAAAATCACATTTTAATAATGAAGTAAACTTACATATGTGTCAATTATTTATATATATATATATAGACGTCTGAAAAAGTAGCCAACGTATGAACCTACGGGATATCGGGTCGGAAACAAGGTTAACGATTCTGTGCAAACAAACAAAAATGATAAATAAACGTCTAAAATGTAGCACAACATCAAAAAAGATGTTAAAATATAACAAAAATAACTACCAGGTATAAGTCTACAAAAAGACTATAATTATTATCAAATTGACGGATATTTCGCTTGACCGACAAGCTTCATCAGCGTCAGTAATCTGATTTGAAAGATTGTCACGTGACCATCAGTTATTGTGACGTAAAAATCATAATCTTGAACTTTATACTTTATATTATTCAAATATATATGTACACTAATTTATAAACAATATGAAAACAATGAGAAAATGCAATGATGAAATTTACCAACTGGCTAAGGACCAGGCACTGGTTAAAAAGTTAAAAAACAAAAGATTTAGGCCTTTTTGTTTATGCCCTCCGAATGTAATGTTCGTAACTCGTGGATCCAAAAACTCTCTCTTTTTTGTCTTTGATTTTCTTTCCAACTTGGATTGTGGTCAAAGACAAAAAAGAGAGAGTTTTTGGATCTTTAACATTCTCAAATGTGTCACACTTTGTCACCTGACTATTTAGTGAGTTGTAATTATACCATCTAATCTTTACAAACTCAGTCTAATTTTGAAAGACATTGAAGAAGGTCATTTGTTGATCGAAAATTTTGTCAATACATTTTTTGTAACATCTCTATCGGTATCGTTGCACAATCTTCTAGACTTCTATAATTTATTTTGTTTGTGCTGCATCGTCATGTCTAGACAATCCATTACTTATTAAGTTCTCTGGTTGGTAGAATCCCTTATACTTTATATATAAATATAGCCAATAAAGGACGTCATGTTAGAATATATGTTTATCTGTACAAACAAAAACAAGTATGCCTAAAGTAGATCACAAGTATTAGTTGTGTATTACAAAATATGCTTTATCTTCAAATTTTATTACAGAAATGTGGTTTTAAAGTAATAATAATAAATATAAAAAATACCACATGACACCACTATCAGAGCTATTTTTCAAGATAATAGCTGTTTGGTGGAAATGCCAAGAAATTATTGAAAAGGGAAATAACTCTGGTGAAATCACATATAACAGAGCTAACAATCAAATTATAAGACTGAAAACAATGTAAAACTATCATAATAGACCCTGTAAAGGGGCGGCTTTGATTCTAAAATTATATATTTTACAGGATTTATTTCCCTTTAAGAAGGGCAACTTCAATGAAAATAACATATTTTTTTCCCATAATCTGTTCAAAATTTTAATGTTGTAACATCATATGAATTTTATTTTTGCTATAAAATTAACCTCAGATTTTATACGAAGTTCAAATATCTACAAATTATGAGAAAAATATACTTGATCTACTGTTCTTTCTATTGCTCTTGCTAGATCGAGTACCATTTTGTGTGTTATAAGGGAAATAACTTGTATAAAAATGTATAATTTTAGAATTAAATGGGGAATGTGCAAAAGGTCTATCAGGTCTTGAATAATCAAAAGGGTACACACTTAAAATTATAAAACAGAACCAGGTAAACAAAGAAAATCAATATACTATCAGTACTTGAAAATTTAAAACCAGAATCTGACGTCCAGTTTTAATTTACAAAAAAAAAAAAAAAAAAAAAAAAGAAAGAACTAGAGGCTCAGTGGGTTGAGTCTGTGTCACTCATCTTTCTTTCTGATTTGAGGAAACCTTATACAGAACCTTCCATGGTGCTTCCTACCATATTTTAGCTCATTTGGCTACTCAGTTTCAGAGAAGAAGATTATTTAGAAATTGACCAATCAGAACCAGGAATTACCTATGGTGGCCATGTTTGTTAACTGATCTGGACTAAATTAGCAATTGCTATAGAAGACCTTCTATAGATGCTTCATATCAAGTTTTGGTCCATTTGGCCAGGCAGTTTCAGAGGAAAAGATTTTTTTAGAAATTGACCAATTAGAAACAAGAATTGCCTGTGGCGGACATGTTTGCATTCGGATCGGGACGAAATGAAAAATATTTATAGAGGACCGTCAATAGAAGCTTTCTACCAAATTTCGGTTCATTTGGCAAAGCGGTTTCAGAGGAAAAGATTTTTTAGAAATTAACTAATCAGAAACAAGAATTGCCTGTGGCATTCATGTTTGTTAACGGATCAAAACTATATGAGCAGTCTCTATAGAGGACCTTCCAAGGATGCTTCCTACCAAATTTGTATTCATTTGGCCAAGCGGTTTCAAAGGAGAAGAATTTTTAAAAATCAATCAATAAGAAACAAGAATTGTCTATGGTGGCCATGTTTGTTAGCGGATCGGGACAAAATAAACAATCTTTATAGAGGACTTTCCATAGATGCTTCCTATCAAGTTTCAGTTCATTTGGCCAAGCAGTTTCAGAGGAGAAGATTTTTAAAAAAATCAACCAATCAGAAACATGAATTGACTGTGGCAGCCATGTTTGTTAATGAATCTAGACAAAATAAGCAAGCTTTATAGAGGACCTTTCATAGATACTTCCTAACAAATTTCTATTCATTTGGCCAAGCAGTTTCAAAGGAGAAGAATTTTTAAAAATCAATCAATAAGAAACAAGAATTGTCTATGGTGGCCATGTTTGTTAGCGGATCGGGACAAAATAAACAATCTTTATAGAGGACTTTCCATAGATGCTTCCTATCAAGTTTCAGTTCATTTGGCCAAGCGGTTTCAGAGGAGAAGATTTTTAAAAAAATCATCCAATCAGAAACAAGAATTGACTGTGGCAGCCATGTTTGTTAATGAATCTAGACAAAATAAGCAAGCTTTATAGAGGACCTTTCATAGATACTTCCTAACAAATTTCTATTCATTTGGCCAAGCGGTTTCAGAAGAGAAAATTTTGAAAAAATCAATCAATCAGAAACAAGAATTGTCTATGGCGGCCATGATTGTTAATGAATCGGGACGAAATGAGCAATCTTTATAGAGGATCTTCCATAGATGCTTCCTACCAAGTTTCGGTTCATTTGGCCAAGTGGTTTCAGAGGAGAAGATTTTTTAGAAATCAACCAATCAGAAATAAGAATTGCCTGTGGCGGCCATGTTTGTAAACGGATCGGGACGAAATGAGCAATCTTTATAGAGGACCTTCCATAGATACTTCCTACCAAGTTTCAGTTCATTTGGCTAAGGGGTTTCAGAGGAGAAGATTAAAATGTGAAAAATTATTAATGGAAAACGGACACCAAGTGATGGCAAAAGCTCACATTGCCTTTGGCAAGGTGAGCTGATAAAAATGAAATAAATTATATATGTGAGTTATAAATTTCAGTTCTATTGGTGGAGAAAACCAGAGTTCAAATGAGTCTATAGTTAGAAAGGAGTTGATAAAAATGTGGTGAAGTGATAACCATGATGACAGACGCAAAGTGATGAGAATAGCTTATCTTTCAGTCAGATGAGCTAAAAAGTACATGCATTTTCATACTATTCATTTAAAATGTTTGATCTTTTTTTTATCCTTAATTAACTATTGATTAAAAACAAGAGCACCGCCCACGGGTGCTGGACGCTTGACTTTTTCGTATCTGATATCAAGCTGCAAGCAATTTACAAAGTTATACATACTTCTAACTTATCAACAGATTGGGGTCAACACTTTCTACAAGTGTATTGAGTTTCAAGTTAATAGCTTTGATAGTTATTGAGAAATTTTAATTATAATAAAAAAATATCCCATATTTCTATGTACTACGTCGAAACAAGGGTAGATAACTCTGGATATACAAATCACAGGGTCACCTGCCTTGTTGTAATGGGTTCCCCATTTGATAGTGAATAGGTATGTTGAGTTTCATTTCAATGCCTATCATAATTATTGAGAAATTGTATTTTTAGCTCATTCTAAGTGAAAAAGGGGGAATAACTCAAATAAAATGCTAGATGGAGTTGTCTTCTCTTGTCAACAGATTGGGGTCAACACTTTCTACAAGTGTATTGAGTTTCAAGTTAATAGCTTTGATAGTTATTGAGAAATTTTAATTATACTAAAAAAATATTCCTAATTTCTATGTACTATGTTGAAACAAGGGCAGATAACTCTGGATATACAAATCACAGGGTCATCTGCCCTGTTGTAATTGGTTCCTCTTTTGATAGTGAACAAGTATTCCAAGTTTCAAATGGATACCTTTGATAGTTTTTGAGAAATAGACTCTGACAAAAAACTTAACCGACCCAGACGCTGACGTTGAATAGACGACAATAGCTCGACTTTTTTTCTTCGAAAAGTCGAGCTAATAAAAATAGATTCTTATACCAATGTCTAAAAACATAGAGATCAAATTTAGATCATGCATATAGCCTGTAAACATGCCTGAAAAATCAGCCAATCAAAGCACACACAAAATAATGATACACTCCATGATGTCCAGTTATCCATGAAGCTATGAAGATTAATTAATAGTCAATACATGCTAGCCCTCTCTGAATAAACGTCATAAAAATATGTACTTTAATGTTATTTCCTATCTGCATTGTTACCTTATTTTTTCCTGTATCTTGCTAGAACTGAACATGAAAGAAAAAAAATGTTTTATTGATTGAAAAAATCCTTTCCATTTATTCATAAGAATTGCTTAATTTCAATGATTTAAATTATATTCTAATATGACGTCCTTCAAACGCTTTTGAGTCCAAACCTGTGGTAAAAATAATATTTATCTATGACCGATTATGTCATAGATAGACGTGGTCAGTACTTGTAAAGCGGCTGTTCCATGACACTCTCTTGTAAAAGATGCACAATGATAAGTATGCAATACACAAAATAAATAAACATTCGTGTATTGGAAATTGGCTCAGGCGATATAGAAAACAGACAGGTATTATAAACCTGTATCCCTTGCGAAGATCCAGAATAACATATAGTATTCTTGCATATCCCTGGGTCTAAAAATCGCACAAATTAAAATTCTGTGAAATGTTGTTCATGACTTTGGCATAAAAACAACATGACATCATATGAAGACTTCCAGTTTAGAACGTAAAGATCCTGACGTTTTTTGGCTTCGTGTACGCCTCCGTGTCAAAGTGGAATTTGTAGTATATTCCCTTTCTTTTGAATTGATGTTCATGAATGACAACATTTAGTAATTGCAAAACATATTTACCATCGGCATTGAAACACCTTTTCGGTTGTCATTTCAAACATCTTTGTAAAAAACGGAATATTATTGTAACATTTCAGTCGGGTCAATTAACGGAACAACCAAAAACACTGGATGACCTAGGCCGTTTCGATTTGAAAATGTTCCGTAATTGTCCTATTAGAATCGAAATAATTACCGGTAGCCATATATTTCTTAATTTAACAATTTACAAGAAAACAAATTTCCAAAAGATTTTATCCAAATGTAAAAAAATAAAATTACTGTGAAATCACTTTTATTCGTGGGGTACCAATTTTCGTGGTTTTCATGGGTAGGCTGATCCACTAAATTAAGAATCCAACGAACAATGAAACTTGGATGCAGTTTGACATTGATATATAGCCATATGATATGATGTCTTCGAGTGACCTCGACTTTCTGGACCAGCTGTCTAGGGTACAATTGACAATTTTATTGACGAAATAACTACGAGCATACCTTTTAATGGGTTATTATCCCCATGAACATGTTTTTGAATAATTTGATTTGGAATGCACATGTAAAAATGGCAGAAATGCTTATTTGTGAAAAGATTTTAATTACTTCCGGTTATAGAAATAAAATTTACTTCAAAACTAACGGTGACACACTTCTAAGTGTTGTATAAACATTTCTCTATTAGATTATAACACCCTTCAATTAACATATTTTTTCACCTTTCAACAGCTTTCTTAATTGTGTATCAGTCAACTGTACGTTTGCCCAGGGTCAGGATTAATGTGTATGACACGACTTGTGAGTGGTTTCAATCTGTGATAATTGGTTAATAAAAGATCGAAAATATTGAAGGAAATTGCTAGTGTACGTGCTAATAAAATATTTTCGATTTTAATAATTTATCAAATTTGATAAAAATTAATTCTGCTAAATTTACAATATTTTACAAATTTTCTACAACTAAAAGTTAAAAATTGTATTTCTATAACCGGAAGTGATTAAAATGTCTTTTCACAAATAAGCATTTCTGCCGTTTTTACATGTGCATTCAAAATTAACAGCTAGTGATCATCTGGTGGATGGATAGCTGTATACCAAAAGAAAAAGAACTGTCAAAATGAACACTTTAATACTTATGTTCCACTTCCGATTACATAATTCTACGGCTCATCTGTCTAACGAATTGGAGGTTTCTCGTAGATTTGCTACCCAATGAAACTTATTATGTTGAAAATATAAAATCCACAAATTTTATTTTGGGTACAAACACAAAATCCACGAATTTAAGAATCCACGAACCTGTAAATTTTAACCAAACCACGAAAATTGATACCCACAAAGAAAAGTACTTTCACAGTAATTATCATATGAAACAAGATGAACTGTGAGCTAATGCTCACCTATGATACCCCCGCTCTTTGGCAAACAGGAAGTAGGAATCTGATGGGTCCAAAAACGCTTCCCACGATATGGGGTACCTATATGAAGCTTGTGACCATATATCAGATCTCTGCCATCAATAGTTGCTGAGAAAAATGCGACGAAAAATGAGCATATATATTCAATGTGTATAAAAATCAACAAAGTCGGCAAACAGGAAGTAGGAATCCGAAGGGTTCAAAAACGCTTCTCACGATATGGGGTACCTATATGAAGCTTGTGACCAAATATCAAATTTCTGCCATCAATAGTTGCTGAGAAAAATGTGACGAAAAATGTGCATATATGTTCAATGTGTATAAAAACCAACTAAGTCGGCAAACAGGAAGTAGGAATCTGACGGGTCCAAAAACGCTACCCACATTATGGTATACCTATATGATGCTTGTGACCAAATATCAGATCTCTGTCATCAATAGTTGCTGAGAAAAATGTGACGAAAAATGTGCATATATGTTCAATGTGTATAAAGATCAACTAAGTCGGCAAACAGGAAGTAGGAATCTGACGGGTCCAAAAACGCTACCCACAATATGGTATACCTATATGATGCTTGTGACCAAATATCAGATTTCTGCCATCAACAGTTACTGAGAAAAATGTGACGAAAAATATCTTGGACGGACAGGTAAAACAGTATACCCCCTCCCCCTTCGCATAAATCTAAATCTGTTTTGTTTATATAAAGTACCTGTGCTGCTTGTTTTTCTTGGTTTGGCTGCTGTCGTCTGCTGATTTGAAGAATTGAATGTTTGCTGCTGGTATTGAGTTGGATGCTGATTCTGGGTCAGCTGACTTGGAGCAGTTTTTGGACGAGTTCTCGTTCTGATGGTAAAAAATATAATATGATTTAAATAAATTTCCACGATATTCTTTCATATAGATTTCACAAATGTATGAAAATAGCATGAAAAGGTACATCCACATATTCCTAAGAAGCTTTTGTTTACAAATTGGTTGCAGATGATAATATACTGTTTACAAGACAGACAAAATGATTACAAAAGGGCTCCCTATAACAATACAGGTTCTAAAAATCCAGTTCTTGGCTCATCTGGTACAAGCAGATATAAAAAAAAGGTCACATATCTTTTAATCATGATACAGCTGAAAAAACAATATTCAATCACTCATCTAAACTATGAAAATAATATTCTCTAAAGAGCAATGTTGACTGCTCATTGAAAGCGTGATGGCTTGTAAGTATTTTTCTTTTTGAAAATGCTCCTAAATCATGTGTTTGTATTTCTTACTCCTGAAACCTGTTTCAAAAACCTAACTTCAAACAAAGCATATCTACCTACTGGTATATGATTGATTGATTTATTGTGTTTAACGCCACTTTCAGCAATATTTCAGCTATATCATGGCGACCAGTTTTAGTGGTGGAAGAAGCCGGAGTACCCGGAGAGAACCACCGACCATGGGCAAGCAACTGGTAAACTTGTATCACTTGTGGCTGCGAGTCGAGTGCAATCTTTTTTGTAATTTACAAAGCCGGGCACCAACCCACACCGTATTGGTGATAGGCTTGTATGAGTTGTTAGGTAATCCAACTACCTAACTCATTGAGCCACCCGGGCCCCTACCTACTGGTATAGTCATCCTTTTATTCTTAATCAAGCTTGATTATTTTTTTTATAAAGCAACATTTATATTCAGATTGAAAATTATAGTGTGAACAAATGCAATGATCTCAATCCTTATTACAACTGATTTGCAGATTTTATAGTGTGATCAATAATCATCTAAATAATCATCTAAAAATATATTATTTAGAGTAAATTATTATCACACTTAATTTAAATGTGATCACTGTCTACATGATGAAAAGCCTGAAACAAGAATACACATACATTATTTGATTGTCACATAAAAAATTCAGTAACATTCAATTTCATTTTTACTGTTATCAAGTAAGACCTGAAAAGAGACACAAATAAAATATAATATGAAGTAATTATTAAAAACAATGTGCACTTGGAAAATTCAGTATTAATGATATTCCTGATGACAACCAATGAAACTCCATATTACAGCTGATGGCAACCAATGAAAACTCCATATTACAGATGATGATGACAAGCAATGATACCCATGATACATCTTGTGGTAACCAATGACATCTGATGACAACAAATGAAATTCCATGTTTCATAAAAAATGATGATAACAACCAATAAAATTGACTGATGCATGATGGGATGATGAGTACCTTGCTGTTGTGTTTCCACTCTGAGTTGTATTTTGGTTGTGTGAGGTATGGACTGGTTGGAGAGCCCTGGATAAAAGAAATTGGAAGTGTCGTCTCAATGGGCCACTGAAATAACAATGTAGGTTTCATACAAAGTTAGATAGCAGAAAAATTGTTAGCAATAACTACATGTAGCAAAGCCAGAGCAAATAATACTTACAATGACAGAGCAATGACTGCATGCAGCAAGGAATAGCAAAAACTACTGACAGTAAAGACAGGGCAATGATTGCATGCAGCAAGGAAAAGAAAATAAATACTTAGAGCAAAAACAGGAAAATAACTACTTATAGCAAGGATTAGCAAAAACTACTTATAGCAAAAAATAGCACAATAACTATTTATAATATGCAGCAAGAAATAGCAAAAACAAAAGAGGGAACAAATACATAGCAAACAGAACAAAATACTCTTAAGAATTTCTGAACATATTCTGATTTTTTTGTTTCAGATTTTTACAATAAATTTATACAAAATTGAAATTAACATATGTTTTTGTAGCAAAGGAAGATTTTGAATAAGTTTCATGAAATCATTTTAAGCTTAATAAAGTTCTCATTCTCTGTTTCACAAAATGTTATTATTGCTATAAAGATCTTTCATATCAATACAATTCTACATGCAGACATATCATCAATAAGGGTATTTCCCATTCATGTTTCTATGGCAACGTAATTAACAAAGCTAAAAAGTTTAAATTTTACATATCTATACTTGCAAAATCATTGAAAAATCTTAATCGTAAAGGCTATGACTTAGCAACTACAGTTGACTCTTTGAGGCAGATATTTTGCTAAAAACTATAGACAATCTGCTGGTACAGCTAATGCAGTAACAAATATATTAAGGTCCTATTCCTAGATCTTCCAGGACAAAGGATCCAGCTCCAATAATCTTATCCACAAAAACAATTCTTGTTATCCAAACATGACAGATATTATTGATATAAAAAGCTGCCTGCCTTTTATAAAGACATAAGCCAAGATAATCTTTATTCTGCTTCGTTAAAAAAATCAAGGATAACTACACCTGTTGTGCATAGTCCCCTACCTGATATCCATGCTTTCTCTTTGACATCTCCGATCGACATGAGGGGCTGTCCTTGGTCTGATGTCACCAAACACTGCTGCTTCAGCCTCTCTGTGACTATGTCAAGGATCATAATCAAGAGATTCAGATAGATATTTATGTAACTTCTTCAGTGGTGTTAAACCCCATAAAGTTAAAAAGACAAATTTAAATATCAAATAAAACAAAAACTAAAATGTCCAAGACTTTAGAGACCTTTCTTTTACACTCCAATAAAAGTGCAAAAAGTACTTTGTAAAGCATGTAGAATGCATGCACATTTGATAAAAATATAGAATGCATGTACATTTGATAAAAGTGTATTTTTGTATATACAAGTATGGACACAGATCTATGTCTCACCTTACCCCTGCAAATAGTTTATCTAAAATTTTCTCCAAAAAAAAAGTTAGTCAAAGTACCATGAAATTACCATTAAATTAAGGTGACTTCCAGATAAATACTGATATGTATACTCCATCATCAAGGGAGCTGGGGTTAGGGTGTTTAACACCACTTTCAACAATATTTCAGTTATACCGTGGCGGTCAGTTTTATTGATGGAGGAACTCGCAATGTTAGTGGTGATAGGCACTGATTGCATAGGTAGTCATAAATCCAACTACAATACGATCACGAACACGACAGCCCCACACATTCCATCATCAATGTGTGGCCCAAATACATATGGTGAACCTAGGTTGTATGAAAATAGAGAACCTGACCTAATCAGGAAGGGTCTTTCGTCACAGGGAGACAAAAACAAACAATACACAAAAGGAAAAAAGGAAAAATATTGCATCCCCCAATTGTAAATGACTGTATAAAGGATACTGTGCTTTCCTCTTTCTCTCCATAGCTTTAAGTGTAGCTGAGCTCATTCTAGGTTGTGATGTAGATACACTAGATCTGGTTGTAGCACCCTGTAAAATAAAATATTGTTATGACACAATTTAAAAATCACAATTATTAACATTATTAGTTTTTCCAAATTTAATAGGTAAATAATAATAATAATAAATAATAACAATAAATTCTTTATTTATAGAGGGTTACACAGTTAGTTAATAACTAATCTTCCCTGAGGCCCTCATTAACATATTTCAACATAACGGTACATTGTAAAGTACACTATACAAAAGTTACACACAATATAAAGCAATACATTGTAATAAGTATACACAAAAAGATTTAGTAAATATTTAATGGTAATTTAAGGTACATCATCATTTAAAATGAGACTTTTAACTTTTATTTTAAATGCATTATGAAAGGAAGCTTGCCATATCGAAAACAGAAATTCATTCCATAGCTTTGGTTCAGAGTATGTAAAAGTTTTCTTAAAAAGTTCAGTTTTTGCCTTTGGGATTTGTAATTTTTCACTTACAACATTTCGGAGAGAGTAAGGATTTTTATATAGGTAATACTTCTGCAAAGATGTTGAACTTCCTTTTGAATTACATATGTCATGGACTTTTTTGTGCTTAATGAGTTCAGTTAATATAAGAGGTGATTGTTCGGTTTTTTTATAATAGTGGAATTGATGAACACCGTAAAAGTCCAAATTTAACTAAATTACACAACATGTGATCTTAAATTACAGAAAAACTTACACTCTCTCTGAGTTTCTTCACCTCCTGTAACTGTCTGTCATGAGAGATGAGCTGCATTCGTTCCCACATAGGTATATCAAAAAATATTTCATGTACATCTAACAAAGCTGCCTGCAGCTGAAAATTGATCAAAAACAACAAATAGATTTTTTTCATCAGATTGAGAGATTGTTATTTAATGTCAATTGAACAATTTGTCATCTACCATTTGGCGAAAACAAATTACATTTTGAAGAGAGATGATGACCACTTTGTTCTAGACCAATACATGGTTGAATTTTTTTGGTGCTAGCTCACTGAAACAACAGTCCGTGGGTAGACATGTCGCTTTATTCAGACACATTATCTTGATTACTAGCCAACCAGTCTTTGCTCTTACTCCTTAATACTTAGTGCTTAGCAGAGAAACAGCAAATACAAATGTTATAGTCTTTGTATTAGACCTTACTGGGGCTCAAACCCACAATCTACTAGACTCAAGGCAAGCATGCTAACAATTACATTAATGTGGTTCCTACTCCTTGTTGCAGAAACTACCAATGATGAGTCTTTAGTTTCACCTGATGCATTATACTCGTGGCAAGTATGCTAACTATTATATTGTCATGGAGATCTAGTTATAATCTATACCTGTGCAATAATCCTATCCAGCAGATCCCTATCCTGGTGGTTAACCTGGCCTCTCTTAATAGGTGTCTCTGCTTGGAAACTTCTAGCAAAGCATTTGGTATCCTGTAAAAAAAATAATAAAAAAAATAATAATTAGTAATTCTTAAAAACTGCCTTCCTACTGAATTCAAAATTTGAAGTAGCAAAATATTGGTTCATTAAAAAACAATTTAAAAACTGTCTACTGAATTCAAAATTTGAAGTAGCAAAATATTGGTTCATTAAAAAACAATTTAAAAACTGTCTACTGAATTCAAATTTTGAAGTAGCAAAATATTGGTTCATTAAAAAACAATGTAAAAACTGTCTACTGAATTCAAAATTTGAAGTTGCAAAATATTGGTTCATTAAAGAACAATTTAAGAGTTTACTACAAATTCTCCATCATATCTATTTTTATTAAATTCCCCTTATTAAGTTTGACATTATCATTCACGAGGCATTCAATAAGCCTGGTGCAGGGTAATTTTTTAACATACAACAGTCCTCACAATGAACACCAGTCCTCCAGCCCAAGACCAGTAAAACTTTGTTCGGACCAGTAATTTTTTTTCAGCTTTTATTTAGATATATATATATAAAATAAATTCAAGAATTTGATTCTGACCAGAAAATTCAAATTTTCATTTCGAGGACTGCATACATGAGTTACTGTTAGTTAGTTTTTTCTCATCTTTATCCTTCTGTGTAAAAATGTCCATCCATTACTAGTAACTTACACTTATGGTCTTGACAATTTCTTGGACTTTTTCTGTCCCCAGCAGACGACGAGTTAAATAACCTTTGACACAAGCAGACACTCTGTCAAAGCAGTGCTTTAATCTTGGATCAAATGCCTGAAAGAAAGAAAACAATTCTTATTATTATACAGTAAATAAAGACCAAAGTTCAACTTTCTCATCAATATTACAATATGCAGAGGTCATGTTAATGAACAGTTCCCACCATTGAACAAAATTGTGATGATAAAGCTAATTAATCAATGCTGAAAATAGTGTAATGCAATCAGCCAAACAAAACAAGTTTTATAATAGAATGAAACACAAGGCATACAAAAAAACAAGAAAAGAATAATTGATTTAAGAGGGGAGATAACTCTTGTCAAATACTCACTGCTTCAGGAAACACCATTGTGGAGCTCGTCCATGCATGTTGTACATCTTTGACAGGTGAATGTAAAACAGGTTTATAGTTCTTGGGGGATGGAGTTGAATGGTTAAACTTCAATGACTGTTTAGGTGTGACTTTGCTGAATGTGCTGATGTCAGACTCATTATCACGGTCTTTTGGGTTGAGGTAAAGACTTGGACTAGATATGTAAGAAAATTGTTTCTGTTGTGTAGGGTGATTGGTTGGCATATGCTGGAAATAATAAAAGATAGATCAGGTATAATGCATATTACATGTATATGAACAATTACATTTAAATAATACAAAATGCCTGCTCTTCATTGTGTGCGACATCACGACGGATCCATGATCAACATGATTCAGTGACAGTACATAAATCAATAGGATTTGTTCACGATCATGGTCCACGCTAAATCGTGATTACAGTTCACCAATTGTGGGTTTTCTCCTTGACAGAATCACAGATTTCACGTATTTTTCTCTTGGCTATAATGTATATCATATTTTTTATTTTTTTTTAAATAGATGAGATTGAATTTATAACAAAGATTATGTGTTTTTAATTGGCAGAAAAATTTGCTGGATATGCAATTTTATTTATTTATTTTCTTAAAATAATTTTCAACGATGCCTTGTTTCAGCTATTTTCATACAATTTTGCAGTTGTCTTGGACTTTTTGATATTGCAGGATAAACACAATATACGTACATTGTCGTTATATACAAAATTAATTTGCACTCGCTGCAAAACAGGCTAGAAAATCTCACCAATAACTCACTTTTCTACCTGTTTCTAAAGCTTGTACAAATAAATTTTCTATTTTCTGCCAATGTATGTATATTGTATATGTATTATCAATTCATAAAATAGACTTGTACACTTCTTGTATCTTACCTGCGAGTATACAGGGTGTTCAAAATTGTCAGCAACGTTTGAAATCATTGACCCATTTGGGAAATATCCATTTCCTGTGGTGGTTGGAACAAATCCATTTCCTGCCGTAGTTGGAACATAGCCATTTCCTGCAGCAGTTGAAACATATCCATTTCCAGAATTTGTAGGAACATATGTGTTTGGAACATAATTATTTGTAGAATTAGCTGGAATATATGGATGTTGTGAACTAACTGACACAAAATTACCTCCTGCATTCGTTGGAACACGGTTGTTTTGCATAAAATTACGATTCACAGAGCTATTCTGGACAAATTGTTGAGCTAGATCATTGTAACTACCTAAAGATGTATTTTGAAGATAATCGACTGAATATTGACTCAGATTATTTGGATCTGAAAATGACGAAAACAACTCTTGTTGTTCTCGTAAGTGTTGATGGTGCACTTCAATTTCATCCTGTAGTTTCATTTGCTCTCGCCTTTGATTCACAAAAAGTTCCTCCAATTGCTGTTTTTGCTGCTCAACAAGATGCTGTCGAATTTTGTTGAAATGATCGGCTTGAATTTTTAACATTTCTTCCTCTGATAAAGATTCCATTGACTGAAGAGTTTCCGTGAATGATTTGACAGCTTCATTGATTTCATATTGTCCTATACTTACATTATGCTTATTCTGTAAATATTGAGGACTATTTTCAAGCTCATTTTCAGCTGAATGAGTTTGAACCTGAGACAAATAACGCTGAATGTGTTCAGCTTTTGCACTTTGTTCTGCAGACTCAGATGTAGGAAAGCTCATATCATTTTGTGAAACAGAAACAGGTTCAAGACTTTCCAATCCGATATTCATTCTTGTTGCATTGTTATTCGAGTTGTCCAATCCGATATTCATTCTTGTTCCATTGTTATTGAAATTGGAATATTGTGTATTTCGTTCAGTTGATTGTGTTTTTAATAATGCTTCACATGGCTGTTCAAGAGTATACGAGCCATGTCTAACATGGCCTGAAAATGGTCTGGTTGCAGTTTTCGGTAAATTGCCATTACCTGCTGCTGGGGAATGTTTATCAGTTGCAGTACACATACCTTGAGATCTTTGATTTGATTGGCTTACTTCACCGATCACATGACCTGAACCTCCAGTCACAGCAGATGAAACTTTCATTACTTTTTCAAAATCAGTTTTATTTCCTTCTGAGTATATATCATTTTTAAAGTATGGTCTTTGACCTGGAATAATGTTTTCCTGACTTTCTTTTAATGTGCTTCCTTGAGATCTATCATCCGAGTCATTGGAACGTTTTCCTGTTAACATGAATATATTCCCGTATGTCTGTTCACAATTTTTGCTTAGCTCATTTTCCAAAAGTTGTAATTTATCTGGAACATCCACTGGATATTTTTTCTGATAAATGTTTTCATTTTCCTTGTCGGAAGTATTATGTTCAATCTCAGCAGTATACACATGAAATGGAACCTCTTGATCTTTGAAAAATGTTTTTGGTGTACTACCAGGAGATTCATCTGGACTCAATGCAACTTTGCTCAACATTGAACCTGGTTGACCTGGAATCAAACTATTATATGGCCGTGTTGTTGGAATAGTGACCTGGGGTACTGCTGACCCCAGGTCGTTGCCATTTTTTGACAATGATTTTCCATACTGACCCTGATTTTGAATCTCGGATGAATTTGACAACTCTGTAGTTTCTTTAAATTCTGTACTGTTAGAAGGCGTTATATCCATCTTTCTGACAGAAATTTTATCCTCCACAGACTGACTAGCACTAGTACTTATTTCAGTTACAAATGATGAAAAATGAACAGTATTTTTCAAACCTTTAGGACTCGTTCGTCTACTTTGATTTGTACCTACTGACCCCACTGAACTCATTACAGAAGAATTAACAGCAGACTGGTTCAATCCAGATAAATTGACCTCTGACCTATTATCATTCCCAGAATTCAGAGAGTTATCCTCAAGTAATGTAGGTGAAGAGAAATATTTTTGCTTCTTGTCATCATCAACAGTTTTCTTAACGTCTGCCGAATTTTTTGATTTAACAGATTGTTTAATATTGTTTTCTGTTGAGGAGCTACTTGACGTAGAATTTAAAGTTCCACCTGTGTCTTGAAGATTTAAACATTTAGAAAGTTTGGCAAGAACCTGACCAATCTCCTGTTGTCTAACGGAGGTCAAAGGTATTCCATTAAATTCATGAGGTAAAGAATTACAATCATCCAATGATGGCAAGTCATTCAATGATTGAGGTTCGTCACTTTTTTGTTCATGTGATACTTCTTGAGGTTTTGTAAGATCTTTAGAAGGAATTTCTTTTCCAGCAGACGGTTTTTTCCTGCCTTTTGTTCCCTTATTTTCAAATTTAGGACTTTTTCTTTTTGCATCAACAACCTCTTTTCGGAATTTTTCAGTGTCAATTTCTGGTGAGTATTTTTTTGAAGATAATTCAGGATTACTTCCTGCAGATCGTTGCTGTTTTTTAAGTCTGTGAATTTGTGGCGATTTTAAAATTGGATCTTCTGGTGACAGAACAAATCCTTGACTTTCATCGACTTCATTTCGACTAATATCAGGATCTGAAGCACTGTGTTGATTTGAATGCTGCCATGCCGATTTACTTTTTCTTTTTTTAGAATTTCGAGAAATTCCACTTTCCGATTTACAAGACAGAGAATTATCATCATCAAAATCATGTAAATCTGGATTAGAAAACGATATTCTTCCCATCATTAACATATTTGATCGTCTTGCTTGAAGTTCAGTCATTTTTGTAGATGGAGGTTTCGGTATGGGATAAGACGGAGTACCGGGAATTTTAGCAGGATTTGGTAATGACGACATAGAACTTGATTTTTTCAGGTTTGTTAAAGCTTTACCCTGAGATTTGGATGTTGGTTTTACTTTTCCTTTCTGTTGTGTTTTCTTTGTATTTTGTACTGGAGCAGGAATTCTTGTTCGCTGTTCTTTTATCACCCTATCAATTTTGCTAACAGGTTTCGGATCGTTAGTTTTATCAGTCCCCTTTGAAGGCACAGGTTTATTTTTTTCAACAGCCATTGTTCTTCGGTCATAATTTTGTGACACAGTTTTGTTCCTGTTATTTGCATTGACATCTGCAGGTGACCGGGAGGTATTTATACTTTCTGGTGACTTATTTGAAGACACGTCAGTACCGCTGGACACAGGTGACGAGTCAAAAGAATCTGACAATCTGTTCCTTTGTTTTTCCTGAAAATGCCCAAAAAAATCATTCAACTTTCACTTGACTTAAATTTCAAACAAAATGACATGAACGACATTAATATTGTCTGTTACTATGGTAACAACATATGTTAATTGCACAAATTTCTACAATTTTCATTCATATCTTTGTGTTACATGGTAAATAAATATGAGCATTACTGTAAATATCTAGAACATTTCATGTATAAATTACTTCAAGCATTTAAGATTATTTCTGACAACAAGGAATCAAATCAACATGCAAAAAAATTGATAAATTCAAGTAAAACTTTGTCAACTTTTCATCCATAAATATAAGGTAATGATATAAATATATAAGTCTTTTATTACAAAAAAAAACAGATTAATAACCAAAAAAGCATGTCTAATTTGCATTTTGCTACCTTTTTTTACACAAAAATATGCACACTGTGTTATCAGTGATGTGAAGTGATAAACTATGAGTGAAACAAACGTGAAACTGATCACTAACTTCATTACATAACAGTTTAATTATTATTAACACAAATGAATATATGCAAGAAATGAATGATATATATATACATAAACAAAAACACATGAATGAGGGTTTGTCTTTCAGTGGTTCATTGGATGAATCTTCTAAATATGGGTTTCACTTAAGAATATAATAGAAAAAAAGAAAAAAAAACAGAATTCACAACAAAACAAACCAAAACTCAGAAGTAAGAACATAAATTTCCTCTAACAGAATAACTGCATTGTATTTGAATATTTGTTGACGTCAATAGATTATTTTACTATTGCAAATTGAGTTTTTCTGGTGACACACTAGCAGAGCCAGTTTGACTGATATTTGTAAAAATAAAATTTTACATTGATGACAGCAAATATTATAAGTTATTTACGTTCCTATCCGTAGATATGGAGATTTTAACACCCTGAAGTAGCCAAGTGCATCCTGAGGCGCTCGTAGATATGGAGATTTTAACACCCTGAAGTAGCCAAGTGCATCCTGAGGTGCAGCCGAAGGGTGTACAGGCTACTGAATGGTGTTAAAATCTCCATATCTACGGATAGGAATGTAAATAACGAATTTATCCCCGGTTATGGTCAAAAATAAGACATTTTGGACACTGGTGGACCACATAAAAGTGACGTTTTCTTGGTTTTTGGAAAGAATAAGCAGAAAATATGAAAATTTCGAGTGTTTTTTATACGGTGTAGGGTACTACCTTTGGTAGAACCCTACAGTTGATCAAATCAACAGTTTTATATTCAATATATGACCAAAATCAACTTAATCTGATTTAGACGCGCAAAGTCCCGAGCTTTGACGTCATGTATTTTCCCTATCTTGAAAATTATAACAACTTTTGATTGGTTATTGGCTAGTTACACCCGGTAATATGGCCTAGCAACACCCGGGAATATGGGTTTTTTATGCCCTGGGTTTTAACCTATCAAAAGTTGCTATAATTTTCAAACCGAGGATAATCAAATATAACGCTGTTATTCTAATTAAATACTTTTCACAGTGTAAATTCAATAGAAATATGTGTGATCCAAAACATGTTCTATAAGTGTAAACTGTATCTTTTAACTCCCTCAAAATATGATCATCAAAATCAATATTGCATCTTAAGCTTGTGTACCATTTTAATAATATAATTGAGTTCTATTTTTATCAATTATTTACTTTTTTGTTTCTAGAATAGCATTTTTTAAGAATTTATTTAATAAGTATAACATTATGACCTCTTTATTTGGTTGAATTTCACAATCATTTAAAATTTCACAAATTGTTAATGTTCATTACCAGTCTGACTCTCATCAAAATAAACTGCTTTTCTATTTAAATTCAAACATAAGTTTCTGCCCAATCTTAAAACATAACCAATTCTATGCTCCAGATAGATTAAATTAATTCACATATGAATGCATATTTTTTTTAAATCTTATCAAAGTTGCGGCGTGAAGATCTGAAGAAAACCCCTTACGAGTCATATATGAGTGTCCCTATGTACTATCCAATGAAAATGGTGATTGCGAGACTACGAAAGTGTTACTTAACTGCTTTGCATGTTACGAGCAATCTGATTGGTCGAAAAAAGGTCATGACCATATTTATCATCTCATTATATATTCAAGACATATGGTCACTCGCATATGTGACCCCTAATGGATTTTCCTCAGCTCTTCCATGCTGTGACATATCAGTAAGAGGAAGCAAATGAAAGATCATCTGATTTTAATCAGAATTATTTCTTTACTCTTCAAGACAATCATGAGAATCCAATGTCTAATGTGAAGGGGGTGATGATGGGTACCATCTAATGAAGAATAATAGACAATTATACGAACAAGACAATAAAAATGATTTAAGTGTGGTATAAGAGTGTCCTACTACCAGACAGCAGTGTAGATCAAACTCTAACAAAGACCAAGGATGCCAATTTTCATTTCTCATGATTCAATGTAAATACAGTCAAACTTGTATTCAACAGTCACCTTTAAGATCAGTCAATCTGCACCGAAATGATTGCAGTCTTTGCCTTCATTTTTTCCACCTACTTGCCCGAAAGCCATATTTAGAAAATAATTTTTACTTGCCAAATCCAATTTAATTGTCCCAGGCTTCAGGCAAGTGGGTTAGCGTGAAAATTGTGATTGGCATATTACTGTTACCGGAAGGTATTTTAATGGAAAAGATGGGGACCGCTTAATAATGCTGTGGTGTTTTTGCAATGATTTACAATTATTAGTTAATTACTCAATAATTTAATCACCCAATTGGTACAATCATGCATTGAGGACACCTCAGAAGTTAATTATCAATGATTTGTTAGGATGTCTAGGATGACAAAAGACTGTTAAAAACTGCTTAACCTATACGATTGGATAAACTTTGAGTTACTGTTGACTGTGTGAGTGAGGTGACTGCTTATATGAGTTAAAATAAAACGTAAATCCAGTTGGGAGGGTTTTAAACTGGCCGCTTACAGCAGGTGACTGCTAATCTAAGGTGACCATTAAGGCAAGTTTGACTGTATTAATTGTACTTATTTCCAAAGATATACCTGTAATATTGTCATATTAAAAGTCATTTAAATAAAAAAATTCAATATACAATTATAATTTAAAAAAAAAAAAAAATATTTGGGTCAAAATATGTAAATTGTGGTAATAAAAAATAACCATAAAATTTCACTGTTGAAAATGTCAGTCTAATGCTATTCAAGAATGATTTCCTACTTAAACTTGTATTTCTAAAACAATGAAAGAACTGGCCTACCAGGCATAAAACTTTTGAGTATGTTTTTTGTATTTGTACTCGAAAAACAGCCAATCAGAACACTTTATGCAATATATAAAGTATTCTGATTGGACGATTTTGTAGTACCAGTACAAAATTTGCACTAAAAAAAATTATGACTGAGCACAGGACTATATCTTTATTTCTGGAAAATATTTACGAAAAAAAAAAAAAAAAATGTTTACCAAAAAATAAAAAAATTCTAGTTGATTTTTGATGGCTTGAAAATCTAAAATTGAAAAATAAACACTGGTAAAAAATAATGTTTGAAGATGTTTTTCTTCTAACTCAATGCATACTGGCATCCTTGCTTAATCTGATTACATTTCACGCATGATTTCCTATTAAAGCAATAGAAAAACTGAAAGCACTTGTGTAGCTATTGTCACATACTATAAGCTGCGATATCCTGGCTGTACGAGGAAGTCGTGTACGACTCTTTAGAGCAAACTCTTTCTGCAAACAACATGCATCATTCCAATTTAAACTAACATTTTTATGCTAATCAAGTTACAAATTATTTTTTATATAAACATGAATTTCATTATTCATCTACGCTAGCCAAAAGTTAAGATTCGCCTCTCGTTCTCTTCAACCTTGGCGGTGTTAACTATCATCCTGTAATTCATATGCACTGCCATTTGCTGGATTTTTTCAGTTACGTCCCTTATAATGATATCATTTTGAGCCAATCAGCTCAATGCATTCATTTAACCCCATGTCACAATATGTATTCAGTTAACTGAAAAAACTACATGTGTCCCAACAAATCATTTAGTGCAATTTTGGCAGTTCCTCAAGGCAAAGCTTAAACTTGTTCTTTTCATATTAACATTTTATCCTACAAAATGTGTGTTTTTGCAACACACATTCTGATTGGCTGCAACTATCACTGGCTGCAGTCATTTCAAACTGTCACCATGTGACCATAAAAACCAGTTAACACTGCAAAGGGTGAAGACGAGAGGAGGTGTGTCGTAACCTTTGGCTGACGAATATGCTCCTTATTTGGCAATACAAATAATAATGTACGATCAAATGTTATTTATAATAAATTAGAGAATACTTTGGAGTAATGTTTAATCCTGTCACGGTTTTTATATGAAAATAATTTTATCGTAATTGATTTGATTCATATAATCGTGGGGAAAAAAATATAATACCTTCATATTATTCCTGACATATATTTCAACACGCCTCAATCAATAAAGATTGATTGATTGGTTGTTGCTAAACATCAATCGGGTGGTATTTCAGCAATATTCATGATGAGAAGAAATTCAATGAAGTTTTATTTGAAACTATGTCTACATGTAATAATATTCTATTAGTTACATTACTTCAAATCATCTTACTTACATTACTTTAAATCTATGGAATATCAGCATGATCATTTCGTAATTACACAGTTAAATTTCCGTTCTTAGGTGGCCAATTATCAGACCACGATGCTTTGTCAATATAAATAGGCATTCACTTTTTAAAATTTATATTATTGTCTAGAAAAAAGTTCGCCATATTCATAGATCTTATTTAACAAAAACTCTCCAGTTAATTCATGTGAGAAGACAGCATTTGTCAACTAATGTGATCAACAAAAAATTCTAAAATAAAAAAAAATAATCCTTTTTTAAAAGAGGAAAATATATTGATACATTTATTACATAATCTGGCAGCATTTTTAAACAACTTAAATCTAAGTATTTCATTTTCAAGTTTTATAGATTCAAGTCTACAACCTGACGTGCTTCTCCTCCAACATTTGAATAACATGGTGTCACTTAAAAAAAAAAAAAAAATCTTTTTTTATAACTAACCTGACCATTGTTATGTCAAAGTCAAATAGAATGGTGATATAGCCACATATTTGAATTATCAAGGTTAAATTTAGACTAAAATCTACTATGAACGGACCAAATTCTGACTTTGAGCTATCAAAAGAAACAAATTATACGAGTTCTAGAAAACAGGGCTCGACTGTATATTTATAAATACTGATGTTCACCGTAAAAGTTTGCCATAGTACACAGATCCTTGCAACTTGGCTAGACGAGTCCTGGACTAACCATTTTCAGTTGGGACTTGCCAAAGTTTTCAAATTTTAGATTTTTACAATGGCCAAAATTTTCAGAAAATAAATTGCTGTAAGTATCCCTGGTACAGTTAAAATCTAAAAAGTAGCATATTTATCATTAATAGTGAAATCTTCAGCTACATCATATCAACTTCTAACCATTAAATATATCTTCAAATTATTCGTGACTTATAATTTATTAAATATTTATTTGATAACCAATTAACCATAGATTATAATTGATTATCTACACAGATAATAGAACATTCACCTCAACTTCTGCTACAATTGACTGTACTCTTTCTACAAGTTTTTCCCGCTGTTTTGACTTGCGTCTGTTTTCTAATTTCATAGCCTGTCGTCTGTATGTTAACATTTCCTCTTTTCTCTTTTGAGTCATCTGTAAACATAAAATGAAATGATTATAAGTTTGGTTTAGTTTATGGTGATTAAAACCACTGTCAACAATATGTCAGTTATTTCGTGGCGGTGATTATATATCTGAAACAAATTCTTGATTCTTGAAAAAAAATTGCACTGAGATCAAGAGAGATGAAATTAATGGTCATTTTTTGATGCAAAAACATATGATATGAAAAAAATGTATATATCAAACAGAAACAATAAAATACTGACTGAAATAAAATGTAGCCTAGGAGTTTCATGTACAAATTCAACTTCTGTCTTTTTTCAAAGAGACCAATGAATAACCCCTTTAAAACTGGTTCTATCTACTTGTCAAAACGATATGTGAATCTTTGTATGGTAATAAGCATCTGTGTTGTTAGCAAGTGTTATTCTGCATTGTGCAAGGAAACTGGAATAGATAATAGTGTGATGTAGACAAATACAATTTTTGTGCTCTTCAATACAAAAGAGTTCCATAATATGTTGACACCCATAAACTGTGAGAGAATCAAATGTGTAATTTTTCAACCGTTCATACGAATTATCTTTTGGTTATTTTGTTACATCTATTATTTAAAATAACCACAAATTTTATATTTGACTTCTTTCTCTTTTAAATAAATATTCATATATTAAATATCAGGGTGATTCTGGTTAGAAAATACAATAACTGAAAATCAATGAAAAATAATTCTGACATGTTCTGATGGTGTGCAGCAACTTTCGGCAATTTCTCTCGAGGAAAATAGTTGAAATCAGTTAAATAAGTGACAAAAATCATCCCTGTTAATAGAAGTATAGTGTAATAAAACATACCACTGGTGGTAGTATAGGTGTCCCATTGAATCTGATGACAGATGTAAAGTTTGAAGGTAAGGGACTGGTTAGTGATGTAGACATCTCATCCAAGTTACGACTCTGGGCCTCAAAATACTCCAATATATCTCCCATGATGAATTCTAAGGGATTCTGAAAAAAAAAGAAACATAATCTAAAAATAGATATATTAGCCCTTGTAATTAATATTAATTCTTTCATGGTGAGGTGTACAACATTATGTGATAAAGTCTGTCAGTGACTTGCAACAGGTTGGTGATTTTCTTCGGTTTCCTTCACAAATAAAACTGACGGTCACGATATAACTGAAATATTGTTGAAAGTGGCGTTAAACACCATAAACCAACCAATCTATTTTTCTTAAAACTCAAATTTTGTGGATTTGAGTCAGTTACGATTGATTAACATAACTTTCGACATTATTCCAGTTACAGTACTAGTGTGTATATTGTAGCAGTCATTTTTATTGGTGAATGAAATGTTAGTATTCATGTGAAAACTATAACAAAGTTGCTCATAAAAATTATGTAAAGTAACGTTTATTGACAAAAGTAAAGAATATCGCTCAACTACAGGATAGGGGTCATTTCACATTCATTTCAGGATATAAGTCATGCTCATTGTTGAAGACTCTACTGTGAAATGTGGAACAGCAATAAAAGTGCTGTTACTTTACTTTAATAAATGTCTCAGTGTAATAATTGATAGTCACACGTGTTCATCTACATCTACATGTATATCCTTTTTCACTTACAGAGCTACAGAGAGTCAGAGACAAATTCTATGACATCAGGTTGTATTGATGAGTAAGCCTACCCATGTGTGAGTCACTCACAACTTGAGTCCTCTTATTCAAACTCCATCCATGACATACAAATGTAAATAATCAGTAACTGTTTAGTTTTCTTTCTTTATTTCTTTATTTCTTTAATTAATCAATTTATTTCATTTTATTTATTTATTTATTTATTTATTTATTTATTTATTTATTTATTTATTTATTTATTTATTTATTTATTTATTTATTTATTTATTTATTTATTTATTTATTTATTTATTTATTTATTTATTTATTTATTTATTTATTTATTTATTTATTTATTTATTTATTTATTTATTTATTTATTTATTTATTTATTTATTTATTTATTTATTTATTTATGAGTGAGTGAGTGAGCAAGTAATTTTTCCATTTATTTATGTACAACATGTACTGTAGAATGTGTTTAAAACATAACTAGCTTGACATTGTTTAACATTGAGCTTAACTTTGTACCTTATCAAACAAATCATGCTATTTATATAGAAAATTGATCCTTAAGAAAAATTTAAGAACATCTTCACATACATATATGTATAACCAACACCTTGCTTTCTTAACTATCACAAAAATAGTCAGCTTACCATACTTTAATGGGATTTGAGTTATTGGGTGTTGTAATTTTTCAGCTATATAATGACTACCAGATTACATGAGGAAGGAGGGGCTCAGACAGTATTATGCACTGACTGTTGAAACCCCATGCCCTGAGGTCTGTTTCTGGAATCCTTAGAACACATTAGTGACAGTGGTGTTAGACTTGAGGTCAGAAGACAATGCATTTAAACACTGAGCTACCCAGGCCCTCTTACTTGAATGAGTCTATTGTCCAAGTTTTATATGTACAATGTACAGTGACACCTATCTAAACAGATGGCACAAGCTTTTGTGCTCACAATAGACAGGTGTTTGTTTTACACAGGTAAAATCAACAAAGATTTCCTACATTAGGACTTTATTTAAAGCTTGTTCTATACAGGATTATGTTTTATTCAGGGTTGGTTTACACAGGTTGTACTGTATTTAATTATATTTTAAAATATGTATCATGCATGACATTGGAATGTATAACTTTTAATTCTTCCAACCTATATTATGACCTCCAAAAAAATGTGTGGATAATATGAAGCAGCCGGCCACGATACTGGTATTACCAGTATTGTAATATTTACAATACTGGTATTACCAGTATTATAATATTCACAATACTGGAAATACCAGTATTGTAAATATTACAATACTGGTAATACCAGTATTGTAACACTGTACAATACTAGAAATACCAGTATTGTAATGTTACAATACTGGTGATACCAGTATCGTACATATACAATACTGGATGTACCAGTATCGTGCATTTACAATACTGGAATACCAGAATCGTTGATCTATACACAATACCGGAAGGTCCAGTATTCTTCATCCAACAATACTGGTAATAATAGTATTGTAAAACACACGATACTGGAAGCTCCAGTATTCTTCATCCAGCAATACTGGTAATACTAGTATTGCAAAACACACAATACTGGGAACTCTAGTATCTGGTAATTTGACACGAGTGGGCAGAGCCTAATTCTAACTGTAAATCACAGCTCATTGTATTTACCGTTAGTATTAGGCTCCGCCCAGTCATGTCAAATTACCTTACCAATATATATCAAACTCTAAGGGACCATACAAAATATTTTGACATTACAGGGCTTTTGCCTCTTATGTTATGTAGAGCAGAAATGACGTATGAGTATGCATTATATTCAATTCTTTTAGTATAATGTAGACATAAAAACTCGGGTTAACCGGAATTCTACCTAATCTTCCAATATCTGCAATACTGGTATAACCAGTATTTTCCAGAATCTTCCAGTATCTGCAATACTGGTATTACCAGTATTTTCCAGAATCTTCCAGTATCTGCAATACTGGTATTATCCAAATGTGTTTTAAATATTTTCCCTTACACCGAATTCTTGGTCAAATGACAACCTTTCCATCAATGGCTGAATAAATAAATGGCACTGATGTCACATACAGAATACAGAGAAATACAGCAGTCCCCATCTTACAAGGCCACTCCCACCAAAGGCCACCCCTCTTGTCAGGCCAAATTTTGAATGCATTAAAATAGTAAAATACTAGTAAATTGTCTCCCTCAAGATAGACCACCCTTCTTATAAGGTCACTTTTTCATTGCATAAAATAAGGCCTTATAAGAGGGGGGTAACTGTAATAAAAACACAAGACAAAAATAATGAAGTCTATACAAACAAAAGTTGGCATTAAACATCAATCAATCAAACAATCACATACAAACAAAACAACCTATGCCAACATTTTGAAAAATAAGTATAAAAAGGTAAGAAAGATTATTGGCATAGGTTGAATAGGTTAATTGTTATATTAATTGGTGTAAAACTGGGGGAGATATCAATGTACTCCAAGTTCACAATTAACTGTTATTAAATGTAGAAGTTGTCTTGGTTTTGTGTGAGTATTGAGTGAATAAACTGAGTTAGAAGTAAATATTCAAAAGCATATTTTTTGGAAATAACAAAATAAATCAGTATATCAGCACACACATATATATATATGAATATCAATCTTTATGAAAATAAATCAGGACATTATGAGCACATATATTTTATATCAAACTTTATGAAAATAAACAAGGACATTATCAGCACATATATTTTATTATCTGATGTTCTCGTGGCAAGTAGAATTTTGATTGGCTAAAAAGGTACTTTTAAAACTTCAGGGAAGCCATGCAGTGACAGAAAATCAATAATCGCTCTCACCTATGTGCTGTCCATTTACATTGTGCACAGCAGATGACACACATTTCACAAGATGACAGAAAATCAATAATCACTCTCTGTGATCTTGGTCCAAAGATACAGTATTTATGTATTTCCTATAATAAGGACATACTTATTAATGTTGGAACATTCAGAGAAAAATGTTATCAGTCTCTAGATGTTATATATCCCATTTTAAAAGGCAGTGGTTTTGTTAAAAGGTGAGGTCGATGCCTTTTAAAAGGGGATATATATAGCATCTCGAGACTGACAAGGTATAATATCAAACTTTATGAAAATAAATCAGGACATTATTGTAACTTAGGTAATGATTGGAGCTCTTACTGGGTTCCCATATATACCCTTTGTTAGCTTGGTCAACTCTGTTAAAGTAGTGATCATTATTCATTAACTACTGTAATCAAATATTATCCTAAATCACATCAATGTGAAAATGACTGATCTTATGATTAATTAGCTTGGAGTGAGCAATTACAAATTACTGTCCACAATTATGATAATTCTAAATTTATAAATAGTTATTATTCTAAAATTTTGAATTTAGATTTTAAGAAAATTGCTTAATTATCATATAATCGCTTAAGTATCATATAATATTCTAAATTAAGACTTTTTAAAAAGATTGTTTATTTAGATTATTCTAAAATTTTAGATTTTCATCTTTTTTATTTACAGATTTTTGTTTAATTTTAACAAACTTATTATTTTATATATAAATTTTACAAAACATTTTTGGTTAATTTTAACAGAATTATTATTCTATATATAAATTTTTACAAAACTTAATATTTTTATATTTTTGTATATCTTATATTTTTAGACTAAAAAAAAAATTCTTTATAAATTTCACTTTTGAGACCTGCATTTCCAAATTTACTTACCTGTAACTATCATTAATTGTTATATAAACACCTCTAATAAAATGTTTGTTGGCATACCCTGAATATGATATTTCAAAATGTTGGCATAGGTTGAAGACACCAAAAGAATATATTACTGCAAATATCAAATTTTTATTTGTCACACTTTTTAAAATCATTCATTATAAAACAGATTTTTATTAAAAGTTCTATTGATTAATTGATGGTTATATGGTTATGCTGTTTATCACCACTTTCAACAATATTTCATTAATTAATTGATTATCACCCCATTATGTTAAAGGTTAAAACTCCAACTTACTTATTGTTAAAGAAATCTTCACATTACCTGTATGTACTAATATACAGGTACATATATTACTAGTTTAATTACTAGTATTAATACTCATAAGATGATTCAAATCCTCACATCAACATGATTTCTAATCATTTACGTATTTGATTCTTTGACGACACAAAAACATAATCCTACTCCATTTAAAACACGACAAATGTGTCACATTATTAAAAGGCATCAAAACATATTCACAAAGTTCTAGTATATACTCCTTATGTGTTGATACTTATATAAGTTTTATATCAATGAATTCTGGATCGATGCCAACAGGAGATTTACTTTAGATCGAAATACAGGTATATTATTTTGATTATGAAATATTAATATCATATTCAGAAATCTTTTTTTATTATTAGGGAATTGTTGTTAAATCTCATTAGTAACAGATGGTGTATGGAACCACAGTCGTTACGCAGCAAATTATATAAAATACAACAAATAAAACAATTGATTACGAGAAGATTTCGTAAATGTAAAACAACCCGAAACAATGTTGCCTGTAACCAAACATTAGTCTTTACATTAAATTGGACATTAATAGGATCCATAGGAAGTAATTTATATAATTATAATCAAATATCAGGGTCACAAATGTCAATATGATCACGTCGAAAAATGCAGTTTCCAAAGTTTTAATACAATTTACAGTATAAACATAGCATCATATTAATTAAAATGGATTGAAACAATATTAGATTAGATTAATTTCTCTGAATTGTTTCACATCATCTCTCTTGCCAAAATACAGTCTTCACAATGAGCACCGTTCCTTCAGCCCATGCCTAGTAAAACTTTGTTATGACCAAAAACAATTTAAAGTTTTTATTTAGAACTATATAAAAAAAAATTCAAGAATGTGATTTAAACCAGTAAATTCAAATTTTCATTTCGAGGACTGAAATTTTATTTCAAATTAAAAAGCTTTCCAATAATCTGCAAAAATTTGGAAATAAAAACCTGTATTTTGAAACACCAACTTAAAGATATGTGTGTCTTTTTATGACCTTTCTTTGTTGGAAATACAAAAACATATTAATAATGTTTGATCACATATATTTATTTAATCATTACAATCATCTAGTAGCAACTATCTTTGGAGATCAGGAAATCTTATATACTGGTAATAATTCATTAAACAGTACATGTTTTTTTTATAGTAAAACTTATCAAAACAAAACTCAGAATAATCCCCTCCCCCTCCTCCCATCATTACATTCAGCCCCAGATGGCACTAGTGATTAATATTTGAAGTCCCAACAGTTTATTTAACATATATTTCTGATTTTACATAGTCAAATTCATTTTTTAGAAAAAATAAATATATAATTATGGCAGTTTACAAGAAATGTGTAAATAATATAACATTTTGATCATCGTTTAAAGTTCCTGCTAAAATCAATAATTTAGATTAAAATTAAAAAAATTAAATATATTTTTATGCACATACCTGCCTCAGGTGATACTACCTGATTTTTACCTGTCCTGTTTAGGCCCTTTGGTTTTATGCTCCCAAACATTTAAAACTTATTTGGCTTATCATGATCAATATTTTAATATAGAGAGTACCTGATGAAAGTTATTTCAGAAACACCTCATTCACACTAAATTTGATATCTACGTTTTTCTTTGAGTCCATCAACACCCATACAAGTATGAAACTATGTTCCCTTATAAAGAAGTCATTAGAACTGAGGACAGGAACCCCATAATATCTGTGTAAGGACAGGAACCCCATAATATCTGTGTAAGGACAGGAACCCCATAATATCTGTGTAAGGACAGGAACCCCATAATATCTGTGTAAGGACAGGAACCCCATAATATCTGTGTAAGGACAGGAACCCCATAATATCTATGTACAATATTAATGTGTAAGGACAGGGAACCGATAATATCTATGTACAATATTAATGTGTAAGGACAGGGAACCGATAATATCTATGTACAATATTAAATGTGTATGGACAGGGAACCCATAAATTATAATATCTATGTACAATATTAATGTGTATTGATGTTTGTATATGTTTGTTGCAATTCTGTTGGATTAATAGTAATACAATTTTAATAATTAGTATAACGTGATTAACGTGATTAATCACAATACATGTTTACATTAGTTTCCAACTAAAAAATATAGTAAAAAGTTGGCCCTACTTCTAATATATTCTAAGAAATTTGTATAAAAAAAGAGTCACATATACAACAAAATCATTACCATAACAACAACTTTTGTCCCCTCCCCCTCCTTTTTTACTAATAGAAAGTTGTCTTCATCATTTGCAATTCTCCATTATGATATTAGCACTCGTCTTATTAACACAGAATAAGACATACTGCTTCCTCTTTAGCTTAACATATTTCAAACTTTTAATACCATATTTTTTCCTCAAATCATCTCCACCCCCTTAATTTGTCTCTTATTTTTTTTTGTTGGCTTTCTAACCTTTTGACTAAGTATACCTGATGAAGGTTATTCCAGAAACGTGTTGTGTGTATTAAATTAGATATCCACGTTTTTGTCATCATATCTTTAATAGTAAAGTAGATATTAAATTTAATGAGCACGACACGTTTAACAAATTTTTAGTTCCCTAGATTCCCATATTTTCAAATTTACCTGCAAAATGTGTACACTGATCACCTACTTTCAGTTTCTAATTAACACCTTATACAGGAAGCTACCATAGCATCTGATAATTAGACCAGGGCGGCTTCCAAATGGTGGTAAAATTCTTATGAAATTTTGATGAGCACAACTCATCCGATAATTTTAGTAACTTATAAAGGCGGAGCGTGGTACTTTGCAGCATTACCTGACTTTCATCAGTTTTGTAAGCTTACAATTATAATTGAATAAAATTTTAAAAACAACAAAAAGATTCCAGGGTCGAGTTATCTACACTATATAGGGTTTGGTTTTATGGTGTTTAGCACCACTTTCAACAAAATTTCAGTTTTATTGTGGTGGTCAGAGAGGTGATAGGCACAGATTGCATAGGTAGTTATAAATCCAATTACCATACAATCATGACCATGAAGGCCCCTCTATATAATATATATATATATACATGAACATACAGATTAAATTATATGATATAGTATTACAATACACAAGGAAATAAACATTCAGGTCATGCAAGACCAGACTTTCGAGAACAGAGAGGGCCACCAAGGCAAGTTTGATTAACGGTAGATTGCATAATATAAAAATCACGTCCAAGAAATAGTTTACTCATTTGTATTACAAAATACCATCATAGCTATAATAATTTGTGTGGAAACTGTATTAAAATGTATCTATCATTACTTAGTACTTACTGTTTTCCACAATCACTAAATTCAAATTTTAATATTTTGTTCATGATGAACTTCAAAAAACAAGATAACAGTTTTGCATATTAATCTCACTTAAAAGGTTCTTCAATTTAAAATCAGTTAATCTTTCCTTTTCCCCCATTATCTTTTGTTGATAAGTGTAATAGAGACAAATTTTCTTTTGTGATTTCTAACACGAGCAGAAGATATACCAATTCTGAAAGTTTGCTCAAATAAAAGAATCTATTTATTTCAAAACTGTATGTTCAATATATCAAAAAGATTATAGAAAATACAACATATTTACTACTACAAATCTTCAGAATTTATATGTGAAGGTGAAGGTCAGGCATTATGTGAAAACCACATGCATGACCGCATCATTTCACTAAAATGAGATGTTTGGTCCCATAAAAATAGTTCAACCCAACCACTATATTGAAGTGTCTGTACTAAGCCAGTGGACTGAGCAGTCAATTACACATGTGTTATGGTATTTTTTTATTTTTCATTTTCTTTCACATAAAAGACAAGTGACATTTCATTTGTTAATTGATATACAATCAACCATCTATATATTGAGCTTAGATAAGTTGTTTACTTTTCTTTTTTTTCAATATCGGAAATAAAAAATATTTCCGATTTTGAAAAAAAAGAAAAGAATTCAAGTTGGCACATTTTTTTCTGGTGGGTCGTATTGGGGCAAACAAACAATTTATTAATTATGATCCAGATAGCACAATGTAAAATTTGGACAGTTCATAGTAGCTTAATTTATCCACAAAAACTAAAAAAATACATTGTAATATAATTTGTCCCTTCAAACAAAGTTCGACTGTACATGGGAAGATAGCACAAAACAATATAGATCAGTGCCGTCTTAGTGGTTGGGCACGCTGGACAGTTGCCTGGGGGCCCCACGGACATAGGAGCCTCATGCTAATCTATGTATGTTGTATACAGCATGTTTTTTAATATCTAAAGACTGATTTCGTTGGAAGTACCAGTACAATAAATATATGTTTAATTTTATCGACATTTACAGTTTTATTCCTGTGAGTGGTTGTGTAGGTATGGGCACCAGTGGACTGCTTTGCCCGGGGGCCTATAATGCTGTTAAGGCAGCCCTGATGTTGATCCCATATAATATGTGAGAGAGCCGTACAACTCAATTTCTTTTTAATGGACAATTTTGGTTACCCTGACTACCAATAATATATTAATCATTAAATTAAATAAATAAAAATCAACCTGTTATGTCTAAACAATTAACCTTTCTATGGGAACAAAATGCAACCATTTTATCGACTTTAAAAACAAAAACAGACAAGTTTGGACGTTATTTCTCTACTTTATCTCGTTAAATGTTGTTAGAAGTAGGAAACCAACATCTCAATAATTGCAAAAAGTCATTAATATTTCAAAACACTTTTTCTTAATCAATAACAGATCAGTCTTAGAGGTTACATAGAGTGTAAAGTCTGACAAGTTTCCTGTTAAAATACAATATCATCCATGCAACTCAGGTCACACAAATTTTGTACGGTCCGGTACAAATCGTTTATTGTGTGGGGAACTTCCTAGTATGTACATTATACATAGTTTTTGAAATACCTAGATTTGGGACTATTTATTTTAAAGAACTTCAGTATCAGTTGTTTCCTGTTACAGTATTTGCAAGCAAACTATTAGTCTCTGAAAACATCCTCTGCCAAGCATTCATTGCTTCTCCACTGAGACAGTTAGATAGTTAAATTATTCCTTCAAATTCGCCTCAAACACACATGTGACTATCACAATCTAAACACCTATCAAGCTCCCTTCCAATATCTAATGTGTTTGACAACATGCTTAGACAGTCATGTCATCTAATGTGTCTGACAACATGCTTAGACAGTCATGTCATCTAATGTGTCTGACAACATGCTTAGACAGTCATGTCATCTAATGTGTTTGACAACATGTTTAGACAGTCATGTCATCTAATGTGTCTGACAACATGTTTAGACAGTCATGTCATCTAATGTGTTTGACAACATGCTTAGACAGTCATGTTATCTGATGTGCTTGACAACATGTTTAGACAGTCTCATGTCATCTAATGTGTTTGACAACATGTTTAGACAGTCATGTCATCTGATGTGTTTGACAACATGCTTAGACAGTCATGTCATCTGATGTGTTTGACAACATGTTTAGACAGTCATGTCATCTAATGTGTCTGACAACATGCTTAGACAGTCATGTCATCTAATGTGTCTGACAACATGCTTAGACAGTCATGTTATCTGATGTGTTTGACAACATGCTTAGACAGTCATGTCATCTAATGTGTCTGACAACATGTTTAGACAGTCATGTCATCTAATGTGTTTGACAACATGCTTAGACAGTCATGTCATCTAATGTGTTTGACAACATGCTTAGACAGTCATGTCATCTAATGTGTCTGACAACATGCTTAGACAGTCATGTCATCTAATGTGTCTGACAACATGTTTAGACAGTCATGTCATCTAATGTGTCTGACAACATGCTTAGACAGTCATGCCATCTAATGTGTCTGACAACATGCTTAGACAGTCATGTCATCTAATGTGTTTGACAACATGCTTAGACAGTCATGTCATCTAATGTGTTTGACAACATGTTTAGACTGTCACATCTAATGTGTCTGACAACATGTTAAGACAGTCATGTCATCTAATGTGTCTGACAACATGCTTAGACAGTCATGTCATCTAATGTGTCTGACAACATGTTTAGACAGTCCATGTCATCTAATGTGTCTGACAACATGTTTAGACAGTCATGTCATCTAATGTGTTTGACAACATGCTTAGAGTCATGTTATCTGATGTGTTTGACAACATGCTTAGACAGTCATGTCATCTAATGTGTCTGACAACATGCTTAGACAGTCATGTCATCTAATGTGTTTGACAACATGTCTAGACAGTCATGTCATCTAATGTGTTTGACAACATGCATAGACAGTCATGTCATCTAATGTGTTTGACAACATGCTTAGACAGTCATGTCATCTAATGTGTTTGACAACATGCTTAGACAGTCATGTCATCTAATGTGTTTGACAACATGCTTAGACAGTCATGTCATCTGATGTGTTTGACAACATGTCTAGACAGTCATGTGATCTGATGTGTTTGACAACATGCTTAGACAGTCATGTCATCTAATGTGTTTGACAACATGCTTAGACAGTCATGTCATCTGATGTGTTTGACAACATGCTTAGACAGTCATGTCATCTAATGTGTTTGACAACATGTTTAGACAGTCATGTCATCTAATGTGTTTGACAACATGTTTAGACAGTCGTGTCATCTGATGTGTTTGACAACATGCTTAGACAGTCATGTTATCTGATGTGTTTGACAACATGTTTAGACAGTCTCATGTCATCTAATGTGTTTGACAACATGTTTAGACAGTCATGTCATCTAATGTGTTTGACAACATGCTTAGACAGTCATGTCATCTGATGTGTTTGACAACATGTTTAGACAGTCATGTCATCTGATGTGTTTGACAACATGTTTAGACAGTCATGTCATCTGATGTGTTTGACAACATGTTTAGACAGTCATGTCATCTAATGTGTTTGACAACATGTTTAGACTGTCACATCTAATGTGTCTGACAACATGCTTAGACAGTCATGTCATCTAATGTGTCTGACAACATGTTTAGACAGTCATGTCATCTAATGTGTCTGACAACATGCTTAGACAGTCATGTCATCTAATGTGTCTGACAACATGCTTAGACAGTCATGTCATATAATGTGTTTGACAACATGCTTAGACAGTCATGTTATCTGATGTGTTTGACAACATGCTTAGACAGTCATGTCATCTAATGTGTCTGACAACATGTTTAGACAGTCATGTCATCTGATGTGTTTGACAACATGTTTAGACAGTCATGTCATCTGATGTGTTTGACCACATGCTTAGACAGTCATGTCATCTGATGTGTTTGACAACATGTTTAGACAGTCATGTCATCTGATGTGTCTCACAACATGCTTAGACAGTCATGTCATCTAATGTGCTTGACAACATGCTTAGACAGTCATGTCATCTAATGTGTTTGACAACATGCTTAGAGTCATGTTATCTGATGTGTTTGACAACATGCTTAGACAGTCATGTCATCTAATGTGTCTGACAACATGTTTAGACAGTCATGTCATCTGATGTGTTTGACAACATGCTTAGACAGTCATGTCATCTGATGTGTTTGACAACATGCTTAGACAGTCATGTCATCTGATGTGTTTGACAACATGTTTAGACAGTCATATCATCTAATGTGTCTCACAACATGCTTAGACAGTCATGTCATCTAATGTGTTTGACAACATGTCTAGACAGTCATGTCATCTAATGTGTCTGACAACATGCTTAGACAGTCATGTCATCTAATGTGTTTGACAACATGCTTAGACAGTCATGTCATCTAATGTGTTTGACAACATGTTTAGACAGTCATGTCATCTAATGTGTTTGACAACATGCTTAGACAGTCATGTCATCTAATGTGTTTGACAACATGCTTAGACAGTCATGTCATCTGATGTGTTTGACAACATGTCTAGACAGTCATGTGATCTGATGTGTTTGACAACATGCTTAGACAGTCATGTCATCTGATGTGCTTGACAACATGTTTAGACAGTCATGTCATCTAATGTGTTTGACAACATGTTTAGACAGTCGTGTCATCTGATGTGTTTGACAACATGCTTAGACAGTCATGTTATCTGATGTGCTTGACAACATGTTTAGACAGTCTCATGTCATCTAATGTGTTTGACAACATGTTTAGACAGTCATGTCATCTGATGTGTTTGACAACATGCTTAGACAGTCATGTCATCTGATGTGTTTGACAACATGTTTAGACAGTCATGTCATCTAATGTGTCTGACAACATGCTTAGACAGTCATGTCATCTAATGTGTCTGACAACATGCTTAGACAGTCATGTTATCTGATGTGTTTGACAACATGCTTAGACAGTCATGTCATCTAATGTGTCTGACAACATGTTTAGACAGTCATGTCATCTAATGTGTTTGACAACATGCTTAGACAGTCATGTCATCTAATGTGTTTGACAACATGCTTAGACAGTCATGTCATCTAATGTGTTTGGCAACATGCTTAGACAGTCATGTCATCTGATGTGTTTGACAACATGTCTAGACAGTCATGTCATCTGATGTGTTTGACAACATGCTTAGACAGTCATGTCTTCTAATGTGTTTGACAACATGCTTAGACAGTCATGTCATCTGATGTGTTTGACAACATGCTTAGACAGTCATGTCATCTAATGTGTTTGACAACATGTTTAGACAGTCATGTCATCTAATGTGTTTGACAACATGTTTAGACAGTCGTGTCATCTGATGTGTTTGACAACATGTTTAGACAGTCGTGTCATCTGATGTGTTTGACAACATGCTTAGACAGTCATGTTATCTGATGTGTTTGACAACATGTTTAGACAGTCTCGTGTCATCTAATGTGTTTGACAACATGTTTAGACTGTCATGTCATCTAATGTGTTTGACAACATGCTTAGACAGTCATGTCATCTGATGTGTTTGACAACATGTTTAGACAGTCATGTCATCTGATGTGTTCGACAACATGTTTAGACAGTCATGTTTGAAACAGCTGTACATGTCAAATTTGAACTTGAATTTGATAGGTGAATTTGAATGAAACATTTGACCTTGTAAATGCCGTTTTTAGATCAATCAAAAATGGGCCAAACTCACACAATACATTTTGTATTCTGTCATAAAGAATATAGCATAAATGTTTAAATGCAGTCAGTCAATTTAACTAAACTTCTTTCATAATTGTAGTTGAATCCATGTAAAACAAAAATAAATAAATCAATTACTCTTTTATGGCAAAATAACAGCTGTCAGTAATTTCATTTAGAGTAAAGCATCACACAATCCAATAAAATGGGATACTATTACAAGTATGTGCATCATTTTTGAAATTCACATACATTTTGTATCTGGAAAACAAAAATCAAACTGACTTTGCCTACAGTTATAAACAGATTTATTGGTAAACAGTAACTTGGTTTACATACTTTCAAAAGTAATTTTCCTTGTTTCTGTCTTCCACTTAGCAAAGTCATGTACCATTACACCAATAAAAGTGTTGTTCCTTTACTTTAATTTGTGGTTAAGACTTGACTTTAATTTGTGGCTAAGTGTAATATTGGATAGTCTCTTATGTTTATTTATACCCACATCCTTTCTTGTTGAGGCAATGGAGGGTTCTAAATTGTGTCTCTTTATGTATATTATACATTTAACCATACAAAATTAAGAAAATATTTGATTATATAATCTCTTTGCAGCTGTGATTACAAGTTTCTCCTGCATGGTCAATACAGTAAATATAATCCCACTCTTATAAGGCCCCTCCCAACTAAGGCTGTCCTCTTATCAGACCACATTGTAGATGCCTTGAGATACTGTAGTAAAATACTACTTAATTGTTCCCCTCAAGAGACGTCACCCCTCTTATAAGGCCATGTTATCATTGCAGAAGGGTGGGATTATAAGAGAGGGTGGCTACTGTATGACAACATTTTATTATAAGAGAGGGTGGCTACTGTATGACAACATTTTAAACAACAATTATCAAAATGTTATAACTCACCTCAAATTATTGATAAAAAAAAATTTTGATTTATATCTACGGTATTTGCATTCAATCAAACTGAAATAAAAATTATCAGGAATTGCATGTGCATGAAGAAATGTGATTTGAATGCAAATTGTGCAAGACAACAGACTAAAGTGGTCTCTGTGTGTCTGCCATGCAATGTAGACCAAATAAATTTTATTTATAAGAGTTAACTATTTATTATGTGAAGTGCATCCTATTTACTTAAAACTAAATGAAATACATAGTGTGGGTCTCACTATTTATTTCAAAAGAACATGTCAAACGAATCATTTTAAAATTTGAATGGTTTTTTCATTTTAAATCAATACATGATTTCTGCATTTACGTTTTATACAAAGTGAATAGATTTTATGAAAGGAAAGATTATTAGGGATTATGAGTGTTTCAACAATATTTCTGTTACAATGTATATTGTGCCATGGCTGTCAGCTTTATTGGTAAAGGAAATCACAGAACCTGTTTTAACTACTGACCTGCTGCAATAAACTGACAAATTTTATCACATAGTGGCCTTATAATAGGGTGACCTCTCTTGAGGGGACAACTTAGTAGTATTTTACCATCTCAGTATATCTGAAATCTCACCTGATAAGAGGGGTGGGTCTTTGGTCGGAGTGGGACTGCTACATGTATATCAAGTACAACTCACAACAGTATAGAATCATTTTATTTACTTAATTATTTACTTTTAATTGAAAAATTCAAGAATCTATTTACTTTTAAATCAAGATACTTTTTTTAAATAAACATAAAATTTCTTTTTTAATTTATATAAGATGAATTCTATATAAGTAAATAAAATGTCTTAAAATTAACCATACAAGTTAAGTAAAAAAATGCCAGTGTTTCTACTAACTAAACCCCAGGGGACGAAATAAGCAGTGGACCGGTGGCCCGAGGCTCCTAAATTTTCAGAAGGACTCCTTGGGATCAAATGTAGATATCCCGCCGGGCTCCTTATCTTTTAGTATCTGTGCAAATCATAGACTAGAGGAAACATTTTTATACCCTCGCTCGGGGGGGTATACTGTTTTACCTCTGTCCGTCCTTCCGTCCGTCCAAGATATTTTTCGTCGCATTTTTCTCAGTAACTGTTGATGGCAGAAATCTGATATTTGGTCACAAGCATTGTGGGTAGCGTTTTTGGACCCGTCAGATTCCTACTTCCTGTTTGCCGACTTAGTTGGTCTTTATACACATTGAACATATATGCACATTTTCGTCACATTTTTCTCAGCAACTATTGATGACAGAGATCTGATATTTGGTCACAAGCATCATATAGGTACCCCATATCGTGGGAAGCGTTTTTGGACCCATCAGATTCCTACTTCCTGTTTGCCAACTTAGTTGGTTTCTATACACATTGAACATATATGCACATTTTTCGTCACATTTTTCTCAGCAACTATTGTTGGCAGAGATCTGATATTTGGTCACAAGCTTCATATAGGTACCCCATATCGTGGGAAGCATTTTTTGACCCGTCAGATTCCTACTTCCTGTTTGCCAAAGAGCGGGGGTATCATAGGTGAGCATTAGCTCACAGTTCATCTTGTTTTGCCAAGATTTGTTGATGATTTGTTAGCTGTCTAACCTTTATTTGTATGAAGCAATCTGACTGGTTTCAAGTGCCTTCTTTATCAAGTTTTGTACCAATCCGTTTCCGTTTTGCATTTTAGTTTTCAGCCTCTTCGTATGCATTCGTCTCTTGAACCTTTTGCCCCATGTCGGCACTTTTCAAACGTAAAACGGCATAGTTCGCAATTTTTTTGCCGTAAATTCCACAACAAATGTCTTTCATATTTACTATTCGTATCTTTTTATACTACAGTATAGTATTACTTATTGTTGAAACCCAAACATTGCTGTTAAATATAAATAGTTCTTTAACGGGGCGAAGAAGTCATCGGATGTAATAAGGGTCAAATTATCCTTCGTATCTTTTGTATTAATTTCCGGTAAAATAATGTCAACAGAATGTACAAATTTCTATTAAATTGTCCGGAACCACCCGCTAAAAAAACAAAAATAAGCGAGGAAAAGCTCACGGGACAGCACAAAGATAAGATGGAAAACAGAAAGCGCACATTCCTGCCTAGGTGGGAAAAGGAATTTACTTGGTTAAAAAACACGGAGAAGGGGATGGTTTGTGTTATTTGCAGTAAACATGAACACATTGGATCATTTATTACAGGAGTATTGATGTCATGATCAGGAAACTGGATTGTAGTGTATATTATAACAACAAAACAAAAAATTACTTAAATTAATATGATAATTATTTAAAAAAAAAAAAAATTGAAAATGTACCTTATAAAATAGTGTTTTCAAGATGTCAAATTAAGAGTTCAGGAGAGTGCCAGAATGCAAGATCTTGCACCATTTATCCCCAGAGCTTCCCCAGACCCTTGGCCATATAGCAACTGCACTTTGTGCAGTCGGTCAACCCGCATTGCGGGTTGAAGGGCCACTTCATGTTGTGGAGGGCTACTAGGTTAAGAAACTTAGGGGCCCTACTGACTTTTTCTTATTTCTATCCCTGAAACCCTACCTAATTTTAGTACCAACTCGAAAGTCCTTACTGCCATTTTCGGACAAGCACTGTTAAAGTCAGGTTAACCAAGGTAACATTTAAAAAAAAAAAAAGAAGTTGTGTCTACCAACCTTGTTGGCACAAACAAGACATTTTTTTCATTCTTTGCTTTGGTCTTAGTAAATGATGACAAATTCATGATGGAAAAATCTTACCCTTTCTGGAGGAATTAAGTCTGCTGATAATCTTGGATCCATCATAAAAGTTTTAGCTCCATAAAAATCTATTCCCATAATTCATATGCCATTAATTCCTATTTCCACATGTACACAGAAGTCTTAAATATTAAGATATACATGTACTGTACATGTAATCATAAGCAAAATATTATTTATATTGTCCTTATTTGACATTTATTTAATTTGTTTTCTTTTGTTTTGCTTTGTCGATTTCTGGAATTTCCCTAATTTTTTTCCGTCTTTGTTGAATGTTTATTGGCGAGTTAATCAATATCCATGCATTAATGAAATATACGACAACGTTGATATCATTTTTATATATACTTTCTCCGTTGTTAATCAGCTGTGAAATTTACCTATTGAATTTGATATGGACAACAATACAAAAATTACCAAAACAAAAAAAAGATTAATAAAAAACACTTAAAATCCTCTTAAAAAATTAGTGACCAGCGTACATTGAAAGGGCTTGGTCAGATTTTAATCTTTAGTTTGTATGTTAAGAATATAACGTAACTATTTTGTAAATCGTGTTACTTATATTAATAAAATAAATAATTCTTTGTTATTGTAAACTGATATATATATATATATACATATTTAGTTTTTAATTAATTCGTAATTGAATTCTTTGTAGGTCATTTAAAAATATTTTTTTAATTCCAAACAAAAAATCAATTAAAAAGATCATGTTATTTTAACATACATTTTGCATTCTTGTTTAAATCAATTTAAGAACTTTTTTCATAAGTCTTTTCATTTTTTAAAGATACAAATTTCTAACATTATATAAAGGGGAGTTAATGGTGTTTATTAATTAATGCCACTTTCAATAATATTTCGGTTATATTATATCGTAGCAGTCAGTTTATTGTTAATTGGTGGAGGAAATCAGAGAGCATGGAGAAAACTACCAACCTGCCACAAGTCACTGACAAACTTTATCATATAATGTTGTATCGAGTACACCTCGCCATGAGCAGGATTCAAACTTACAATGTTACACTGATTTCATAGGTAGTTGTAAATTTTGCATACAGCCACGACCTCGACTGCCCCTCTGTAACACTATGATACTGACAAAATCAACCATATAGTACTTGAAGTAAAAATGTATACAAAGCAATCTTTCCCATAGGTTTTCTATAAAAGTTGATCTATAATTTAGTGCTTACCCAGAAATTCAGTAAGGCATGGTATTTGTGTAATAAGAGGGAACTTATGTGTCATTATATGATATCAGAGCGCAACAAAAAATAAGATCTAAGGGAAATTTTTATTAATTGTCATATATTATTAATGTTTAAACTATTTAAATTGATTTTTAACTTTGTTATTTTACTACATGTACGTATAATTATAATAGTAATAGTATATATACTAGTACTTTTAAGGTGAAATAATGTTATAATTTCACAAATTGTACAAGGGCATTTTCTATTGTGAGAGTAGCATGGTGCTGGCAAGGGAAGTGGCTTTGGGTTATGGTGTTTCGTGCCACTTTCAACAATATTTCATTCTTATATATTGATAGGGAAGGCATACAGGTGTTGTGTCATAGGGAAAACAGTAACACTATACTAATTTGTGATTAACTGAAAAACAAGCCAAATCATAACAAAACTGGAAAACATACATACAAGGATGTATTTTATCTGTCCCTGCATGATGTAATAATATGTGTTTACCTAGGATACATATATAAATGAGGATATAGTTAAGTGACTATGACAGACTGGCTAGCAGGTTCACCCAATGATATATGTTTTGATCTACACTGTGTTGTTGCTATGAACTGAACCTTATCACAAACAGGATACACTTGTCCTGTAGTATTTCCAAATCATGATTCCATATTTCGTACATGTAATTGATTATTCTGTCTTCAAAAATCAAAAACTTTATTGTAATATAAATCACCTAAGATTTGTGACAAAACAAGTATACAATGAGTGTTAGAAATAACAAAGAACAAGATTAATACCTATTAAACGGATGAGATGGTGTTAAACAACAATCACTCACTTATTAAACAGGCTCAAATGTCACCTGTACTCAGGTCCAGTGAATACTGGTGGCGTCATGGTCGTATGGTAGTTTGATTTACGACTACCAATCAGTGCCTATCACCATTAACATTGTGAATCTGAATCCCGCTCATGGCAAGGTGTACTCAATACAACTTTATGTGATAAAGTTTGTCAGTGACTTGCAGTTGAGGTCGGTGGTTATCTCCGGGTACTCCGGTTTCCTCCACCAATAAAACTTACTTCCAAAATATAACTGAAATACTGTTGAATGTGGCATTAAACACCATAATTGCATAAAACCAAACCTTAAATTTTTACTTATGCTATAATTAATTGGAACACAAACTGACAAAGAGATTCTTTTATAGACTAATTTAGGATAAATGTTATTTCTCACACAAAAATTTGCCCTTGGTTGTATATCCCTATCTTTATATACATGTCTTTTAAACAGACTATCTTCAAAGTAACATGTAATTGTATATCGGAAATTAAAACAATGGTGGTGAAAATTGGTTGAAATAGCATGTCACCATGTGAATACACACTGCTATAGAACTAGATACATAGGATCAGACTATAATTAAAACTAGAGGCTACCAGGAGCCTGTAATCGCTCACCTGGTTTTCAATTTGACATCTAAAGTTTATAGAAAATGGGGGTGTTACCATAATTTTGAAAGTGGGCCACCCAAAGATCATTTCAACTCAAATTTCTGAGCAAAAGATTTTGATGTGATTTTTATCTCATAATATTCCTAAACGGAATAAACTGGCTGAAAAAATCTCACAGAAAAACCCAAATTAAATGTTAAACTACTCATTGCCATGTAGCTGCAGTTAAAATTTGAGCTCATTTTGATAAAACAGAAATGGACAATTGAAGAAATTTCTATTTTTAGCAACAGCAGCCATCTTGAATGGAGGGCGGGCTGTCAAGACACAATTTTGAAAGGGATCCACCCAAGAACCATCCCTGCCAGGTTAGATTTCATTTGGTTTAGTGGTTTCAGAAGAAAAGATTTAAATGTGATTTGGTTCAATGGTTTCAGAGGAAAAGATTTAAATGTGACGATTAAATGTGATCTTTTATCAAAATATGCATAATTTGCATAATTGGTATAAATCGGCTGAAAGAAAAATTTCACAGAAAAACCTGGAATATATGTTAAACTACTCATTGCCATGTAGCTGCAGTTAAATTTTGAGGTCATTTTGGTTTATACTAAAGCAGCAATTGACAATTGAAGAAATCTCTATTTTTAGTAACAGCAGCCATCTTGAATGGAGGGCAGGGCTGTCGGACACAATTTTGAAAGGGACCCACCCAAGGACCTTCCCTGCCAGGTTTGGTGTAATTTGGTTAGGCGGTTTCAGACGAAAAGATTTAAATGTGATCTTTTATCAAAATATGCCTAATTTGTATAATCGGTATATAATCGGCTGAAAGAAAGATTTCACAGAAAAACCTGGAATAAAGGTTAAACTACTCATTGCCATGTAGCTGCAGTTAAATTTTGAGCTCATTTTGGTTTATACTAAAGCAGCAATGGACAATTGAAGAAATGCCAATTTTCAGTAACAGCAGCCATCTTGAATGGAGGGCGGACTGTCGGACACAATTTTGAAAGGGATCCACCGAAGGACTAATTATCTGAGAAAGATCAAATCTTTTAGGGAAGCAGGGTATGATATCCAGGCCTCGACATTAACGTTTGTCCGATACCAGTGAAAACTGACATGTGACAAGTAGATCTTGTATTACGGTTGACCGACAGGACAAGCACTAGTTTCTGGTAAAAAAAAACAACCTAGATACTATATATACCACAAGGTACGTAACCGTTCATTTGTAAAAAATCTAGGTCATCGCGATTTTCGCGTTTTTTCAACTTGACGGAATGGCCTACATCATCTGAAACTACGATAATTATCTACAAAATGATGTATAAAACACCTACCTTTGCTGAACCTCAACAATACAACAGACCTTTTTCAACGGGTCAGTTATCAGCTTTCATTATTCAGACGTTAAACTGGGATGTTGCGACCCGCAGTGAAAGAAAAAATAATAAAAGTTGTAATAAAAATGCTATAAAAAATACTGAGATGTCAGAAAAATATATATATTGCATTCCAATCAAAAAAATAATAAAAGTGTTTTAATTTCATAGAATAAAAGTGTAGCTTGAATGCAAATCTGTTGCTATCTTTATAATTTTTCTAGCTTTTCCCAGGTTTTTATTTTCCCGCCCATAAGACTTTCAGTCCTGTTGGTATACTTCAGGGAAAAATTCCGAGGTTGTATAGAAAGTTCACAAATTTTGAATTCTAAAAATAGCAACAGATTTGCATTCAAACTACACTTTTATTCTAAGAAATTAAAACACTTTTATTATTTTTTTGATTGGAATGCAATATATATATTTTTCTAACATCTCAGTATTTTTTATAGCATTTTTATTACAACTTTTCTTATTTCTTCTTTCACTGTGGGTAGCAACATCCCAGTTTAACGTCTGAATGATGAAAGCTGATAACTGACTCGTGGAAAAAGGTCTGTTGTATTGTTGAGGTTCAGCAAAGGTAGGTGTTTTATACATCATTTTGTAGATAAATTATCGTAGTTTCAAATGATGTAGGCCATTCCTCCATGCTGGCGTCCGTCGAGTTGAAAAAACGCGAAAATCGTGATGACCTAGATTTTTTACAAATGAACGGTTACGTACCTTGTGGTATATATAGTATCTAGGTATATTTTTTTTTACCAGAAACAAGTGCCTGTGGGGACAAGTGAAAAAATCAGATTCCCAAACGTGCCGGTACGACGGACAAATCTATTTCCACTGGTATACAATACTGGGTTTGTTGTATAAAAGAGCCCTGTTTGATCTCCAATTTGTCCATAATTAATTTTGATTAAAACTAAAGTGAAACGCCAGATCAAAACTTTTATTTACATATCATTTATCGTTACTCCATGCTTTGATGAAGTTCAAGGACATTGACAAAACTAAAGTCGCAATCTCAGAAACGCTTTAAAGAACGGAAATATCAATATTTGAAATATAAGAACAAGAATCACTCCGGAATGGACACGTAAAAATTATCGGATATCAATTTGGCGCCAAATTTAAACTTGTCTTTTGTGCAAAATACGATAGAGGACTTGATTTAGGCTTTTGGGAAATATTGAAACCTTTGAAATGGACAAATATTACAAGCTTTTTCCTGATCTGGTTGAAAAGATCCACTAAAATTTGTATTTCTCTGTGAATTTAAATAAAATACTTTGCTTTATTTATATCACAGACACAGGCACTTGTTTCTGGTAAAAAAAATATACCTAGATACTGGTATATATAGTATCTAGGTATATTTTTTTTACCAGAAACAAGGATTTATATAACACAAATATGAGCTATTACAATTTGTGTGGTATTGGATCACAACACAGTAATATTTCAAAAGGAAAAGGGGGAGGAGGGGGAGGGGGAGTACATTTGTTCATTTGTAAAAAAATCTAGGTCATCGCGGAGAGGTCAAAAAGCCTTTTTCAAATTGAAAAATATATTTAATAATATACCTTGTTCAGCCCCAAATTTTATGCATATATTTGACCACACAGTTAAACCTGTACTCTTATATGCTTCTGAAATTGTTGGTTTGTTTAACAATACTAAAAATGTTGGCGTTAATAGTAACAATGATTCACATTTTATTAGTAATTTGTACAGCCGGAATCCTTTAGAAAAACTAAATATTTCCATGGGTAAATATGTTCTTGGAGTTAATAAAAGAACAACTAACTTAGCCATTTATGGTGAACTGGGAAGATACCCTCTATATATTGACACTATTATTTCCATGATCAAATACTGGGTCCGGCTGTGCAAAAACACTCATCATGACCCCTTGCTGCGGGAGGCATATGAAGAGAATCTTTTAATGTACGGTAACAATGAACCATGTTGGTTAAGATGTATACATATTTTATTGAAACATCTAAATATGGATCATATGTTGACTCATCCTGAAAATTTCAAATCTAGACACATATATAGTATAAAGAAAAAATTACAGAATAATTATGAGACATTGTGGAAAATTAACTTAAACAAATGTGAGAAAGTTAGGACATATAGAAAATTTAAGTTTATATTTGGATACGAAACTTATATTTCTGATATTAGAAATAGTAGCCATAGAAACATTCTTACACGTTTTCGTACTAGTAACCACAAGCTCCATATTGAAACCGGTCGATATACCCGTCCAATTACTCCTGTTGAGAACCGTATATGTTCCAATTGTAACTCTAAAAGTGTAGAAGATGAAATTCATTTTCTAATGTATTGTCCTAAGTTTGAAAACCTCAGAAGAGAACTCTTTTCAAATGTTCTTAATTATAATGCTGCTATATTAAGTGCAGAGGATAAATTTGTTTGGATATTGAGCAACGAAGATCCATCTTGCGTCAGAGAACTCGCAAAATTTATCCACTCGTGTTTTCAAATGGCACCATAGTTCTCTGCATGCATGTTTTATATTTTATCTTTTCCAAATACAGTTATCTCTCTTTCATTGCCTCCCAAATGCAAACTATAATATATAATTTTATTTGTTATTTTATTATGTCATTCTTTCATGTACTATCTCATAATCTTTGTCAACCTTAATGTTCAATTATTGAGCTTTCTTTAATAAAGTATTTCGTATTTCGTATATAAAAATCACTGGTATGCAAGACTCCAATCAAGGTAGACAGAAATAAAAATGTGACATTGAATATATGTCCTTAAGGTAGTTATGAATAAAAAAAACCAAGAACAAATCAGTTCAGGCAGCTTTAACTATTTACTAAATTTGGGCAGGGTAACGTCAGAGGGGTCGCGAAACAATGTTTCGATTAATCGCAATTGACTTCTCCCAGAAGTCTCCCCACTTCTCTCTGTTGTCTCCCACTTCCCTCTGTTGTCTCCCACTTCTCTCTGTTGTCTCCCACTTCTCTCTGTTGTCTCCCACTTCTCTCTGTTGTCTCCCACTTCTCTCTGTAGTCTCCCACTTCTCCCTGTGAGCTCTCTGAAAGAGAAGTCACTTCTCCCTCTAATTTGAAAGTAGTGGGAGCCCTGGATAATTATTCTCTAGTTTTTGTAATTTTTATTATTTTTTTCGGACAACTAAAAAATTGAGTCGGACAAGTACTTTTTTTAGTTAGTTGTCCGAAGGGACAAGTTGAAAAATATGTTAATGTAGAGGCCTGATATCGTGTACATGGATTAACCAAAATCATTGCACAGGTTATATGTGGCTTCCGAATGATGGGTCTGATGCCCCAAAAATATGCTCGGGTAAAGGCAAATGTTTTGAATTGCATGCAGGTACGCGAAGTGAGGGTTTGATTGACGGCTGCGATTTAGTGTTTCTGGCCAAATCAAAGGATGGTGACTATCACCAGAAGATGAATAGTGTTGTCTTTCTTGAGTGGTTTGAAAATCAATTGATGCCTGCTCTGAAAAATCCTAGCTTGGTTGTGTTAGATAATACAAGTTATCACAATGTTAAAACAGAAGATACAGTGTGCCCAAATTCTAGTCAGAAAAAAGCTGTTCTCCAAAACAATCTTACACAACACAACATTCCCTTTTCTGCTACTGACACCAAAAAAGTATTATATGAAAAAATAAAACAAAAAAAGACCCCAGTAGTTTATAAAACAGATAACATTGATAATTTACATGGACATGAAGTAATAAGAACCCTCATTCGACACTGTGAACATAACCTGATAGAATTAATATGAGTGCAAGTCAAAGGTTTCGTGGCTAAAAACAATACCACTTTCCGATTAAAAGATGTTAAAGAACTCACGTATGCTGCTTTCGGAAAAATTACAAAAGATGTGTGGACAAAAGCAGAAGAACATGTGGTCAAAATTGAAAAAGAATACTGCAAAGAAAACTGTATAGATAGAAGTCTCATAGAACCTATTATCATTGATTTTTGTGATGATGACTCGGATGACGATGCGGGTTAAAGTATAATCATATTAAGTATAATAGACAGAGAAAAATTGTAAAAATCGAATAAATGTCACGTTTAAGTCAATGCCGAAAATATTTGGAACATGTGTCTGCCAATTCATTAAAGTTTAAGAACAGTTGTAATTGTTGAAACTATCTGGGGTCAGATGAATTTATTAACTTATATATTGATTATAACACATAAATAATACACAAAACAACTTGACGCAAAACAAAAAAAAGATAAACAGGGACAGTTTATAATCCAACCGAAAACCAAACACAAAATGGGCCTTATATTCATGAAAAGTCAAAACAAACAAAGACAAAGATCGAAACTTCAGATTCCTGTTATGGATAAGCACTTCGAAGTGGAATAGGTTAAACATATATTTCCAAACTTTTAGCTCACGTTTGAGTTGAAACATATAACTTGGTTTAGTAGAATAGGTTACGTGAAACAATTGCATGTATCAATGATTCATCAATAATTATTGCAGTTTTTAGGTATTTTTTACCAATGTTAAGTTGCAAGTTTGGTAAAAAAAATAGCTCACAAATTGACAGTGATCAATGTCAGGTTCTACCCCCACCCCCCCAAAAAAAATCAACCCTCCAATTGAAGTTGCACAATCTCAAAATTCATTTTTTGTTCCGTTTTCTTACATGTATATAAATTCAAAATGTCATACAGAATCAAACAAAACGACAATGATATATTCTTCATATTATATTATATATGAAGACTTCATTTTTGTTCACTATTAAAGACAGAAGTGCTATATCTTTAGTGAAAAAATAAAAATAACGAAAAATGTCCCAGTCCAAGTAATTTTTACAGGTAAAAATCAATGAACTCAATAGTGCATTTAGGAGATGGTGACAGGCTCTACGGAGAACAATGGAATCTTTCGGATGACCGGTGAGTGTCTATTGTCCTCAGGGATTAAAACTCACGGCTGCAGGCTGTTCTCTTTTATAGACTTATTCCCTCTGTATTTCATCAAACTTTGTCTAAATATACACCCAAAAATTCCTTTAAAATGCGATTTTTCTATATGAGCAGGGCCAAATCCGTTCACTTTCTGGTCTGCAAACTTCAAAATTAAATTAGCACCCTTGATTCTCTACACAACTCTCGTTTACACTTCTACTTTAAAATCTACAGTTTAAAAGATATTTCAAATTTTCGTTATTCTAATCAAAAACTGATATTAGTTTAGGTTAAAGTCATTAATATTTTTCTTTGATTAAAAAGAAATTAAAAAGAAAGCCTTGTCCAAACAAAATCTTCAAGATCATTAACGCTTAATTATAGTCTATTGTTCTTCATTTATATTATATTGGTAATATGATTGGGATTAATTATAATTGTAATCACAGAAAAAATGGTAATCCTATAGATTAGCGGCGAAAATTTGCAATTTTCAAATGGACAGCGTAAATTATTCTCTAAATATTTAAGCGCATTTTTAAAACGGTCCCTGTAAAGTGAGATCCAGGTATCCACACTCAAAATATAGAGAATAGGTGGATACGTGTGAAACAAAAACTATGTCGACAATTTGGAACGTCCAGGGCACTGTTTCATACATACCTTTCCGAATTTCGATGGAGGAACTTTCACCGGAATGATGACAAATTCAATGCACTTGTGTTGCATCGCTGACTTATATGTTGTATAACTTGATATAATTATATCATATTTTGTCCTACTGATTATGTAACAATATTATTTCATGTGTTTTGTCAATATACAACCTTTAAAATTGCTTTAATAATTTACGCCGCTATACTATAGTAGGTCTTACAAGGTATCCAATTTACGCCGCTAATCTATAGGATTACCGAAAAAAGATGTCAAAACCCAAGCCATTTATTGTACAAGCAGAGGATTAATTAGGAGAAATTAGATTCGTGAACTTAAAACATTAAACGATGGCTACGTATCCTTGTGTTGTATGCAAGATTCATGTTAGACAGAGACAGCGTGCCTTAGAGTGTGATGGTTGTTTCACAATGGTAATTTCATTGAAATATAGATAGTTGTCAGCTTTTTATTTCTTTCTGAAGAGTTACCTCTCGTCAAACGCCGATATTACAAAACCTAAAATATATTATATCTTTAAAAAATAAAGACATATAAACACAATAACAAGATATGATTATAATCTAACGATTATGAAGTCTCCCAAACTGGCCACTGACACTATCTACCCACATATCAAATTTTGATGATATCGGACAATGTTGAATTTTTACCCCCCATTTTTATGCCGTGTTTTGGCAGCCATTTTGAAAATGGCAGACATCTTGAAAATTTTGAAAACGCAGAATTGCTGCTCAAATGGTGACCTATCACTATGTCAAAATTTATGTCTCTATCATTATCCAGCTAGAAGTTATCAACATTAATGTACGAAATTTCAAGTTTCCCATAGGATTCTATAGTAACCCCCACCCCCTTTGAACCCCCAAAAATATGGCTTTGACCCCCTTTACCACAAATCTGAAAACTTTAGGATCAACTAGAAACATATATCTATAACTCCACCAAGTTTCATGAAATTCTGTCCTGTAGTTCCTGAGATCTGCCGTGGACAAGTTCATGGTGCACGGAAAGAAAGGAGAATAACAAGAACAAGAAGAATAATAATAATAATAATAATATTAATAAGAAACGGAGCAAAAACAATAAGTCTCCAAACATTGTTTGGGAGACTTAATAATAATGAAAAACTGAGGCCGGATCGACTGGGGTCGGACTGGTTTGGGGCCGGAACAACTCGAAATCGAAGAAGGGTACTACGAAACAGACTATACCAAAATATGTCTCGATTTTTGATCACGTGGTGTAGTTCTAGAGTCCAGTAAAATGGCGGTCAGCTTAAAGTGGATTTTGGATTATTTTGTCAGATATACGCAGTAAAAGGTAAGGAAATATCAATATTTTTGCAGATTTGAACTGGAAAATATGTCTATTTATGAAATCTTACCTGCACTTGATGACACAATCCATCCATGCCAAAATATCCATCAGAATGCACCAGGGGGTTAAATTTAAAATTTCCAGAATATCCTTGATAGGGCTTGTCACGAGATTAGGATGAAGAACAGACAGAAAATTTCTTCGAGATTAGGGTACTATGTGTCAACTTAAGTTAAGCTTTCTTGTGACGGAGTATGTGTTTCTACAGCACTATGACAGGGGTTTTCAACATGTGAATATCATATCTTTATTTTTACTACCTGCTGCAGTCAATCACAGAGCCTTATCACTATCCACGTAAATATACTATCAATGACAATGTATAAACATTTACAAGGGCGGACACCTTTTTTACCCCCGTTCGCTTCAAGTCGTGTTTGTTTTTTAAATTCCATCTAATATATTCAAAACCCTGTTTGGTTCAACTCCCAAGACCTTATTCTTTTCAAAAAATATCATGACCTCCCCTCGACTACCTCTTGTGAAGGCGCAGCAGGAATTCGCCTGAGTAAAGAACTCCATGGACCCAAAATGAAAGTAACAGCGCCACCTATAAAAAAAAACGGAAGTTCAGAACTCTCAGGGTTTTAGCTTTGAGGTAAGGAAAATACCGTTAAGATTCAAACATCATTAAACGAGCGGGACGATTTGAAGTGAAAACTGAAAATTTTTGATTTGTACATACAATGAATGATAAGGCCATTTTCAAGGCTTTTTCTTGAATGCTGTCCATTTTCTTTAATCTATTATTTCGTCTATTATTTCCCGTGGTTTCTTATACTTAGAAACACGATAACTAGCGAGAAAACCAAATATCGAATGGTAAAACCCTGAGAGTTCCGAACTTCCGTTTTTTTTTCAATAATAGGTGGCGCTGTTACTTTCACTTTGGGTCCATGGAGTTCTCTACTCAGCCGAATTCCTGACAAAAACGACCGCTTCACCTTCACAAGAGGTAGTCGTGGGGAGGTCATGATATTTTTTTAAAAGAATAAGGTCTTGGGAGTTGAACCAAACAGGGTTTTGAATACATTAGAAGGAATTTAAAAAAACAAACACGACTTGAAGCGAGCGGGGGTAAAAAATGTGTCCACCCTTGTACGTTTATACATTGACAGTATATGTACGTGGATAGTGACAAGGCCTCGTGAGTCAGTTAGCAAAAGTCTAGACGTCGAGATTTTGGTCATTATTTTATCAAATTATTTAGTCCGAGATTCCTCTGTCGTTTAACGGCATTGATAATCTTACTGTAGCCGTTCAACGACAGAGGGTGATACATACGGAAAACAGCGGATTTGCTTCTCCAACTCTGGGTCAGCACATTTCCACGTTTCGTGGCTATCGGATTTTATTTTCTATCATAAACCTTATATAAATCGCTTCACCAATCATTTTTCTATTCATTCATAAACATCTTACCCTCAGAAAGTGGTGTTACACTCCATTACAGCACGATTTTGCCTTAGAACCTATGATTTCGACATTTGTCTTCCATTTTTCAAACATTTGTCACGTGACTACGAGAAAACTACGATTACCGCAATGTATCATGGGAGATAATTTGCATATAAACAAACAAACAAATATTTTTATTGCCAATCATAGGCGCCTATTAAGGCAGAACAATTAACATAAAATTTAATACAGTTGATTATATTGATTGGTAATGATTTTAACAGCAAATTTAGTGAATTACAGATAACCATAAGAAAAGAAAAATGTAGTACCTTGTCCAAAAACAAAAAGGGGGAACGTAACACATGCTCTTTCCGAAGCCCGTTGGTAACATTCTGCCATTGAATCTTTTCTTTCCAACACATTCTGTATAATTTCCTTCTGCTCTTCTTTGATCTGTAGATGGACTGTTTGTCCTGCAGAATACGCTTAAATGTATCGTCTTCCATGTGATTTGAATGTTGTTTACGTATGCAAATAATGCTCCAAATAATTTGGCACGCTGCATTAATTAGCTCCCATCATGCAATGCGTTGCTGTCATCATTCAGTTAGTATCGCGAGATCACGTGTGTAGATTCGAAAATGGAAGTCAAATGGCGGAATAATAGGATCTAAGGCAAAATCGTGCTGTAATGGAGTGTAACACCACTTTCTGAGGGTAAGATGGTTATGAATGAATAGAAAAATGATTGGTGAAGCGATTTATATAAGGTTTATGATAGAAAATAAAATCCGATAGCCACGAAACGTGGAAATGTGCCGATACTATGGCTGTGAGGCAAATTTGATGGTTTCCGTATGTATCACCCTCTGTCGTTGAACGGCTACAGCAAGATTATCAATGCCGTTAAACGACAGAGGAATCTCGGACTACAAATTATTGTGATCAATTTTCAAGTTCAAACACGACACATGAAACTCACCTATTATAAATAAAGACTGATTTTATTTATAATAATGATCTGTTGGCTTATTTTGGCACTTCATTTGTGATAATGACACTCTAAAATTCTTTTCCGTCACAGATTTCTTTCTAAAAAGGTGACGTGAGGTGTATTCCTTTGACAGGTAGCACCCGCCATTTTTCAACAAATCGTGTTGTCTATCAACCCGAAATTAAGAAATAACCGTTTAAATAATTGGCCAACATTTTAAATACCGACCAATGAACGTGTATTTAAGAAAATACTTCATTAATCACATGATTTCAGTATGGACGAAAAGGAAAGTGAAAGTTAGTTTATGGTAAAACAATAACACTTTTAAATGTGCCTACGATTAGTTCTAAACTGTTGGTGATGATAATAACTTGTATGTAAGTAAATTAATGATTATTTGTTAATGTAATGTGATTAAGGTCATAACCAAGGATTTATATAGTATCGCCAATAAATCTCTAATCTTGTATAGTCTAAATCCTTGTCCAAGACTGCAAGAGTTGAAGAGGCAAGATTTTGATCAAAGCAAAAAAGCCATAAAAATTGAAAGCGACAAAACAACGAAACAATAGTATGATCAATTATCTGAATTATATAAATGTGTTAGTTACCTAATACTAATAACATTCTGTTGGTTTGAGATAAATACACCACCGTTTTATCATTTTATTCATAAACCCATTTGGTCTGTGTTTAAAAATATAATATGATAATAAGTGATTAACAATGTTTTTTTTAAAACGAAAGGACTTTTCTCAGTCATCTCTCATCAAAGGGCGAGACTTTTCTCAGTCATCTCTCATCGAAGGGCGAAGCCCTGAGATTAGAGATGACTTAGAAACGTCCTCGAGTTTTAAAAAACATCTTTGATTATTTTATCACTATTTTGTATTCATAATTATATAATTTTTGTTGAGATACTGACATTTTTTTAAACGCAATTAATATTTTATATTGTAAATCACTTATTATAAAGGATTTGGTAATGTGACGTCATTATAACGTCATATTAGAAAACAGCGATAATACTACATGCGTCCTTGACAACGATTAGCAATAATTTTCCATCTCCCTCTACTAGCGTGAGATGGAAAATTCTCAGATAGCAAGATCGAAGGAAAATACTGCAAAATAGCGATATGTACACATTATATACACATTGTGTATGTACAACTGTTTGTATCATGTCTCGTCAGTTGGAAAACCGTATCACTACGAGATGCGAACAACCGTTTGTATCATGTCAAGTCAGTTGGAAAAGCTGAATCACTACGAGACGCACGAGACGCATGATACAGCTTTTCCAACTGACGAGACATGATACAAACATGTAAGTTTCATTGAATTTATTATTTGGAGAAAAGTAAACAAAGAGGGACTATAGTTTACATCACAAGTATTGTTACGTCACGTCATTCAAGCAATAGCAAAATACGAGTACGTTGAGATTTTCCCGATGGAGATTCCACAATGTTTACAAAGACGTCACTGGGGTTTTCCCGCATTCCTAACCAATGACGTCACAAAAGTAGTTCCGACTAATGTACATCTTGTATCACATATGTATGCGATACAATGTTTTGTATCACATAGGTTGTATCTATTAGCAAAATAGATGTATTTCTATAGAATACATACTTAATGTTAGATAATAGGTGTTATCTAACATTATATACGTTTTCCTTTGAAATTAACGAAAGTTGCCTGTCTCATACAAAGGTGTCTGATACAAGATGTTGTATCACCACACTGTGGTGATAAAAGAATGGCGCGACGTTGCACGAGACGTTCTCTGCCGAACTACTTTGACATGACGTCATACCATTGGAATGTGAGACAAAACACAGTAACCTGACGTTGGTGAATGAACGGAAAAAATAACGTGACGTCATACACAAAATGTAGTCTCCTTCAGAGTATTGTACACATTTTAATTCAACCCTTGCTATTTGTTTGAAATTCGTTTTTATTGAAATGTTAGATAAACTTATTACATACATAGTGTGGTGGTACAAGACTGTGTATCAGGTCTTGTCTTGCGTGAACTAACTGCATCACAACTCGTCGCTATTGCGACTCGTAGTGATACTGGTTCACACAACAGACTCGACCTGATACAAAGTCTTGTACCACCACAATATGTATGTACAGTACAGCTGACAGCATACACTGATAAATGCTGAGCATAATCTGCATGCTGAGCCAGGCTCAGCATTTTTGCTGATGGTCTGCTAATTAACCCCAAGGTAATAAACAGGGCCATAAAATACCTGGTCAGTAGTGTCTTGTTGATTTTACAGGTAAATATATACACCTGTTTGTGTTACATAACAGGAAATGGGCATATTTGGATTTCAGTGATTTTGATGTGTAGAAAAAGGACTTTAATACATTTAAACTGTACCTTGAAAATTTGTCAATAAAATAATATTTTCAAAATTTAATATTTTGTGATATTAGCATCAGCTAACAATTTAAACAAATAATTGAAATGAAATCATAATTTTGTGTTGGATATATAAAAATTTTTAACTGAAAATATGGCAAAGAAGAACAAGATTAATTGTGATGCTATTTTAATCAATAGATTAATTAATTAAGATTAGATTTAACATTTTAAGAATTTTCTTTCTATGTAATGTGCATGTGTGTACATGTTAGTCATGTGTTTAAGAGGTTTTTTTTTCAACTTTGACAAAAATGTTATAGTTGTTCTTTTATGATACATGTATTTAAAATTAAAAACAAAATTATTTTGTAATTAATTTTATCTGTTTTTTGCAGAGGAATAATATATTTAATTTGCTTTATCAATTTAATCAAATAAATGTAATCCAATTTCAAAAATATACTTGTTACTATGTTTCGATTTTTTTTTAATCCATTTTATCCAAGGTAATATTAATTTCTTTTCTTTTTGTTATTCAGGACATTTCTTGAACATTTTTTTTTTCACATTTTTATTCTTATTTTGTTAAACATACATTCTAAACATTAAAAAAAATATTCCAGTTGATTATAAATACATTCTTTTCAATATAAAAAATGACAAATTAAGTATTTTTTGTATATTAACACACAGATATGGTAAACATAGGAAATCTCAATCAATGAAGGATTTATGGACACTTGTAATTTGCCACTTATTCACTCTCATGTCATAAATTGACCTTAAAGAGACATACTGTCTAGGCTAATGAAAAAGAAAAACACACACACACATATTCAACTAGATTCCTAAATTAAATACATATATTTTTTTTTATATAATGTGAAATGTTCAATGGTTAAAATTAAATTACTATAAATTTCTTTTTCATAAATATTCATGAAATTTGAATTAAATTTTTTTTTTAAATAATTTACTGTTTTTGTTAGTACAAACACAAATAAAAAAAAAAAAAAAAAACAACAAACAAATGGTTAAAAAAAGAATAGATACACATCTATTGTATACATGTAAATATTTTCAAATAATTTACTTTTAAATTTTAAAATACAGATAATAATTGAAATTTTAACAAAACAAATCAATTGAAAAACAAAGAAATTTTAATTCAATTTTAGAATTATCAAAACATTACTACATTGTAAAATAAATTTTTTTTATGTAAATATTTCCACTAAATAAAAAGTCACAAGTGTAACAAATCACACATACATGCTCAGGTTAATTTTACTAACACCTATTGAATCAGGTACATCTACCTGGAAATCATTATGATCATATTGTTTATTCAATTGCTGACCATCTCTACAGGTGAGGAGGGTAATAAAACTGATCATCAGCCCATGATTTACGACCCCCAATAAAACCTCAGCATTAAATGCTGAGCCTTTTAAATGCTCAGCATTTATCAGTGTATGCTGTCAGCTGTACTGTAATGGGTATTTAGCCAATTTCTTTTTAATTTTTTATAAATCCATGTGATAATTGTTTTATCATTTTTCAATATCATTATTTAAATATTAAAATTTTGAAATTTTATGAAAACTTTTTGAAAATTTTGAAATTTTGAAATTTTTGAAAGTTTTGATATTTTATGAAAATTTTGAAATATTTTGATAATTTTGAAGTTTTAAAAAAAAAAATTTGATAATTTTGAAATACAATGTATTTTGAAATTTTTTGAAATTTTGACCTTTTTAGCTCACCTGGCCAAAGGCCATGTGAGCTTTTGCCATCACTTGGCGTCTGTCGTCCATCATCCGTCCGTCCGCCGTACGTCGTAAACTTTTTCAAAAATCTTCTCCTCTGAAACTACTAGACCAATTGAAACCAAACTTGGTCTGAATCATCACTAGGGTGTCTAGTTTCAAAATTGTGTCCGGTGATGCCGTGCACCAACCAACATGGCCGCTGTTACTGAAAATAGAACATATGGTAAAATTGCAGGTTTTTGGTTAATAATTCAAACACCGTTAATAATATCAGAAATCTGACATGCAATGATCAGCACAGCAAGATCTACCTACCCTGCAATTTTGAAGTAAATCTGATAACCCATCTTGGAGTTGTTGCCCTTTTTTCATGAAATTTTTAAAATTTTAATACTTTTCGTCTTATATTTCAAAAATTATAAGAGATAGATATTAAGTTTAAATTTCAAAAATGTGCAGCATGTCAAGATCTACCTACTCTGCAATTTTTAAGTAAATCCCATTACCTATTTTGGAGTTATTTCCCTTTTTTCATCAAATTTTCAAAATTTTAATATTTTTCGACCTTTATTTAAAAAACTATAAGAGATAGATGTTAAGTTTAAACTGCATACATGTTCAGAATGCCAAGATCTACCTACCCTGCAATTTTGAAGTAAATCTGATTACCCATTTTGGAGTTATTGCCTTTTTTTCATCAAATTTTTAAAATTTTAATACTTTTCGTCTTATATTTCAAAAACTATAAGAGATAAAGGTTAAGTTTAAATTACAAAAATGTGCAGCATGTCGAGATCTACATACCCTGCAATTTTGAAGTAAATCTGATTACCCATTTTGGAGTTATTGCCCTTTTTACCTCACCTGGCCAAAGGCCATGTGAACTTTTGCCATCACTTGGCGTCCGTCCGTCGTACGTCGTAAACTTTCACATTTAAATCTTCTCCTCTGAAACCCCTGAACTGAATTAAACCAAACCTGGCAGAGATGGTCCCTTTCAAAATTGTGTCCAACAGCCCGCCCTCCATTCAAGATGGCTGCTGTTACTAAAAATAGACATTTCTTCAATTGTCCATTGTTGCTTTAGTATAATTCAAAATGAGCTCAAGTTTTAACTGCAGCTACATGGCAAGGAGCAGTTTAACATATATTTTGGGTTTTTCTGTGAAATTTTTCTTTCAGCCGATTTATACTGATTATGCAAATTAGGCATATTTTGATAAAACATCACATTTAAATCTTTTCCTCTGAAACCGCTGAACCAAATTAAACCAAACCTGGCAGGGATGGTCACTTTCAAATTTGTGTCCGACAGCCCCGCCCTCCATTCAAGATGGCTGCTGTTACTGAAAGTAGAAATTTCTTTAATTGTCCGTTGCTGCTTTAGTATAAGTCAAAATGAGCTCAAATTTTAGCTGCAGCTGCATGACAAGGAGTAATTTAACATATATGCGTCTTTTTTCTGTGAAATTTTTCTTTCAGCCGATTTATACCGACGGATTATGCAAATTAGGCATATTTTGATGAAAGATCATATTTAAATCTTCTCCTCTGAAACCGCTGAACCAAATTAAACCAAACCTGGCAGGGATGGTCCCTTTCAAATTTGTGTACGACAGCCCCGCCCTCCATTCAAGATGGCTGCTGTTACTGAAAATAGAAATTTCTTTAATTGTCCGTTGCTGCTTTAGTATAAGTCAAACTGAGCTCAAATTTTAACTGCAGCTACATGGCAAGGAGTAGTTTAACATATATTCTGTTTTTTGCTGTGAAATCTTTCTTTCAGCCGATTTATACCGATTATGCAAATTAGGCATATTTTGATGAAATATCACATTTAAATATTCTCTGAAACCACTGAACCAAATTCAAACAAATTTGGCTGGGATGGTCCTTGGGTGGTCCCCTTTTAATATTGAGTCCGACAGCCTCGCCCTCCATTCAAAATAGCTGCTGTTACTAAAATAGAAATTTCTTCAATTGTCCATTGCTGTTTTAGTATAAGTCAAAATGAGCTCAAATTTTAACTGCAGTAAAATAGGATCAAGATATGAATCTGAATTTGGACTGTCTGAAGTATCCTTTATCTCAAGATTGATATGATCTATAAAGTCATTAAACCATGAATTGTTCTTACTTCTTAATTAAGGCTGTGTTCTTAGTGAAAAAAACAGCAAATACCAAGGTTCAGACAAACAATCTTTACCACTCAAATACCAGGGATCAGACAAACAATCTTTACCACTCAAATACCAGGGATCAGACAAACAATCTTTACCACTCAAATACCAAGGATCAGACAAACAATCTTTACCACTCAAATACCAAGGATCAGACAAACAATCTTTACCACTCAAATACCAAGGATCAGACAAACAATATTTACCACTCAAATACCAAGGATCAGACAAGCAATCTTTACCATTCAAATACCAGGGATCAGACAAACAATCTTTACCACTCAAATACCAAGGATCAGACAAACAATCTTTACCACTCAAATACCAAGGATCAGACAAACAATCTTTACCACTCAAATACCAAGGATCAGACAAACAATCTTTACCACTCAAATACCAAGGATCAGACAAGCAATCTTTACCATTCAAATACCAGGGATCGGACAAACAATTTTTACCACTCAAATACCAAGGATCTGACAAACAATCTTTACCACTCAAATACCAGGGATCTGACAAACAATTTTTACCACTCAAATACCAGGGATCAGACAAACAATCTTTACCACTCAAATACCAGGGATAAGAAAAACAATCTTTACCACTCAAATACCAAGGATCAGACAAACAATCTTTACCACTCAAATACCAGGGATCAGACAATCAATCTTTACCACTCAAATACCAGGGATCAGACAAACAATCTTTACCACTCAAATACCAGGGATCAGACAAACAATCTTTACCACTCAAATACCAAGGATCAGACAAACAATCTTTACCACTCAAATACCAGGGATCAGACAAACAATCTTTACCACTCAAATACCAAGGATCAGACAAATAATCTTTACCACTCAAATACCAAGGATCAGACAAACAATCTTTACCACTCAAATACCAGGGATCGGACAAACAATCTTTACCACTCAAATACCAAGGATCAGACAAACAATATTTACCACTCAAATACCAGGGATCAGACAAACAATCTTTACCACTCAAATACCAGGGATCAGACAAACAATCTTTACCACTCAAATACCAAGGATCAGACAAACAATCTTTACCACTCAAATACCAGGGATCTGACAAACAATTTTTACCACTCAAATACCAGGGATCAGACAAACAATCTTTACCACTCAAATACCAGGGATAAGAAAAACAATCTTTACCACTCAAATACCAAGGATCAGACAAACAATCTTTACCACTCAAATACCAGGGATCAGACAATCAATCTTTACCACTCAAATACCAGGGATCAGACAAACAATCTTTACCACTCAAATACCAGGGATCAGACAAACAATCTTTACCACTCAAATACCAAGGATCAGACAAACAATCTTTACCACTCAAATACCAGGGATCAGACAAACAATCTTTACCACTCAAATACCAAGGATCAGACAAATAATCTTTACCACTCAAATACCAAGGATCAGACAAACAATCTTTACCACTCAAATACCAGGGATCGGACAAACAATCTTTACCACTCAAATACCAAGGATCAGACAAACAATATTTACCACTCAAATACCAGGGATCAGACAAACAATCTTTACCACTCAAATACCAGGGATCAGACAAACAATCTTTACCACTCAAATACCAAGGATCAGACAAACAATCTTTACCACTCAAATACCAGGGATCAGACAAACAATCTTTACCACTCAAATACCAAGGATCAGACAAACAATCTTTACCACTCAAATACCAGGGATCAGACAAACAATCTTTACCACTCAAATACCAGGGATCAGACAAACAATCTTTACCACTCAAATACCAAGGATCAGACAAACAATCTTTACCACTCAAATACCAGGGATCAGACAAACAATCTTTACCACTCAAATACCAGGGATCAGACAAGCAATCTTTCCCACTCAAATACCAGGGATCAGACAAACAATCTTTACCACTCAAATACCAGGGATCAGACAAGCAATCTTTCCCACTCAAATACCAGGGATCAGACAAACAATCTTTACCACTCAAATACCAGGGATCAGACAAGCAATCTTTCCCACTCAAGATAAGCATGCTAACTATAATATGACTTGTGCTGTTTAGAACACAAATAAAATTACACATGCCACACTTTTACTTAATTCAATAGTTACAATAAATCCATCTTGTATAAGAACAATGGGGGCCTTTGTGGCCGTAATCATATGATATGCAATCAGTGCCACTGATATTGAGTGTTCGAACCATTAATCGAGGGAGGTGTACTTGCGACAGGTCAGTGGTTTTCATTGGGTCCTCCGGTTTCCTCCACCAATAAAACTGGCCGCCACAATATAACTGAAATATTGTTGAAAGTGGCATTAAACACCATCAGACAAACAATATAACAACAATGTTATATAAATAAGATTGTAAAGACAATTTTGATCACTGAGAATTTTCTCAATGTTTATACATTACTTTTAACTCAATTAGAGACTTTATACCAAGTCAAAATAGCACACATGTTCTATTAATATTATTCTTTCTCCATTCCAGTGTATGGTAATCATAGAAGATAAAACTTCACAATGAATGCTATTATAGCGCTGTGTCATTTTTGTGAAGGACATGGTCCACAGGTCATGTTTTGTACACAACCAACACATCCAAAAGAACAGACAGACTTAGCCAATGAGGAAGCAGGAGCCTCATTATCAAATCGTGTCAGATCACCATCAGGTGATTCTTCTGTATCATCAAAATCTGAACATGCATGCGAGGTAAATTAAGTTTAAAGAAAAGAAAATTTAAACAGTGATGGTCAATAATTCCACCAATATGAACAAAACAAATAACCACATTTCATCTCATACTATTGTGAACACAAAAAAAGGACAACAACATGGTGTTGGAAATCCAGATCCTGGCTTGTAACAGGCGCAAAAATGTAGTGGGGTTAAACCGATTACCTTTTTAGCTCACCTGACCCAAAGGGTCATGTGAGCTATTCTCATCACTTGGCGTCGTCGTCGTCGTCCGTCGTACGTCGTAAACTTTTTCAAAAATCTTCTCCTCTGAAAGTACTAGACCAATGGAAACCAAACTTGGTCTGAATCATTACTAGGGTATCTAGTTTCAAAATTGTGTCCGGTGATGCCGTGCACCAACCAACATGGCCGCTGTTACTAAAAATAGAACATATGGTAAAATTGCAGGTTTTTGGTAATAACTCAAAAACCGTTAGTAATATCAAAAATCTGACATGGGGTAAAAATGATCAGCACATCAAGATCTACCTACCCTGCAATTTTGAAGTAAATCCCATAACTCATTTTGGAGTTATTTCCCTTTTTTCATAAAATTTTCAAAATTTTAATACTTTTCGTCCTTTATTTCAAAAACTATAACAGACAGATGGTAAGTTGAAACTGCAAACATGCTCAGCATGTCAAGATCTACCTACCCTGCAATTTTGAAGTAAATTTGATTACCCATCTTGGAGTTATTGCCCTTTTTTCATCAATTTTTTTTTTTCATTTTAATACTTTTCGTCTTATATTTCAAAAACTATTTAGAGATAGATGTTAAGTTTATTGCAAAAATGTGCAGCATATCAAGATCTACCTACCCTGCAATTTTGAAGTAAATCCCATTACCCATTTTGACCGATTATGCAAATTAGAAAAAAGGGGGGATGAAATAAAAAAAAAATCTTCTCCTCTGAAACTACTGAACCAATCTCAACCAAACTTTGCTGAAATGATCCTTAGGTGGTCCCCTTTCAAAATTGTGTCCGTTAGCGCCGTCCTGTATCCAAGATGGCCGCCATTACTAAAAATAGAAATTTCTTCAAATGATCAAAACTGCTCTATTTTAAGCCAGAAAGTGCCCAAATTTGAACTGTATAAGCATAATGATGAGCTTTTTAACATATATTACGGGATTTTTTATGAACTTTGAACTTTTACCGATTTTGACCGATTATGAAATTTAAAAAAAGGGGGGATGAAATTTAAAAAAAATCTTCTCCTCTGAAACTACTGAGCCAATTTCAACCAAACTTTGCTGAAATGATCCTTAGGTGGTCCCCTTTTAAAATTGTGTCCGTCAGCGCCGTCCTGTATCCAAGATGGCCGCCATTACTAAAAATAGAAATTTCTTCAAATGGCCAAAACTGCTCTATTTTAAGCCAGAAAGTGCCAAAATTTGAACTGTATAAGCATAATGATGAGCTTTTTAACATGTATTACTGGATTTTTTATGAACTTTGAACTTTTACCGATTTTGACCGATTATGAAATTAAAAAAAGGGGGGATGAAATTTAAAAAAAATCTTCTCCTCTGAAACTACTGAGCCAATCTCAACCAAACTTTGCTGAAATGATCCTTAGGTGGTCCCCTTTCAAAATTGTGTCCGTCAGCACCGTCCTGTATCCAAGATGGCCACCATTACTAAAAATAGAAATTTCTTCAAATGGCCAAAACTGCTCTATTTTAAGCCAGAAAGTGCCCAAATTTGAACTGTATAAGCATAATGATGAGCTTTTTAACATATATTACGGGATTTTTTATGAACTTTGAACTTTTACCGATTTTGACCGATTATGAAATAAAAAAAAAGGGGGGATGAAATTTAAAAAAAAATCTTCTCCTCTGAAACTACTGAGCCAATTTCAACCAAACTTTGCTGAAATGATCCTTAGGTGGTCCCCTTTCAAAATTGTGTCCGTCAGCGCCGTCCTGTATCCAAGATGGCCGCCATTACTAAAAATAGAAATTTCTTCAAATGGCCAAAACTGCTCTATTTTAAGACAGAAAGTGCCAAAATTTGAACTGTATAAGCATAATGATGAGCTTTTTAACATATATTACGGAATTTTTTATGAACTTTGAAATTTTGCCGATTTTGACCGATTATGCAAATTAGAAAAAAGGGGGGATGAAATAAAAAAAAATATCTTCTCCTCTGAAACTACTGAGCCAATCTCAACCAAACTTTGCTGAAATGATCCTTAGGTGGTCCCCTTTCAAAAATGTGTCCGTCAGCACCGTCCTGTATCCAAGATGGCCACCATTACTAAAAATAAAAATTTCTTCAAATGGCCAAAACTGCTCTATTTTAAGCCAGAAAGTGCCCAAATTTGAACTGTATAAGCATAATGATGAGCTTTTTAACATATATTACGGGATTTTTAAAGAACTTTGAACTTTTACTGATTTTAACCGATTATGCAAATTAGAAAAAAGGGGGGATGAAATTTAAAAAAAATCTTCTCTGAAACTATTGAGCCAATCTCAACCAAACTTTGCTGAAATGATCCTTAGGTGGTCCCCTTTCAAAATTGTGTCCGTCAGCGCCGTACTGTATCCAAGATGGCCACCATTACTAAAAATAGAAATTTCTTCAAATGGCCAAAACTGCTCTATTTTAAGCCAGAAAGTGCCAAAATTTGAACTGTATAAGCATAATGATGAGCTTTTTAACATATATTATGAGATTTTTTTATGAACTTTGAACTTTTGCCGATTTTGACCGATTATGCAAATTAGAAAAAAGGGGGGATGGAATTAAAAAAAAATCTTCTCCTCTGAAACTACTGAGCCAATCTCAACCAAACTTTGCTGAAATGATCCTTAGGTGGTCCCCTTTCAAAATTGTGTCCGTCAGCACCGTCCTGTAACCAAGATGGCCACCATTACTAAAAATAGAAATTTCTTCAAATGGCCAAAACTGCTCTATTTTAAGCCAGAAAGTGCCCAAATTTGAACTGTATAAGCATAATGATGAGCTTTTTAACATATATTACGGGATTTTTTATGAACTTAAAACTTTTACTGAGTTTGACCGATTATGCAAATTAGAAAAAAAGGGGGGATGAAATTAAAAAAATCTTCCTCTCTGAAACTACAGAGCCAATCTCAACCAAACTTTGCTGAAATGATTCTTGGGTGGTCCTCTTCCAAAATTGTGTCCAGCATTTCAGAACACCGACCAAGATGGCCGCCACAGCCGAACTTAATTTAACATAGGACCCTATGGGAAATTCCCATAAAAATCTTTTTGTCTGAAACCATTTGCTCAATAAGAACAAAATTTTGATGAAATAGTCATTGGATGGTTCTCTTCCAAAAATGTGTCTGGCGGTTCGACCTTTCGATCAATTTTTTTTTTTACCTGCAATTTTGAAGTAAATCTGATTACCCATCTTGGAGTTCTTGCCCTTTTTTCATCAAATTTATAAAAATGACGAAGGCTACAATTGTTAATTTTTTTTACCGAAGTTATCAAGTTTTATTGACTGATGTTGTTATTATACCCAGGTGAGCTATACAGGCTCCTGGGAGCCTCTAGTTATTTTTCCAATTATGTATTAATAAGTGGATGATATAAGTCATCAATACTCATGTCCAGTTACATGTGTGATCAGCTGTCCTTTTAATTGTAGAATATCAGGAGAAAAATGCAGAATATATGACAGATATGGTGCATCTGATCTGCATTAAAATGATTACCCCGGTACCTATTTTAGAGTTATGGGTTTGAATAAGGAGGAGACATCACTCTCTGTAATTAACACAAGTAATTTCATTCTGAAATCAATCTAATTAAAATGAGATATCAGCACTTGCTCCCTATTTTCTATCGGTTGTTTACTAGTCACGTCATGGAAGATCTAAAAACTCTCCTTTAAGGGTTGCCTCAGGGGTCAACATGCATGTATTATAAATTGACCAATCAGTGACTCTTCTACAAAATCCAGCAGATAAGACATGCATGTGAGTTTTGGAACTCACTCAATAGACACAGAATGTATTAATGTTGACCCATGACGAGACCCCTAAAGGAGCGTTTTTAGATCCCCCACACGGCGACTAGTACACAACTGAGAGATAATAGAGACCAAGTGCAGAGATCTTATTTTAATTAGATTGTTCTGAGATGTGTATGTAGTTACCATATGAGTCAATCTAATATTTTGTCAAAATTTGGTTTAGTCCAATTTATGTTCTTGACATATGCCCCTTAAACTTTTATGAAAATTGTGAAATGATTAAGATTGCAAATTTTTGTTTGTAAATAGAAACATGTAGAGTAGATCCGGATCCGGAGTCCTTTAAACATAAGAAATTGAGATCCAATAAAAACGTAGATATCAACTTTACTGTGCACGAACTGTGTGATATAGGTTCTTAAGCAGTACTTATTTCAATGGGTTTGTTCTCTTTAGGGATTCTGTGGTCTAAGCCTTTAAAAAGATTGTAAGATTAGCTCTTTAATTTTTTCTATGAAATAATAATATATATCAAAATAAAGTGATACAGTCAAACCTGCCCATGAGGTCACCTCTAATAAGCAACCACTTTTTCTTTTTCCCACATCTTAATACATGTTTAACTGTATATGGCTACATAGTATATTATCAAATGATAATCCTTGTATATTTATTCAGGGCTGTGGTTCAGTTAAAACTGGATTTGTAAGCCATGATGACGACGCACCTATCAGTTACATCAGCAGTAAATATCCTAATCCTACACAACCAGAGATTTATAGATTGGTTAGAAATGCCTGTTTAAGAAGTCTAAGTGGAGAGGTAAGCGTTAGTATCATCACTTGAATATATACCCATAACATACACAGTGTGTTGGTACAAGACTTTGTATCAGGTCAAGCCTATTGTGTGGGTCAGTATCTCTACGAGTCATAATAGCGACGAGTAATGACGAGGTTAACTCATACTACAGACGAGACCTCATAAGAAGTGTTGTACCAACACACAGTAATGGCACTATGTATGTAATAAGTTTATTAAACATTTCAATAAAATCAAATCTTAAACAAATAACAAGGGTTGAATTAGAATTAACAAATTTGTACAATACTCTGAGAGAGACTACATTTTGTGCATGACTTCACGTTATGTGTTGTCGTTCATTCACAAATGACATGTTACATACAGTTCAACCACTTTCAGTGTCACTATATAGTCATCCGACAATGCTTCTTTTGGAGAAATATGGACAGTACAATTGCTGGAAATATTAAAAATATGTCCTTGGAAATGATAATATGACCATGAATATGTGATAAATAATATGAGAAAATGAACATTAAACAGTCACTTTGTTTACGTTGCTTACATTGATGCGTTTTCCCCCACATTTCAATACTATGACATCATGACAAAGTAGTTCAGAACAGAAATTCTAGTGCAACATTGCACCATTTTCTTTTGTCACCACAGTGTGGTTATACAGCATCCCATATTTCAAAGGAAAACATACATAATGTTAGATTAAACACTGTGTTACAACACCAGAGATTTATAATTTGGGTTTACACTTGAGGATTTAAAAAATAATAATAGTATCCTTTTTAGCTCACCTGACCCAAAGGGTCATGTGAGCTATTCTCATCACTTGGCGTCCGTCGTCGTCGTCCGTCATACGTCGTAAACTTTTTCAAAAATCTTCTCCTCTGAAAGTACTAGACCAATGGAAACCAAACTTGGTCTGAATCATTACTAGGGTATCTAGTTTCAATATTGTGTCCGGTGATGCCGTGCACCAACCAACATGGCCGCTGTTACTAAAAATAGAACATATGGTAAAATTGCAGGTTTTTGGTAATAACTCAAAAACCGTTAGTAATATCAAAAATCTGACATGGGGTAAAAATGATCAGCACATCAAGATCTACCTACCCTGCAATTTTGAAGTAAATCTGATTACCCATCTTGGAGTTATTGCCCTTTTCTCATCAAATTTGTAAAATTGTAATGCTTTTCGTCTTATATTTCAAAAACTATAAGAGATAAAGGTTAACTTTAAATTGCAAAAATGTGCGGCATATCAAGATCTACCTACCCTGCAATTTTGAAGTAAATCCCATTACTCATTTTGGAGTTATTTCCCTTTTTTCATTAAATTTTCAAAATTTTAATACTTTTCGTCCTTTATTTCAAAAACTATAACAGACAGATGGTAAGTTGAAACTGCAAACATGCTCAGCATGTCAAGATCTACCTACCCTGCAATTTTGAAGTAAATTTGATTACCCATCTTGGAGTTATTGCCCTTTTTTCATCAATTTTTTTTTTTCATTTTAATACTTTTCGTCTTATATTTCAAAAACTATTTAGAGATAGATGTTAAGTTTATTGCAAAAATGTGCAGCATATCAAGATCTACCTACCCTGCAATTTTGAAGTAAATCCCATTACCCATTTTGACCGATTATGCAAATTAGAAAAAAGGGGGGATGAAATAAAAAAAAAATCTTCTCCTCTGAAACTACTGAGCCAATCTCAACCAAACTTTGCTGAAATGATCCTTAGGTGGTCCCCTTTCAAAATTGTGTCCGTTAGCGCCGTCCTGTATCCAAGATGGCCGCCATTACTAAAAATAGAAATTTCTTCAAATGATCAAAACTGCTCTATTTTAAGCCAGAAAGTGCCCAAATTTGAACTGTATAAGCATAATGATGAGCTTTTTAACATATATTACAGGATTTTTTATGAACTTTGAACTTTTACCGAGTTTGACCGATTATGAAATTAAAAAAGGGGGGATGAAATTTAAAAAAAATCTTCTCCTCTGAAACTACTGAGCCAATCTCAACCAAACTTTGCTGAAATGATCCTTAGGTGGTCCCCTTTCAAAATTGTGTCCGTCAGCACCGTCCTGTAACCAAGATGGCCACCATTACTAAAAATAGAAATTTCTTCAAATGGCCAAAACTGCTCTATTTTAAGCCAGAAAGTGCCCAAATTTGAACTGTATAAGCATAATGATGAGCTTCTTAACATATATTACGGGATTTTTTATGAACTTTGAACTTTTACCGATTTTGACCGATTATGAAATTAAAAAAAGGGGGGATGAAATTTAAAAAAAATCTTCTCCTCTGAAACTACTGAGCCAATTTCAACCAAACTTTGCTGAAATGATCCTTAGGTGGTCCCCTTTTAAAATTGTGTCCGTCAGCGCCGTCCTGTATCCAAGATGGCCGCCATTACTAAAAATAGAAATTTCTTCAAATGGCCAAAACTGCTCTATTTTAAGCCAGAAAGTGCCAAAATTTGAACTGTATAAGCATAATGATGAGCTTTTTAACATGTATTACTGGATTTTTTATGAACTTTGAACTTTTACCGATTTTGACCGATTATGAAATTAAAAAAAGGGGGGATGAAATTTAAAAAAAATCTTCTCCTCTGAAACTACTGAGCCAATCTCAACCAAACTTTGCTGAAATGATCCTTAGGTGGTCCCCTTTCAAAATTGTGTCCGTCAGCAACGTCCTGTATCCAAGATGGCCACCATTACTAAAAATAGAAATTTCTTCAAATGGCCAAAACTGCTCTATTTTAAGCCAGAAAGTGCCCAAATTTGAACTGTATAAGCATAATGATGAGCTTTTTAACATATATTACGGGATTTTTTATGAACTTTGAACTTTTACCGATTTTGACCGATTATGAAATTAAAAAAAAGGGGGGATGAAATTAAAAAAAAATCTTCTCCTCTGAAACTACTGAGCCAATTTCAACCAAACTTTGCTGAAATGATCCTTAGGTGGTCCCCTTTTAAAATTGTGTCCGTCAGCGCCGTCCTGTATCCAAGATGACCGCCATTACTAAAAATAGAAATTTCTTCAAATGGCCAAAACTGCTCTATTTTAAGCCAGAAAGTGCCAAAATTTGAACTGTATAAGCATAATGATGAGCTTTTTAACATATATTACGGGATTTTTTATGAACTTTGAACTTTTACCGATTTTGACCGATTATGAAATTTAAAAAAAGGGGGGATGAAATTAAAAAAAATCTTCTCCTCTGAAACTACTGAGCCAATTTCAACCAAACTTTGCTGAAATGATCCTTAGGTGATCCCCTTTTAAAATTGTGTCCGTCAGCACCGTCCTGTATCCAAGATGGCCACCATTACTTAAAATAGAAATTTCTTCAAATGGCCAAAACTGCTCTATTTTAAGCCAGAAAGTGCCCAAATTTGAACTGTATAAGCATAATGATGAGCTTTTTAACATATATTACGGGATTTTTTATGAACTTTGAACTTTTACCGATTTTGACCGATTATGAAATAAAAAAAAAGGGGGGATGAAATTTAAAAAAAATCTTCTCCTCTGAAACTACTGAGCCAATTTCAACCAAACTTTGCTGAAATGATCCTTAGGTGGTCCCCTTTTAAAATTGTGTCCGTCAGCGCCGTCCTGTATCCAAGATGGCCGCCATTACTAAAAATAGAAATTTCTTCAAATGGCCAAAACTGCTCTATTTTAAGCCAGAAAGTGCCCAAATTTGAACTGTATAAGCATAATGATGAGCTTTTTAACATATATTACGGGATTTTTTATGAACTTAAAACTTTTACCGAGTTTGACCGATTATGCAAATTAGAAAAAAAGGGGGGATGAAATTAAAAAAATCTTCCTCTCTGAAACTACAGAGCCAATCTCAACCAAACTTTGCTGAAATGATTCTTGGGTGGTCCTCTTCCAAAATTGTGTCCAGCATTTCAGAACACCGACCAAGATGGCCGCCACAGCCGAACTTAATTTAACATAGGACCCTATGGGAAATTCCCATAAAAATCTTTTTGTCTGAAACCATTTGCTCAATAAGAACAAAATTTTGATGAAATAGTCATTGGATGGTTCTCTTCCAAAAATGTGTCTGGCGGTTCGACCTTTCGATCAATTTTTTTTTTTACCTGCAATTTTGAAGTAAATCTGATTACCCATCTTGGAGTTCTTGCCCTTTTTTCATCAAATTTATAAAAATGACGAAGGCTACAATTGTTAATTTTTTTTACCGAAGTTATCAAGTTTTATTGACTGATGTTGTTATTATACCCAGGTGAGCTATACAGGCTCCTGGGAGCCTCTAGTAGTCTATGATTTTAGACTAGAAGTTTGTGGCCCTAAATTAAAAAATAACAAATTTTAAGCAAGATTTTACTTCCAACAGATTCAGCATAAATAAAAGAAATTTATGGTTTGTGAGAGACCAGTTCTAAAATTTGTGTTTTTCTCTAAAATTATTGAAATTAACCAACTGCATACTAGTAGATTATATCTACAATGCTGAAAATAGTTAGTTATTAATTACACCTGTATTAATAAAAGTTTTATTTGTTGAAATACAAGATGAAGAAGAACAAGAAAAATATTGTTCCTTGGCTTTTGATATTTTACTGGGTAGCCATGGTAACCAGTTTGATTTTCTTTCATGTTCACTTATATGCAAAATTTTTTTGTTTTTAATTTGTTAAATTGATCAAAAACATGTTATATTATTTTTTATTATGTTTTTAGTGGACACAATATGAACCAAACAAGTGAAAGCAATGTTTTCTGACTTAATAAACAAGTGAAAGCAATGTTTTCCTGACTTAATAAACAAGTGAAAGCAATGTTTTCCTGACTTAAAAAAAACAAGTAAAAGCAATGTTTTCCTGACTTAAAAAACAAGTGAAAGCAATGTTTTCCTGACTTAAAAAACAAGTGAAAGCAATGTTTTCCTGACTTAAAAAACAAGTGAATGCAATGTTTTCCTGACTTAAAAAACAAGTGAAAGCAATGTTTTCCTGACTTAAAAAACAAGTGAAAACAATGTTTTCCTGACTTAAAACAAGTGAAAGCAATGTTTTCCTGACTTAAAACAAGTGAAAACAATGTTTTCCTGACTTAAAACAAGTGAAAGCAATGTTTTCCTGACTTAAAACAAGTGAAAACAATGTTTTCCTGACTTAAAACAAGTGAAAGCAATGTTTTCCTGACTTAAAACAAGTGAAAACAATGTTTTCCTGACTTAAAACAAGTGAAAGCAATGTTTTCCTGACTTAAAACAAGTGAAAACAATGTTTTCCTGACTTAAAACAAGTGAAAGCAATGTTTTCCTGACTTAAAACAAGTGAAAACAATGTTTTCCTGACTTAAAACAAGTGAAAGCAATGTTTTCCTGACTTAAAACAAGTGAAAACAATGTTTTCCTGACTTAAACAAGCAAAAAAAGCTACTGGGTAGTTTTGATTTGGATGTTTTACTATGCTTTATTTGAACTATAATGTTTTATTTCCAGGCATGTCCAGGAGGAGAAGGTCCTATTTTCTTTGGGAATGATCAACAAGGACATGTTCTTAGCTATACATTTCAAATTAAAGACAGTCATGCTCGTGGTTTTCAACGAAAATACAGCATTATTGTTATGATGATGGACAAAATTTATCTTCTCAATTCATGGCCCTTTTTGGTGCCCCACTTAAAGATAATGATTGAATATTTACAAACAAAAGCATGTAAGGTTTATGATGAGGAACAAGCAAAATGTCCGCAACGTGCATATCGTCTAACATCTAATATCAGTGCTGGGACTTTTCGTCTACAAAGGGGAGGTAACAACCCTTCAAGATCCTTGATGGAATTGACATTTGATAAAAACATTTTCAAGATCCTGCATGTTGCATTTGTATGGATATTAAAAGCATGTAGTAATAGAATAACAGAGACATTACTTGAAGGTCCACCTACAGAAGATTCCATGATTGATATGGAGAAACAGGAAGGTTAGTATAAAAAATTCCACTGAGAAAAAGATAAGGAAAAAAATCACCATTTCAGCAACTAGTACATTCTGGGAATATGATTCACAAAAAAAATGATATCATTTGTGATAAATGCCATTAAACAGTCATGAGCCGTTGTGGTAGCGATCATTTGGTTGTTGGATTTACAACTACCAATGTATTCAGTGGCTATCACCACTTAAAGCTGTGAATTTGATCCTATACAGGATAAGTACATGATGCTTATTTATGTAGTAAGCTTATGGCAGGTTACTAACTATCTCTGAGTACTCTGGTTCTCTCTACCAATAAAACTGACCCCCACATTATAACCAAAATATTGTTGAAAGTTGCGATAAAACACAAATAACCGGTCTACAATCAGTCACTGATGATGATGGTACAAAAATTCAGCATTAACGATTCAAAAGTAGAATGCATTACTTTCTGAAATAGTTATGGATTATTTTTGCTGTGAATGGGTCAGATGAAACACTAAACTTCCTGATTATGAAGGAAAAACACATGTTTGTTTCCAAGTTGAAATAATTGATAATCCAATAACCCTAACACTTGTTAGAGTGTCAGTAAATGATTGTAGTTGAATGCCAGGTGAACCATTTTCCAGCTATATCATGTAGAGAACCAGTTACTCATTGATAAGATTGTGGTGTCTGTTTTATACTAGACTGCTGCTGAGTTGGATTTTTATAGTGCTAGCTCACTGAAACAACCGTCTATTGGTAGATAATTATGTTGCTCAACTCAGACAGATTATCCTGACTGTGTGCTTAGTATAGAAGCATCAAATACCACTCTTATAGTCTGGTAATACCTGACCAGTAATCAAGCACACAATCTACCCCTAGTCTAGTAATACCTGACCAGTAATCAAACACACAATCGACTCCTAGTCTGGTAATACCTGACCAGTAATCAACAACACAATCTACCCCACTCCCTAAGAGCACACTAACTAGTACAAATCCAAGGTGATTAACTTATAAGGTGTTGGGCATATAGGGGTTAGGGTTATGGTATTTAACTCCACTTTCAACGATGTTTCAGTGAGATTGTGGCAGTCAGTTTTATTGGTGGAGGAAACCAGAGTACCTGGAGAAAACCACTGAACTGTCACAAGTCACTGACAAACTTTATCACATAATGTTGTATCGCCTGAGCTGGCATATAATGTTGTAAAAATTAGTTGAAACACATAATTTATCATCCACAAGCTTTACTCTGCAATTTGTTATGTTTTTTCTTTCAGAGACGGAAGAAGGTTTCATCAAATTGTTTTCAAAACCAATAAATGATGTGTCAGAAGGGGAAACAACTCCGTCAGAAGAAAAGAAAGAGATAATTGCCAAAGATGACAGTACTCCTCCTACTGATCCAGAAAATATACATAATTTGAGGTTACTACTGAAGGTAAACTATTTATTACCAACTTTAAAGAGAAAAGCAAATCACAAATTATTAACAAATTATACACATTTACACTTGAACATTTCACATATGTTGAAATATTATTTAATGATTAACATATGTATGGCATGTGTAGTTCAAATGTTATATGCATATGTGTATATCTTATGCTATGAAATTCTGTGTATCAATGTTAATACTCAGAAGGGGATGATACATAATATTTGTAGATTTTATTATGCTATATATTTATATCAGTACTTGGGTAGATGAAAAACCATGCAATTAGTACTTTGGTGACTACCATACCATTGGTTCCACTGATGTGTTAGTTTATAAATTTGTTTTTTAAGTTAGATTTGACTTGAATTCAACAAACGCCACTATATAACTGAAATACTGCTAATGTTGGCATTAAACACCAATCAATCAATTAATCAATCATGAATTCGACAGTTAAGAATAACAGTATTGTATTTGTTGATTTGAATGTTTCAAATTGATTTTACTAGCAACATTAGGATCTCTGTTCCAATGAAAATTTGAGATAATTAAGCATTGAACTGCATTTTCATTGTAACTAACCACATGTATTATTTCCACAAGCTCAAATAGTGTAATTGATTCTATCAAATATTTGGTTGGTTTATAGTATTTAACTCCACCTTAAACAATATTTCAGTTATATCGTGGCCGTCAGTTTTATTGGTGGAGGAAACCGAAGTACCCGGAGAAAACCACTGACCTGTCGCAAGTCACTGACAAACTATATCACATAATGTTGTATTGAGTACACCTCGCCATGAAAGGGGTTCGAACTCACAACTTTAGTGGTGATAGGCACTGATTGCACAGGTAGTTGTAAATTGAACTACCATACGAACACGACCACTCCAGCCCCAGCTCCTTTTTGACATCATCCAATCAGAAAAGACTTTACATTATCAATTTCAATTAGAATGTTTATTTTATTATATAACATAACATTAAACTTTTACATGCAGTTAACATTTACATTCTGGTATTTTAAATTTTCTTTGTTAAAATACTTTTATCAACCACCAAATATGATTTTTTTACAGGTATTAGGGGAAGACAACTTTCATCTTCTAACACACCATGTTGTCATTGGCAACCAAGTCATTGTACATGGTTATCATACAAAAGCAATCAAATTAATTCTGCATGCTCTAATGGTAAGATATATTATGAAGTTGGATTTTTTTTCTTTGTCTCGTTTGCAAAAAAAGTCTTTAAGGCGAGACATTGGCGTTACTTTTCCGATAGTGACGGCACGACAACAATGTCAAGGTTAGTCATTGGTAGACAATATAACCAACCACAACACAAATCACAACCTCAAACTTGTAAGCACAGAAATAGCAACAGGCAATGGAAATCTGTGTACTTAGAGATTTAGATTTTCTATTGAATAATATAGTCAAACCTGCCTTAAAATAAAGAACACCTATTTATATAACTAATGACGGTCTATAAAGGGCAGCCTCATTTTTCCCATTAATGAATAGTCCATATAATTGTAAAGGCCAACTGCTCATAAAGGGCATATTTGTAGGTTCCCTTGAGTGGCCTTTATATACAGGTTTGACTGTATATAGTGCACTATCTACCGGGTAATCTATGCTGGGTCCAAATGTTTGTGGTTCCTTAAAATAAGGCTCAAATAAAATCAGTCAAAATAAAAAGCACTTTGATAATATCATGTATATTTTATCATGGTTGCAAAATTCCAAAACACAAATATATGTGGGGTTTTTTCTAGCTAAATCATGAAATTTTACACCTGCCAAAGTTGCCCATTATTTGATAGAAATTGTACTCACTTATTCTAAATGTTGTACAAGTAAAATATGTAAAAATCAGACAAATGTTGTCTAAGCAACATTATTATGATATAATTTCTTTTTCTCTATTTTTTGTGAGTTTTGGAACAAATGTTGTTTATAATGAAGTTACAATTACTGGTTTAGTTTGGTTGAGTTTATGGTATTTAATGCCACTTTCAATAATATTTCAGTTATATCGTGGTGGTCAGTTTTATTGGTGGAGGAAACCGGAGTACTCTGAGAAAACCACAGACCTGTCGCAAGTCAATGACAAACTTTATCACATAATGTTGTATTGAGTGTACCTCGCCGTGAATGTACTACATACAGTATTCAAAATGATAAGGATACCAATTTGTAAACTCTAATTTGGCAGAATGTGCTACATATTCAGAATGGTGGGGGTACCAATTTGTGAGTTCTGTTTTGTCAAAATGTACTACATACAGTATTCAAAATGATAGGGATACCAATTTGTAAACTCTAATTTGGCAGAATGTGCTACATATTCAAAATGGTGGTGGTACCAATTTGTGAGTTCTGTTTTGTCAAAATGTACTACATACAGTATTCAAAATGATAGGGATACCAGATTGTAAACTCTAATTTGGCAGAATGTGCTACATATTCAAAATGGTGGGGGGGAGGGGGTACCGATTTGTGAGTTCTGTTTTGTCAAAATGTACTACATACAGTATTCAAAATGATAGGGATACCAAGTTGTAAACTGTAATTTGGCAGAATGTGCTACATATTCAAAATGGTGGGGGTACCAATTTGTGAGTTCTGTTTTGTCAAATTGTACTACATACAGTATTCAAAATGATAGGGATACCAGGTTGTAAACTCTAATTTGGCAGAATGTGCTACATATTCAAAATGGTGGGGGTACCAATTTGCAAGCTCTATTTTGTCAGAATGTACTACATATTAAAAATGTTGTGGATACCAAGTTGCAAGCTCTATTTTGTCAGAATGTGCTACATATTCAAAATGGTGGGGGTACCAATTTGCAAGCTCTATTTTGTCAGAATGTGCTACATATTCAAAATGGTGGGGGTACCAATTTGCAAGCTCTATTTTGTCAGAATGTACTACGTATTAAAAATGTTGTGGATACCAAGTTGCAAGCTCTATTTTGTCAGAATGTGCTACATATTCAAAATGATAAGATACCAATTTGTAAGCTGTATTTTGACGGGCTGTTTCACATTGGTATTTTTCAGATGTTATTACCTAAAGGATGCTGTCGATCAGTTCTTCACAGTGATGAATATCAGGAGTCATACCAATGTAACTTTCTAGGCCTTTCTGCACAGGGTTCTCTTCCTAATCACATCTGTACTACAGAAATGTTTGTTCTATTGGTTGAATTGCATTTGAAAGATGAAAATGATAAGCCTCAGAGTGACAATGATTTTGGAAAGTTTGAATTTAAAATGGCCAGTACAACAAAGTTACTTGAAAAAGGTAAACAATATTTATATGAATAATAAAACAGAGCTGTCAAGGCTTTTTGATGTCTCAGAGTGAGAGCATGGTGTCTTGAGGGCCAAGCTAAGTCAACGTGTGGATACATGCTTCAAAATCTGTAAAATATGTTGTGTCACAAAATATGCAAAACTCGCTTAATTTGTTTTTACGCTTTGTACCTTTGTCAATCCAGTAATAATTGAAATCTAGATCTACAACTAAATCCTCAACATTAATTCCAGAACTGACAGAAGATCCAGAAAAGCTATCTGATCCTTTACGTGTTGCATTATGTGCCATATTGCAAGGACAGCCAACAAAGTACACATCAGGGTTTTTCACCAGGTCCCTACCTTTAATTGAGTTTCTTTTACCCATATTCACAGAGGCATTATCTACAGAGAAAGCTACACACTTATCCTATGCAATTTGATCAGCTTCATCATGATGAGCACAACTAAATTCCCAAGAACAAACCACTCGTACTTCCTTAGATTTTTGTTACATCATTTGGAATAAAATTTCGTATATATACAGCAGCTTCGCTGAGCTTTTCGCACCACTTTTTGCAGTACTGCGTGGTTCACCCGCAGTTGAATATTCGTGCTCCATTTAACTTGTTACTTCTAATCTGGTTCTTTGATACCATTATGTGTAAAGGTAACCAGATGTGACAGAAATACATTTTAAACAAATCGCTAACGGATCCGAATTTCCATATTTAGCGAATCAGTTCTGTTTATGCAGCTTTATTATGTTTACTGAAATTTTCCAATTCAACGATTTTTGTGTTAGCGTGATAATAATGGGGGTGAGTGTGAGAGTTTGATTTGATGCCTTGAAGTGTAACTCTCACGCTGAAAGCGTGATACTTGATTGGATTTTATTTGATTTATTGTGTTGAACGCCATTTTCAGCAATATTTCAGCTATATCATGGCGACCAGTTTTAGTGGTGGAGGAAACCGAAGTACCCGGAGAGAACCACCGACCATGGGCAAGCAACTGGTAAAGTTAATCACTTGCGGCTGCGAGTCGAGTGCACCCTTTTTTGTAATTTGTGATACTTGACAGATATGGTAAAATTATATATAATTTAAAAGAAGTACAATTGCAGTGCATTATATAATCATAAATACACACGTACATGTACATTTTATATGCATAAAAGTGTGTTGGGTGATTTTTTTCTCTGTGAAGATTTAGTAGCCATATGGTAGAGTACATTGTCAACTCTAAATCAAAATAGTTTTTGGTTGGTACATTGGACCAATGTTTTAGGATTATGGGATAGTGTGATGGGTTTTTAACTCCATTTTTCAGTTAAATTCTATATGGTGGAGTTCAGTTTTATTGGTGGAGGAAGCCAGAGTACCTGGAGAAAACCACACACCTGCTGCAAGTCACTGACAAACAGTATCACTTAAAGTTGTATCAAGAACGCCTCACTATGAATGGGGATCAACCAATTTCACTCAATAACTGTCCTAAAGAATACAATAATCAGCAATGAAGATGTTTTACATGTATAGATGTATTGCCAAATTAAATTTTGTCACTTTTACAGCATTTTCATCTTTCAGTAGCAGAGAGACAAAGACAGACCATATTATTATCTCCTTTGTGTGACTTGCAATATCATATTATTTTTGGTTTCTGCCCCCCCAAAAAGCTATTTATAGGGTTTGGGGAGGGTATGGTGTTTAACACCACTTTTAACAATATTTCAATTATATTGTGGCAGTCAGTTTTATTGGTGTAAAAAACCGCAATACCTGGTAAAAACCACCAACATGATACAAGTCACTAACAATTTTATCACATAATGTTGTATTGATTGCAGCTTGCCTAAGCGAGATTCGAACTCACAACTTTAGTGGTAATAGGCACTAATTGCATAGATAGTTATAAATCCAACTACCATACGACCACAATGGCCCCTAAGTTATTTATAGCATAATATTTTAATAGGACCATCGATTTTCTTTCGGATTTTGTCCACAAGCGAAGATTTCATACAAAAATCCAAAATCATGCATCATTCTTTTTTTCTTCTTTGCAGCTGTTCATCACATACATGGGGGCCGTTGTGGTCGTGATGGTATGGTAGTTGGATTTATAACTACCTATTAAATTAGTGCCTATCACCACTAAAGTTGTGAGTTCGAACCCTGTTCATGCCGAAGTGTACTCGACACAACATTATGTCAGTGACTTGCGACAGGTCGGTGGATTTCTCAGGGTACTCTGGTTTCCTCCACCAATAAAACTGACTGTCACAATAAGACTGAAATATTGTTGAAAGTGGCATTAAACACCATAAACCAACCTTTTTTTCTTCATTGCAGCTCCAACAGTGCTGAATAAAATAGAATTAGCGTTAAAGAATGAACATTTTTCTGATGTAGTTATGGAGCAATGTTTGATTTGTTTAAAAGAAGAATGGATGAAGTAAGATATGGGCTAGTTCTTTTATCTGTTAAATTATACAGTAGAGTTCATTTATAGTGAACAGGCTTGTAACGAAATCAGGTTTATAACGAAGTAAAGATAAATCTCTGGTCCAATCGCTATTTAAACAATGTATTTTTGAAGGCCTATTACAAATTTTATATAGCGAAAATCAGGCTTATAACGAAGAGAATTTGAAACCCAAACAACGTTTTTATTACTCAAAATTGACCTGATATAACCAAGAAAATTGCTGAACAAACAAATCATTTACCTGTCTTCCGTTACACACGGACGATCACATATTAGAATGGCACTTGACACTTCCGTTATCGGTAATTGAAAAAATCAATAATCCCACCTGTGATGTTGTTAATGATGTTAATCAAGACTTTTCTTTAAAATATTCAAACAATAAAATGGGTATTAATGATATGATTGACAAGTTGTTAATTAATAACACACACCCTAATTTATTGCATTAAAAATTAATAAAGCATAATCTAAATTTTAATGAATGGATGCACAAGCTAAAGAAATTAAAAACAAAGTCATGTGTGAGATTAATTCATTCGCTATTGTTTATTTTTTCTTTAATTAAACAACAAAGGGGCTTTTAAATTTTAATTCTACCGTTGTTTTTCACGCTGCAAACCGAACATTGTCATAAATATGGTAACACATCCTCGTGGTGATCATTCAGTAATCAGTATGAAGGGCAATAGATCTTGTTACAATATATAATGTTGAAGTAATGTTTTATTTAAACTGCTGAATTAATAAATTTTATTCAACAATTCTCATTTTTGTTTTTCTCTATTCAGAAAAACGACGTCATATTTTAACAGTGTATTTAATTTATTCCTCAACATAGCTTGCATTATGAATGGTGTTACAAAAAAAACCAAAGACTCACAAAGCAAAATCCACTGAAAGGATTTTATTACAACAAAATCATCGAAGTAAAAACATTATTATCTGTGAAAAGATACCAAAACAAAGCAAACAAAACAGTTACACATCACTTGAAATAATTTTTTTGAAATACATCATTTTTTCAATTTTTTAATTCTACATTATTTCTCTTATAACGAACGATGCCTATAACGAAATAAGACTGAGAGTCCCCTGGACTTCATTATAAACGAACTCTACTGTATATATAATGATAGGTAGTCGCCATCATTGGCATCTGAACCACATCAGTAATAGTTAGCATGCTTACCTCATGTGTAGTAGATCATAGGTTCGAGCCCTGTTTACGTGAATCAAAGACAGTGAAATTGGTATTAAAATTGGTATTTGCTGCTTCTCTACAAAGCATGCAGCATTAGTGTCTGTAAGGAGTAAGATCAAAAAGTGGAGCGTCATGTCTACCGTCAAACTCTAGTTTCAGTGAGCTAGCACTAAAAAAATCCAAAATCTAACTCGTTCTTGCCATAAAATAGCTGGAAAAAAATACTCACTTGGCATTAAACAACAATCAATCACTCACTCATTGGCATCTAGAATACATTTTATCTATACACTTGTATGATAGTGTGGTGATGACTATCAAATTCAATCATTGAAGATTATTTATTTCCCTTTTTTTCTATAAATGCCTATTATGTTTATTGTTATATAGCAGTCTCCTATTTATAAGGTCACTCCCACCAAAGGTCATCTCCTCTTATATGGCCCCCCTCAAGAGAGGCCATTCCTCGTGTAAGGTCACCTTTTCAACCCAGAACGGATGGCCTTATAAGAGGGGAATACTGTAATTTAAAAAAAAATAATAACTTAACAAAATTGATAAACTTGTGGCAAGATAAAGGTCAGGTTAAAATTGTTATGTCAATGTTAAATAATATACTCGTAATGTTAAGCCATGCAGACAAACTCTCAAACGCTTCAACAATGTCTAATAACAACAAAAGCAACATGTCACATGTGACATATCATTGTTGAAGTGCTTAAGAACAATATTTCTTTTGGACAAGAATCCATTTTCAAATTTATTTGTTCCCCATATTAATCAGGTAAGCGATACAGGCTTTGGAGAGCCTTTGGTTCTGATATGTTGCAGGGATTGCAATTAAAGATATAATTTTAATTAGATTGTATTTTATCTGTGTAAGCTTGGGTTGATGTTACAGATATGTGTAAATAATGCATAACTTAAATTTAGGCTTAACTTTATCTAAGTTAAAATTTAATTAATTGTACAGATTACGTTGCCAGTAAGATTTCTATGAACAAACCACTATATCTTTCAAATTTGTAATACATTATCTGTTAAAATAGATTTCAAAAGCATAAAATTTGTTTTTGAAGAATGTAAATATGGAAATTTTCCTTCAAGAAATTATACTCTGATTTTTATACGCCCATCTCGAGACGGGCCGTATTATGTGATTGGGTATGGCGGGCGTCCACACAGGTTTCCGCACAATAACTTTAGTTCTGTATATTGGATCTTTACCAAACTTGGCCACATGATTCCCCTGTGGAAGGGGAAGAAACCTATTTATTTTGGGGTCATTAGGTCAAAGTCACCATTACTATAAATAGAATTTTTGACAATGGGGTCGTTTCCACATAACTTTAGTTCTGTATATTGGATCTTTACTAAAACTTGACCACATGATTGCCTTGTAGAAGGGGAAGAACCCTATTTATTTTGGGGTCAAAGGTCAAGGTCACCATTACTATAAATATAATTTTTTAACCATTTGATAATTTATATAGACAGGCGTATTTTGTGATGCACACATTTCTTGTTAATACATTATAAGGGGAGATAAATGTTTTTTCCAGATAAGACACTTACTGGTACCAGTACAAGTAAGTTCCAGTTTAAATTCTGTGATATTTTGTCTAACAAGAAAAACCAATTTTTGTATTGTTTCTTTACAGCAAAGTGAAAGTTTTATACAAATTTACGAAAGCAGGAGGGAGCATCTCAACAGTTGATACCCGTAGTCTTCTACAAGTAGTTGGTGCTGAAGATGAAGACAAACAATTATTAAAATTCTGGACGTCTGGACTTAGTACACAATATAGAACACATATACTGACTACATCAAAATCTCAACACTAATTATATGTATTAAAAATGCTTCATATCATTGAATTATTAAAGGGAGCCATCATGGTCGTGATCATATGGTAGTTGGATTTACAACTACCTATGCAATCATTGCCTATCACCACTAAAGCTGTGAGTTTGAACCCCGTTCATGGCAAGGTGTACTCTATACAACATTATGCGATAAAGTTTGTCAGTGACTTGCGACAGGTCGGTGGTTTTCTCCAGGTACTCTGTTTTCCTCTACCAAAAAAACACATAATGTTGTATCGAGTACACCTCGCCATGAACAGGGTTTGAAATCACAACTTTAGTGGTGATAGGCACCGATTGCACAGGTAGTTGTCAATCCAACTACCATATGATCACAGCCACAATAGCCCCTGATTTATTTGTCTGTAATTTTTCAATTATATTATGGTGAATACAACTTACTTTTTGATGATGATGTCTCATTTGTTCTGGATAAACAAGACGAGATGGGATTTCAGCAATGTTGTGCTTAGCATATGTAATGTCCTAACTTCAGGATATGGAGGGGCACAGCTCCCTGTCCTAAAAGTCATGTGTCCCTCTGAACCCCATGTCCCTCTTAATAATTTCAATGTGCACTTATGCATTTATTAATTAAACAGTGACACTAAAGCCTGGTAATTAGTGTTGACTTTCAAACATACTTGTCCTTCAGGTAATTATCAATACAGGAGCCGTCGTGATCGTATGGTAGTTAGATTTACAACTACTGTACATATGCAATTAGTGCCTATCACCACTAAAGTTGTAAGTTCGAATCCCACTGAGGCGGGGAGTACTCGATACAACATTATGTGATTAAGTTTTTCAGTGACTTGAGGCAGGTCTGGTTTTCTCCGGGTACTCCGGTTTCTTCCACCAATAAAACTGACTGCCACGGTATAACTGAAATATTGTTGAAAGTGGCATTGAACACCATAAACCTAAACCCATTACATATTAATTCAAAACACCTGAAGCCTTTGATCATCATTAATAAGACAACAGTTTAACATTGATATTCTAAATATTTCTGGATGAAGAAAACTATTATAAATGTTTCTATTTGTATACTTCATGTGCCATGCTTTTAATAATTTTTTCCCATTTCTACACAGAATAATTAATAACACATAATAATTTTAATTATTTTATTACATACATATTGTTTTCCTGCATTGGACACGAGTAGGTTTTGTTACAATTTCAACAGACCTTAGCACCGTCCCTTGGTGCCCATTGCAGCAAAACAATATTCTATTAAACATTGCTTCCGTTACCCAGAGTAGCAACACAGCTGCACATACCTTATTGGTCAATATTATTTTATTGTTTAGTCCTTGATATATACTGATTTTGCTGTCATATGCCGTTTTATATATGTTAAACAATCATGACTGTTAAATGTAAATGCCCCCTTGGGGACCTGATTTGGAAAAATAAAATTATTCTATTCTATAGTGTTACTCATGTCCGTAATTCCGAAATAAAACAGTTATGCTTTGAGATATTGACTTGATATTTGGTATGTGGGTGTATAATGATAAGTTACAGATCAAGTTTATGTTTCGTTCCAGTCCGATGATCTTTGGCCGAGTTATGGCCCTTGGACTTTGAAATTTGGCCAAATATTTAGTTGTCACCCCTTTTTTTGCTATGCTTAGAGATATTGACTTGATTTTTGGTATGTGAGTGTATAATGATAAGTTACAGATCAAGTTTACATTTCGTTCCGGTCCAATGATTTTTGGCCGAGTTATGGCCGTTGGGCTTTGAAATTTGGCCAAATATTTAGTTGTCACCACTTTATTTCACTGATTTGAGATATTGACTTGATTTTTGGTATGAGAGTGTATAAAGTTACAGATCAACTTTGAAATTCATTCCGGTTGAATGATTTTTGGCCAACTTACAGCTGTTGGGCTTTGATATTTGGCCAAATATTTAGTTGTCATCACTTTTTTTCACTATGATTTGAGATATTGACTTGATTTTTGGTATGTGAATTTAAGGAGGCTTGAGGATACAGATCTTAAACAATAGTTTGTTTTTCTTAGCCTATTCCTGAAGGAATTAAACTAGAGGCTCAGTGGGCTGAGCCTGTGTCGCTCACCTTTCATTCTGCTTTGAGGAAACTTAATACAGAACCTCCCATAGGTGCTTCCCACCAAGTTTTGGTCATTTGGCTAAGCAGTTACAGAGAAGAAGATATTTAGAAGTCGACCAATCAGAAACAAGAATGGCCTGTGGTGGCCATGTTTATTAACGGATCGGAACTAAATGAGCAATCTTTATAGATGACCTTCCAAGGATGCTTCCTACCAAGTTTCGATTCATTTGGCAAAGTGGTTTCAGAGAAGAAGATTTTTTAGAAATCAACCAATCAGAAACAAGAATTGCCTTTGGCGGCCATGTTTGTTAACGGATCGGAACTAAATGAGCAATCTTTATAAAGAAACTTAAAAGGATGCTTCCTACCAAGTTTCGATCCATTTGGCCAAGCGGTTTCAGAGGAGACTATTTTTTAGAAATCAACCAATCAGAAACAAGAATTGTCTGTGGTGGCCATGTTTGTTAATGGATCGGAACTAAATGAGCAATCTTTATAGAGGACCTTCCAAGGATGAATCCTACCAAATTTCGATTAATTTGGCAAAGCAGTTACAGAGGAGAAGACTTTTTAGAAATCAACCATTCAGAAACAAGAATTGTCTGTGGTGGCCATGTTTGATAACGGATCGAAACGAAATAAGCAATCTTTATAAAGGACCGGCCATATATGCTTCCTACCAAGTTTCGGTTCATTTGGCCAAGTGATTTCAGAGGAGAAGATTTTTTTTAATCAGTCAATCAGAAACAAGAATTGCCTATGGTGGCCATGTTTGTTAACGGATCGGAACTAAATAAGCAATCGTTATAGAGGACCTTCCAAAGATGCTTCCTACCAAGTTTTGGTTCATTTGCCAAAGCGGCTTCAGAGGAGAAGATTTTTTAGAAATCAACCAATCAGAAACAAGAATTGTCTGTGGCGGCCATGTTTGTTAACAGATCGCAACTAAATGAGCAATCTTTATAGAGGACCTTCCAAGGATGCTTCCTACCAAGTTTCGATTCATTTGGCCAAGCGGTTTCAGAAGAGAAGTTTTTTTTAGAAATTGACCAATCAGAAACAAGAATTGCCTGTGCTGGCCATGTTTGTAAATGGATCAGGACGAAATGAGCAATCTTTATAGATGCTTCCTACCAAGTTTCGGTTCATTTGGCCAAGCGGTTTCAGAGAAGAAGATTTTTAAAAATCGGCCAATCAGAAACAAGAATTGCCTATGGTGGCCATGTTTGTTAATGGATCGGGACAAAATAAGCAATCTTTAGAGAGGACCTTCCATAGATGCTTCCTACCAAGTTTCACTTCATTTGGCTGAGGGATTCCAGAGGAGAAGATTAAAATGTGAAAAGTTAACGGACGACGGATGCCAAGTAATGGCAAAAGCTCACATTGCCTTTGGCAAGGTGAGCTAAAAAGGGTGAAACATTTGCGAGTCTCCTTAATCTTCACGGCAGGGACATTCGTGTCGTTCCGACACATCTAGTTTCTTCTCTATTACTAGATATGATATACAATGTTGCTACATGTATATCAGGTCATGTCATGAACAAAAAGATTTACATATTTCAATATAAATTTATTGTCATCTAAAATAAAGAGTAAAAAATGTTATATTATTTTACATATGATTTAAGTACACAAAAAAAGGAAGATGTGATTATTATGATTCTAAAAACTAGGTTGGACTTTTCTCCATTTTATTAAATGCACTAAGATTACTTTTATAGTATTGTCACTTTTATTGAAAATAATAATTTCTTTAATAGCAATGAGATTGCAATATTCAATGAATCATAAAAGAATAGGAAATAAAATGTCAAAATAATATATTTGATTTTAAAAATATGCTAATTTAAGAAAATATATATAATGTACCAGTACTTATGAAAGCATATATATACAATGACTATGTACAAAATTAATGGCACAATAATAAGAAGACTACGTATGTATCTCTTGTAGGAATGTACATGTATGTGGTATATGTAGGAATGTGTCTCTTGTAGGAATGTACATGTATGTGGTACATGTAGAAATGCATGGTACATGAATGTATTGTAGGGATGTACATGTATCTTACAAATGTGCAACTCCTTATGATATTGAAGGATATGTTCACTGAATATAACATTATCAAATTTTGCTCCCAGTTATGGAATTTTTACTATTATTTACGATGATATAAATACATACAGCCGTTGATTTGTTTTGGAAGAATGTATTTCTCCAAGCAATATCGGATTATCAAATTCTGCTCCCAGTTATATAAATGGAATTTTTACTATTATTAACAATAATATAAAATACATAGTCGTTGATTTGTTTTGCAAGAATGGATTTCTTCAAAGCATTATTGCATTGAAGAGGATGCCTTCAATGGTAAGAGCAATGAGGAGTCCATTTCAAGCAAAACACATCAAAAATAATATGTTTATAAGGATTTCCCAGTAACACATAAAAATGAATGATTATTTTTTAAAACACATTTGTTGCTTGATAATACATAAATTTGAGAATTTTTATCGGGTACATGTAGCTAAATAAGTTAAAAAGATCTCAACAGTCAACCATTACAAAAAAGGGGGAGTAATCAATTTGAAATTATTTATTTTTCTTCCTTAAAATACTAATATTGGTTAAAAGTACAAATTACCCAAAGTTTTTTTGCAAAAAAGTACAAAAACTAAAGTACAAAAACTAAAGTACAAATTCCATTCAATGAAAAATATTAACAACGTAAGGTGTTTTGATATGTAATAGATCTATCATTTTTGCAGTAGATTATAATATTGATTCAGATGACATGTCAGCGTTATCGTGGAACATGACACCTTCTGTAGATGCTAATGGAGGTCTAGGTCCTGGCATTGGCAAGGGAGGTTTTTCTCTGTAAATACAATCAAAATGAAAATACAATATATGACCACAAACGCTAACAACTAAATTAAACACGTGTAGAGACACTTGTTGGTCTCTGAATTAATTTTTTTTTGTGTACATGTACAATCAAAATGTAAAATTAAATGTTAAGAATTATAAACAGAATATTTATTAATTTTTAAATTATGATCACAATTAGGAAGAATAAACTAAATTATATCAGTGTAGGTTGGTTGGTTTGGTTTTATGGTGTTTATAACGCCACTTTCAACAATATTTAAGTTATATCGCGGTGGTTAGTTTATTGGTGGAGGAAACCGGAGGACCTGGAGAATACCACCGACCTGTCGTGAGTCACTGACAAACTTTATCATATAATGTTGTACACCTCGCCCTGATCGACAGCCCCTTAAACGAGTGTAGGGAACCTTATAAGTTTCTGAAGAATTTAAATAAAACAAAATTATCTGCTGCTTCAACAGAAAGCAGAATGCTGATTGGCCAACAGCTGCCTTTTAACAATAAATGGATGACCCTTCGTTTGCAAAATCCACAACCAATGTCCATTTCAACAAAAATAACAGACAACTTTTCCCTTTATCGCCTCTTACAACAGCTAAATATCGCAGACGATTGCATTGGCTTGTGCCTCACTGTTTAACAGGACCTGCTTTCCGTCAAAGCACCATATCCATCTTACTGATAACATATAATATGCAAATAGTTTCTAAGTCCCTGCATAAATTAATGAAAACGGCAGTTCAAATTTAAAAGATTCTGCATACAAACAATATTATGATGTTGATATAACAAATATTGACACTCAATTAATACAAAAGTAAAAATAAATGGCTTCCAATATGAAGCCTGATACGACTATAACATGTATGTAGCAAAGTTAATTATTGTTTAATATGGGAAATCCAAAGTATCATTTTGATAAAACAAAAAATTAATAAAATAGGAGGTGCACAATCACTGAAATTTTCATTGAAATTCATTAAATGGTTTCAGGCAATGCTAAAATATGTAGTCAAATTTATAAACTTACAACATTGGTTCACTAGCTTCAGCCTCTTTCTGACGTCTCTGTCTCTCTCGGTCTTCCTCGTATCTCCTACGATCATCTTCACGCCTTCTATCATCCCGAGGGTCACCTCTCCTGTCTGGGTCCCTAGGATCTCTCGGTGGTCCACGAGGAGGTCCTCTTCTGTCAGGATCTCTTTGATCTCTAGGAGGTCCTCGTCTGTCTGGATCTCTTGGATCTCTAGGAGGTCCTCTTGGGCCACGAGGAGGTCCTCTTCTTTCTCCATTATCTGCATATCTATCCCCTCTTGGACCTCTTGGCCTGAAAAGAAAAATGATTTTATGTAGATGAACATTTTCATATGTACACAATAATTTATATATGCAATGCATATTACAATCTGCATTTTTTGCCCTGTAGACAGGACTGAAACATGGGTGCTTAACACCACTTTCAACAATATTTTCGATGTATCACTATCATGGGCTTTAGTCTTATTGGTGGAGGAAACTGATGTACCAGGAGGATACACAGTCACAAGTCACTGATAAACTTTATCACACACAATTCACAGATAAACTTTATCACACACAATTCACAGACAAACTTTATCACACACAATTCACAGATAAACTTTATCACACACAAGTCACAGACAAACTTTATCGCACACAAGACACAAACAAACTTTATCACACACAAAGTCACAGACAAACTTTATCACACACAAGTCACAGACAAACTTTATCACACACAATTCACAGATAAACTTTATCACACACAATTCACAGATAAACTTTATCACACACAATTCACAGATAAACTTTATCACACACAAGACACAGATACACTTTATCACACACAAGTCACTGACAAACTTTATCACACACAAGACAGACAAACTTTATCACAAACAAGTCACAGGCAAACGTTATCACACACAAGACACAGACAAACTTTATCACACACAAAGTCACAGACAAACTTTATCACATACAAGTCACAGACAAACTTTATCACACACAAGTCAGACAACTCTATCAAACACTAGTAACAGACAAACTTTATCACACACAATTCAAAGACAAACTTTATCACACACCAACTTTATCACACATAATTCACAGACAAATTTATCACATACAAGTCACAGACAAACTTTATCACACACAAGTCACAGAAAAACTTTATCACACACTAGTAACAGACAAACTTTATCACATACAAGTCACAGACAAACTTTATCACACACAAGACACAGACACTTTATCACACACTAGTAACAGACAACCTTTATCACACACAAGTAACAGACAAACTTTATCACACACAAGTCACCGACAAACTTTATCACACACAAGTCACAGACAAACTTTATCACACACAAGTCACAGACAAACTTTATCACACACAAAGTCACAGACAAACTTTATCACACACTAGTAACAGATAAACTTTATCACACACAATTCACAGATAAACTTTATCACACACAAGACACAGACAAACTTTATCACACACAAAGTCACAGACAAACTTTATCACATACAAGTCACAGACAAACTTTATCACACACTAGTAACAGACAAACTTTATCACACACAAAGTCACTGACAAACTTTATCACACACAAGACACAGACAAACTTTATCATAAACAAGTCACAAGCAAACTTTATCACATACAAGTCACAGACAAACTTTATCACACACTAGTAACAGACAAACTTTATCACACACAAGTAACAGACAAACTTTATCACACACAAGTCACAGACAAACTTTATCACATACAAGTCACAGACAAACTTTATCACATACAAGTCACAGAAACTTTATCACACACAAGTCACAGACAAATTTATCACACACTAGTAACAGATAAACTTTATCACACACAAGTCACTGACAAACTTTATCACACACAAGACACAGACAAACTTTATCACAAACAAGTCACAGGCAAACTTTATCACACACAAGACACAGACAAACTTTATTAAACACAAAGTCACAGACAAACTTTATCACATACAAGTCACAGACAAGCTTTATCACACACTAGTAACAGACAAACTTTATCACACATAATTCACAGACAAACTTTATCACACACAATTCACCGACAAACTATATCACACAAAATTCACTGACAAATTTTATCACATAATGTTGTAAAGAATACATCTCAGAATCAAACTTTAGTGGTGATAGGCACTAATGATGATGGCATAGGAAAATATTAATCTAACTCCCATACAATCACATACATGATGTTCCCAATACGTTTGTTTCGAATCATGTTCCGTCTTTTTCGTGTCTTGACGTCTGAGATGTTAGGCAGACTACTTCCGGTGTTTACGCTATTACTGTGACAACGTCAACATATCATAGTCGTAGATGCGCTAGATTATAAGTAATTGTAATATGGAGACGCCAAGAAAACGGCTGAATAAATACTGGTGTTCGGTACCCCACTGTCTGTCTGATAACAGATATATATCAAGACAGGTCGTTTTCCTTTCATGATGCTGACAGCAGCAAATAAAGAAATAAAACAAAGCTAATGTTAAAGAAGTAATTGTCTGTGCATTGAAGTCTTTGATACAAATAAAATAATTTAATTGATATGTCTTTTACAGAAAATGTAAAAAATCTTTTAAGTTGAGTAAAGTTAAAATGCCACTTATCGATTGGAGATTTCGATGTGTACAATGACACCGGAAGTCCAGTGCCTAACATTCCATCAAAATCACATGGTTTGGCAGACGAAAATAAAAAGTTTTTGACGGAATGGAAAATTCTAATGATTCGAAACAAACGTATTACAGGTATAAACATTGTATCACAAAGAAATTTCAAAAATGGATCAACAAAATTTCTGACATCTTTTGCAAGAATTCATTCTTGTTAACACATACTTAGTGTCAAGTTAGTGATCAGTATTTCATTACAAGAACTTGTTTATATACAATTGAAAAAAACATTCTGTGCTTGCTATATTTTGTACTTATAATGTTATAATTGCCTTATTGTAAATGTAATTTCATATCTCAATAAGCTGTTGATGTAAAATATGTATTCCAACAGGTAAACATAGAAATCACTGATTGATTGGTGTTTAATGCCAACTTTTGCAGTATTTCAGCTATGCACTGAGAATTCGAGGAAGATTGAAGTACATATTAATGGTATTAAGAAATTTACTTAGTCCTTGCTAAGCCTCATGGCACATAGGGAAAGGACAAGTTTCCTCCACTCTTCTCTGATGTTGGCTTTTCTTTCTATTGTGGCCCAGGTCTCTTTTCTTTATTTCATTTTCGATGGTGTGCCTCCATGTTGTTTTTCTCTTTAAGACATTTATATTCAAATTAATTGTCTAATCTATCATCTGGTCCTCTCTGTCTGTCCACTGGAGGTCCTCGAAGTCTATCGCCTGGAGGACCCCTAGGTCTTTCTCTTTAAAACATTTACATTCTAATTAATTGTCTAACCTATCATCTGGAGGTCCTCGAGGTCTATCGCCTGGAGGACCCTTAGGTCTTTCTCTTTAAGACATTTACATTCTAATTAATTGTCTAACCTATCATCTGGTCCTCTCTGTCTGTCCCCTGGAGGTCCTTGAGGTCTATCGCCTGGAGGGCCCCTAGGTCTTTCTCTTTAAGACATTTACATTCTAATTAATTGTCTAACCTATCATCTGGTCCTCTCGGTCTGTCCCCTGGAGGTCCTTGAGGTCTATCGCCTGAAGGACCCCTAGGTCTTTCTCTTTCAGACATTTACATTCTAATTAATTGTCTAACCTATCATCTGGTCCTCTCTGTCTGTCCCCTGGAGGACCCCTAGTTCTTTCTCTTTAAGACATTTATATTCTAATTAATTGTCTAACCTATCATCTGGTCCTCTCGGTCTGTCCCCTGGAGGTCCTCGAGGTCTATCGCCTGAAGGACCCCTAGGTCTTTCTCTTTAAGACATTTACATTCTAATTAATTGTCTAACCTATCATCTGGTCCTCTTGATCTGTCCCCTGGAGGTCCTCGAGGTCTATCGCCTGGAGGACCCCTAGGTCTTTCACCAGGAGATCCATCCCTATATCTGTCTCTTGGTGGTGGACCTCTTCTGTCCCTTTCTTGATAACTAGGAGGTGGTCCCCTGGGATCATCTCTATATCCTCTGTTATCATGATTGTTCCTGTACCCTCTGTTATCATAGCCACTGCCTTTTCTGATACGACCATACTCATCTGTTGTTTTTGACTAAAATATTGAAAGAGAAAGTTACTTTTCAATATCTTAAGAACATCATAAAGTAGAAATCTTAGAACCATTTTGTTCTTATCATGTCGAGTAATTATTTACTATCATGAAAAATGTATGAAGTCTAATTATTTGTTTTTATTTTTCTTCATTTAATCATATCTGCATATAAAAGAGTGATTGTTATTTAACGCTAACTCAGCAATTTTTCAACTATATCATGGCAAGATTAAGTTAATTTCAATGAGATGATGAACTAGACCAACATGCTTTGTTGGATTTTTATAGTGCTAGTTCACAACAGTCCCTGGATAGACATGTCGCCCCACTCTGACACATTATCCTGATTCCGAGCCAACCAGTCTTTGCTCTTTCTCCTTAATGCTGCGTGCTTAGCAGAGAAGCAACTAATACCAATTTAATAGTCTTTGATTTGATCTGGGCTCTAACCCAGGATCTATTGCACTCGAGGTGAGCACACTAACCATTACACAACCAATGCGATTCTCTACATATAAAATAAACAGCAGTGTAAAGTCCATAACTCTAGAAAATTTCAAAATATAAGCTGGAAACAATGAAACTATGAAAGTTAAATTTATACAATATAAATATATTAAGTCGACTTCATATTTAATAAATAACTTACATATGTCGTCAGTGGTTTAACTGTGTCATGTGGTGTTGTACCAGACTTCAACTGCTCCCTTAAAAACACAAATATTTTGACAGGTTAAGGTTACTGTGTTTAATGCCACTTTCAACAATATTTCAGTTATATCGTTATTTATCTAACATTATATACATTTTCCTTTGAAATTAACGAAGGTCGCCTGTCTGATACAAGATGTTGTATCACCACACTGTGGTGATAAAAGAATGGCGCGACGTTGCACGAGACGTTCTCTGCCGAACTACTTTGAAATTACGTCATACCATTGGAATGTGAGACAAACACAGTAACCTGACGTTGGTGAATGAACGGAAAAATAACGTGACGTCATACACAAAATGTAGTCTCCCTCAGAGTATTGTATACATTTTAAGTCAACCCTTGCTATTTGTTTAAAATTCATTTTTATTGAAATGTTAGATAAACTTATTACATACACAGTGTGGTGGTACAAGACTGTGTATCAGGTCTTGTCTGTTGCGTGAACTAACTGCATCACAACGAGTCGCTATCGCGACTCGTTGTGATACTGGTTCACACAACAGACTCGACCTAATACAACGTCTTGTACCACCACACTATGTATGTAATGGGTATATATTTTTACAAATATTATCTACATTTGTATCTTCAGATGTTTTGTTTCAAACAAGACACACTCATAATTTAAATATTTCTTCATTGTCCTTTCTGAATACAAAATATGTCAAATGTAATTATTAGCTGCATAATTTTGTGTAGAACAAAAAATAAATGTCAGCTATCTTCAATACAAGTTTTTTTTTTAAGTCAATGACAATATAATAAGTGATTTTTTCTTTCCAGAATTCCATAAGTTTTTTTGTCACTTTTTCCTGTTTTTGTATTGTTTTTTTTTCTGTATAAAGTTTTAATATAGAGGAGGCAAGGTTGATATTATTTGGCATTTTAAAATTTCTATTGTTTTCAACAAAGAAGGAAACAAAATCTCAGACTTACTTTGTTTCTTGATCATAATTTAATCTACTTTTATGACAAACAGCCACTCCATAATCTCCTATAGGTCGAAACTGAAATAGTAACATGAAATGAATATATAATACTGAGTGAGTGAATATTGTATAAAATAAAACCAGTCATAAAACATTTGAGAACATCGGTCCACTGGCCAAACAGCAGACATCACAATGAACATCGGTCCACTGGCCCAACAGCAGTCCTCACAATGAACATCTGTCCACTGGCCCAACAGCAGTCCTCACAATGAACATCTGTCCACTGGCCCAACAGCAGTCCTCACAATGAACATCAGTCCACTGGCCCAACAGCAGTCCTCACAATGAACATCGGTCCACTGGCCCAACAGCAGTCCTCACAATGAACATCGGTCCACTAGCCCAACAGCAATCCTCACAATGAACATCGGTCCACTGGCCCAACAGCAGTCCTCACAATGAACATCGGTCCACTGGCCCAACAGCAGTCCTCACAATGAACATCGGTCCACTGGCCCAAAAGCAGTAAAGCTTTGTTCATATCAGTAATTTTTTTAATTGTTATTTAGATATATATATATAAATAAATTCAAGAATTTGATTCCGACCAGTAAATTAAAATGTACTAGATTTGTACACCTACTCCAAAATTGTCCACTGTATACAAATGTATATGTGTTCTGACTGGTCATTTTTCGAGAAAAACCACAAAATTTGTGGGCTAAAGTTTGATGATCGTATGGCCTGATTAGACAATGTTGGAGTACAATGTACTGCTATGAAACTCATACTCGACAAGTTTTATAACTGTAGGGCCGGGGCTTATCATACAACAAATTTTGAGCATGAGTTTTGTCCTTGTATTCAAAAAATCATCCAAACAGAATACTGTACGATCATTAAACTTTTAAGTACAAATTTTGTATTTGAAAAACAAGAAATCAGAACACTGCATAAAATGAATAGTATTCTCAGACAGATGAATGGTCTGAACAGAAATTGGGCAGTCGTTCAGAACAGAACATCACTATATAGCATTCTAATGTAGTTGTTTAACATTCCTGGTTTGTGATTGGACAATGCTGTAATCTTCATGGTATTAATTCCACGGTTGATATTTTTTTAGAATTTTAGCCACTTACATCATCTTGTCAATACACATCTATACACATGATTATATTAGAATGGAGATAACTGTATTGTATTTGAAAATATCATGGTATCAATTGTCGATTTAATGGTCTTATATGAAACTACTTTTTTCACGGACGAAGGAATGTTTCCACTTACCGCTTACGTCATCTTGTCACTCATCTGTCAGATGATTACCGCTTACATCATCTTGTCAATAATGTGGCAATACATATATGATTACATTAGAATGGAGATAACTGTATATATTTAATGGTCGCCAATTTCCGCTTACTGGCTCCGCTAACGCGTCACCAGCAAACTCAATTTGCGACCATCAAATCTCCCATTGACGCCATGAAATTTTCAAATACATTACAGTTATCTCCCAATTCATGCATGTAAAAAGTGGCATAAGTCTTCTTCTTCTTCTTCTTTCGGTATACAGCTATCCATCCACTGGATGATCAAGTGGGGCATTCCAACTATCGATGAACTACAATTGCAGCTTAATTTATACTTTTCAATATTAAATCATTTCAAAACCTCTATCACAGTATCATTATTGTAACCTCACCACTAATCCTCTTCTGTATTCGTTTGATCTTCTTTTCGCCACATTAATCAAGTATGTACCAAAACCAACACACATAATAAACATCGCAACAAAAGCTGGACCTAAAAACTGGTCATTCCAACTAATGAGATAGACATGGCGATGTCGAAGTGTGATTACCAACACTCCAACTATTAACAGTGCCAAGCCTCCCACATAAAACACAATAGCCAGTATCGTTGGAAAGCGTCCTGGGCCCAGGTTAAACCCGTTAAGTTCATTTTTTATCTGGTTCTGGACCCTCGTGTGGTAAGCTACCACTGTGTCCTTGTCTATTTCACGTTCTTTCTTAATCATTTTGTTTATCTTAGTGTTTTGCTTTTCTACATGATGGTTCAAACAGGGGATTATAGTATATGGTTCAAATAGACATCCCAAAAACACTTCCGCTATTGATCATAGCCCCATAATGCAAAAGTTTACCTGATTTTTACCTGCGAGTTTGCGCATTCGCGTTTACCTTCCGCCAGTTCCGGTTAAAACTTTTAACGCGGGAAATTTAAATTTAAACAAAATAATAAAAGCCAAATTTGGTATCTTCGACGTAACAGATACAAAATATCGATGAGATCGGGATCACGATAGTGTCATATTTGCGTCATGCACTCATACCAGTCATGGGTAGAATGATGGAAACCGTACGGCTTATTCAATAAGTTATTGGTGATCCAGATTCTCTTTTTTCTAGAGTGACGTCACATTATTTAACTGACCCATCAATGATAAGTGATATAAAAAATGTTTGGAGGTGAAGCAAGCCTAAATAATCATCGGGATTCTACATAAACTTCAATGCTAATTAAATATTTTTATATCTATCAACAGAAATTAAAAATAGTAATTAAAATCCACTTCTGGTCCGTGTTATACTAAATCAGGTGTCTGTTTTGATTTTCATTAAAGTATATCAGACAGGCTTGTCTTAATTTATACAAATTTAATTCACTTTTCATTGAAATAAAGGTAAAATCCAAAGGATACCTGCTGTTTTCACCTCTTTCGATTATCAAATGCGGCCTGGAATGTCCGTATACGAGAATACGCATATCCAACATATTTAATTGTCCTTTTTCGGTTTTCAGTTTCAGCATGTTTTAGGCCCACATATAGCGACAAACCATAGCTCATAGGTTTTTTGTTTGTTTTATTTTTGTTTTTGTTCTGTTTTGTTGTTGTTTTTTTGTGACCATAGATCTGAAAAGACCATAAGAGCTACTGTTCCGTAGAAATACATGACTCATGCAATATTTAAACGCTATACCAACAAAAATACTCCCTATGTTCTTACAGTTTTCGTCTGAATATTTAGTACTATGATACTGTTTGAATAATTTATAATTTGTGTGGAACAAGTACCGGGTCGGATTCAGGCAGTCGCAGCTTGTATCTTCTAAGATAACCAACAATTAAATATTCCTTCTTTGGCAATTTAACGGGTTTTGTTCATTGCCAAAAAAAACACAAAAAAAAAAACCAAACAAATACAAAACAAAAAAACAAAAAACCCATAAGATTAATAACAAGGATATTGGTATTTAACGCCACTTTCAACAATATTTCAGTTATATATCGTGGCAGTAAAAAAAAAACATTTTCGCTCCACGACATGCTCCCCTCTAAAAATCCAGGAACACACGACTGTATTCTTGTTATCATTACTGTTTTGCTTTAGGTTCAATGTCAATTGTCAGATATCTAGATCATGAATCAATCCAAGTATTGTCAACATGGATAACACCTTCTATATCTATAAAGTGATAGACAAAATAACTATAGCCTCTAATCTTTAACACTTCTCATCTTTACAAGTGTCAATGACTCGTCATATCACCAACTAAACATTCATTAAATATTTGCCGATATGTTCGTTTAAATCGTATTCACATTATTGTACTTCAAGCTCCTTGGGGTACACGCTGCTATTCCGACATTCGGTTCCATCATAGTTCCGACACTCCATTGTTCCAAATAATTCTGTGTTAAATAATTGCAATATCACTGAATGTACAGAGAATGTCATGCAACAGAAAGTCAGTGAACATAAAACAAATATTTATTAAATCATTGTTGATTGATTATATATCAGACTGAAGTCACATGCCCTGATGCCTATCCGCGGACTGAACATTGTATCGGGAGATAGCACTATCAAAGAAAAAAAAACTAAGCGTGTTGGTCTAATACCAAGTGGATAATCACTATCGTCATCATCTCATAGAAATTAAATGTAACTTGTTCTCTCCACTTGGTGGTAGACAACAATCATAGGCATGATAGGGACAAAACACATGCAGAGCAAATAAAGAACAATTTCTCACCAAATAAACTTAATTGAATAGTGACATTTTAATGAGTCCTGCAATGTAATAATTGTGCTTAGCTCTAGGGCCTAAACACTATTCTTGTAGACATATTTTTACATGTTTTAAACATTTGAAAAATCTAAACATGTTTAGAAAGAGTTTACAGTCTATGTGTGTATGTGTCTTAGTCTGAAGACATGATCTGAATTGCTTCAATCCAAATTGGATTTTTGTTTAGCAAATAAATAAAGTATTGTTTAATTTGAGCGTCCATCTCATATTATTGTTTAATTTGAGCGTTCATCTCATATTATTGTTTAATTTGAGCGTCCATCTCATATTATTGTTTAATTTGAGCGTCCATCTCATATTATTGTTTAATTTGAGCGTCCATCTCATATTATTGGTCAATTTGAGCGTTCATCTCATATTATTGTTTAATTTGAGCGTCCATCTCATATTATTGTTTAATTTGAGCGTCCATCTCATATTATTGGTCAATTTGAGCGTCCATCTCATATTATTGTTTAATTTGAGCGTCCATCTCATATTATTGGTCAATTTGAGCGTCCATCTCATATTATTGTTTAATTTGAGCGTCCATCTCATATTATTGGTCAATTTGAGCGTCCATCTCATATTATTGTTTAATTTGAGCGTCCATCTCATATTATTGTTTAATTTGAGCGTCCATCTCATATTATTGGTCAATTTCAGTGCCCATCTCATTTTAAGCAATTTCTGATGCTGCCCTCTTTTACATTGGCAGAATGAATTCAGTTAATTGTAAAGCGATGTTTTTAATTATAGCTCATTTTAAAGCTAACACCCTCGCATACCCGGGGGTGTATCGACCCGAGCGGGAAAACTTCTGTGAGTTATGTTCCGAGACGTGAAATTTGGTTCCTGAGTCAATATGCAGAATTTAAGAAGGTGCCCTCTTTCAAATGTGACAGGAGATGTTATTTGGTTCGATTTGACTTTCCCCAACTACTTGCAGAACAAATGTTCTGAAAAAAGTATCAAAGTTATTTTCATGGGCTGACGGATCAATGGGGTGTCGGAATAGTGGGATGACACCCCTCTTCGAAGGACTTTTCTCTATGTATTTTTAGAGAGTCGAACAGCGCCGTATTACAACTGCGTAGGCACATTGGCTACAAATACTGTGAGACCAAAAAGCGCGAATTTCGGACTCTTGAAATCAGTTTAATCAATTTTTACAACATAATGTCAACATTAGACTGTCATAGATGAGTGCAAGTGTAATAACGCCACGATATAGCTGAAACATTGCTAAAGTTGGCGTTAAAAACCAATCAATCAAGCAAGTGAAACACGACAAAAAGAGAGGAGATATTATGATATTAATTGAGCCCTCTTTTACAGATACTTCATCATACTTATACTTTCATTCTGCATTTACACAACTTCACACACTAAATTAAGTTCACTTAAGCTCTGGAGGCCCTCATCAGGCGGATGCCCCTGGGCTGCAGACAGCATCCCATAATGCCAATGCGGCAATGTCTTGGCCGGTGTTCTAGAGCCATTTCCCCCCGGAAAAATGGCTATATAGCCATCTTTCCCCCCGGTACATTGGCTATGTAGCCATCTTCCCCCCTTCCTTATCAGGGGGGGGGGGGGGTATATAGTAGAATTTCCCCCCGGAAAAATGGCTATATAGTGGGTTTTCCCCCTAAATGTTATTTCTAATTTATTATAAATAAGTTATGATTTATTTGCACTAAGAAAACATTTATTCATTATTATTATTATTATTATTATTATTATTATTATTATTATTATTATTATTATATTATTATTATTATTATTATTATTATTATTATTATTATTATTTATATACTTAAGAGTAAAATACATATACCTTTTTATTATGCATGATGCATGACTCTGTAAGACATGTATCACCTACCCTATATAGCATCCCCACTCGGGTGTTATTTGGAGAGTTATACATGATCAAACTTATACCACATGCTATGTCAAGCCTCGACCAATATCACCCCTAATATAAGATACTACTACTACTACTACTACTACTACTACTACTACTACTACTAATAATAATAATAATAATAATGATAATAATAATAATAATTAGATGACATGAAGATGGAAACTATCTCTTAAGGACCCCGCCGTTGCAAAATAAAGTAAATATCTAATGAATAGGTTGGGGTACCAAAATTATCGTCCCATGGAAAACCCTAAGTTTGAGACCTTGACCTTTGAAGGACAAAAATGAATTAAGTAAGACCTTCTCACAGTGGTTAACAATCACAAAATATCATCCCTCTACAATAATTAGAGCGGACACGATTCTCTGTAGTTCACAAGAAGAGTTTGAAGATACCAAAGGGGCAATCAGAAACCGTATATCGAAGAACAGACAACACAATGGCCAAAAGAAAAAGCACAAAAGGACAAACAACGATCGGGAAAACATACATATAAAACTAAAGATCGAGTAACACGAACCCCACTAAAAACCGGAGGTGAACTCAGGTGCTCCGGAAGGGTAGGCAGTTCCTGCTCCACTAGTGGCACCCGTCGTGTTAATCTAGTTACAAATCCGGTAATAAGTCGAAGTGATGACTTCAACTTTACCAAAAAGGAAACCTTGGTTCAATAGCTTCCTTGTTAGCAGCAACCCTCTATCAAGGAAATCCTGATAGGAACCACAAGCTCTGGAATATCGTATCATCTGAGAGATATATACTTCATATAGGGGCCCCATGAAATGAAAAGTTTGAGACCTTGACTTTAGGAGGACAAACAAGAATATGATATGCGACACACCTTCTAATAGTAGTTAACAATCATGCAAAGTTTCATCCATCTACTATAGAATAGAGAAATGACTGGTTATAAAGTTATGAAGCGGACACGAATGTGTTTCGAACGGACGGACAGAGCGATCAGTATAGGGCGTTCGCCACTTTGTGACTGATCCCTGATAATCTGTTGCATGTTTTTTTTAACATTAATGCATCCTTTGGAAGTGATTACTTCGTTTTGATATCCCAACATAATTTGGGGGGAAAAACTGCTATATAGCCATTTCCCCCCCTATTTGTCAAGGGGGGAGAAATGGCTATATAACCATTTTTCCGGGGGGAAAATCTACTATATAGCCATTTTCCGCCTATCCAGATAAGGGGGGAATATGGCTATATAGCCATTTTTCCGGGGGGAGGGGGGAAATGGCTCTATAACACCGGCACTGGAGCCGAGTAGAACTTTGGCGCGTGGTTAAATTTTTGCATGTCTCCAGTGAAAGCATTTGCTATTTCTGAACAGTTTAAGTCATGTTCTGATATTAAACCCAAACGTCGTCACAAACTATTCCTTTACTTCTGGGAGATCCTATTGATTACCTTAACACGCACCATGTTGTGGATTCGAGTCCGACACTCGTCATCAGATGATTTAAGATTATAAAGCCATGTACCTTCCGAAAGGACCGGGTCTTCAACGGCTAGTTTGTTATAACTGTGTCCGGGCTTTCCTTCTCCAAATATGTTTGGTAGCACTGTGTCTAGTAGTCACTACATAACTTATCAAATATTGTGAAAGTTGCCATAACCTCCAATACCCGAACCCTCATGTATTTCTTACCGATTTGTGAAATCAGGGTGTCGCTTTGCGAGTGTTCAGTTCGTAAACGGTCGTCGGTATCCCACGCAGAGTATCGGTGTGTGATCAATCGTGGGCTACATGCGATGTTCGTAAATCAGCTTGAATTAACAAAGCCGGAATTAAAGAGGAATGGTTGACAATACCACCAACCAAAACACAATCAACTCATCCGGCAAACACAATCAACAAACCAAAAGTCGAAAAGAGACTTTTAAATCATAGACGTTGACTTGGGACAGACACAAAACATCGAGTTAATCCACATATATTGGGATCGCAACAATATCCCTCCCTCGCTTGTTCCCCATTTACTGCTATGTCGCGGCGTGGGAGATCTGAAGAAACCCCATATGGAGTAATCCTCCCGGGAGATCTGAAGAAACCCCATGTGGAGTAATCCTCCCGGGAGATCTGAAGAAACCCCATATGGAGTAATCCTCCCGGGAGGGTTGGAATCTAATTAATCGGTTTAACCTCGTCACATTTCTGTACATGTTTTAATTAAGCCATGATCCATTCTGGATGTCCAACGCCACATTTTGAGGTTCTTTTTTCCAGATTTGTTCACCAATATAATATAATAATATGAATAGAAGTGGATATGTGTATATTTTGTTTATATGATGGCCATAAAAGAGCACAAAAGTTGTTTTGATGTTCAATTTAAAGACTCTTCAATGTTTTAAATTAAATGTACATATTCAACAACTCCTTTCATTATAGTGCTTCCTCTTCTTTTTTTGGGAGAGTAGAATAGTATTCTTTTCCACTATCCAACTTGAAGCGTGTGTTGTGAGCTGGACCGTCAAAGAGTAATGAAAGGCTACATGACATGACCCAAAAATGGGATGTTGTTAGATGTTAGTGTATCACAAAAGAGTAGATTGTATAGTTTCATTGGCCTTCAACTAAACAAAAATGGTAAAAAATCTGAGAAATCTCGGCAAACTTTTTATTTGATTTGTTTTTCGAAAGACACAGCTTTATTATATAACTTTTCTTGTAAAATATATCAAAATGTAAATAATTATCTCAATCATAATGCTGACGTCAATGTATAAATTTATCGATGTATGTATTATAATAAATAATAAATAATAAATAAGCATGGTTAAAACAACATACAGCATAAGCTCTGTTGAGCTTTTAACCGACATACACAGACACAGAATAAATAACAAATAACAAGCATACAACATACAACTAAAATACAAGACTAAGTAAGCACTACATGTAAAATACTAACAGTTACAAGATAAGCAAAAAAGCAAATTAAAAGCTGATGTTATAAGCTAAGCATACCAAGAGCTAATGTAGCAAACTATGAACAACTAAAAGCTGACATTATGAGCAAAGCATACAAATTTTATAAGCACAATAAATAAAAACTGGATATGACCTAGATGGTAGAAATGTAAACAAATTTAAAAGTCAGCACAAACTGAACATTTACATTTCCATTCCAAGATTTTAAAATATTCTTAAACTGATTAAAATTGGAAATTTTTCTAAAATCATCAGGTAGGTCATTCCATAAAACAGCTGCTGCATATCTAAAACTATTCTTACCGTAGGTAGATGTTCGCACCCTAGGTATATCTACAATATTGGAATATCTAAAATTATATTTACAATCTTTAAAAACAACTAAATCATGTAAACAAGACGGTGAAAGTTTGTTTAAAATCTTAAAGCAGAAAAGATATTTATAAGTTGGTACAAGGATTTATATAGATACTATACTATATAAATCCTTGGTTGGTTTGATGTGTGTTCCATCCTGTTGTTGATATTTTAATTAACGTTGTAATAAAATTTGGAGAAAAAAAACTTGGTCGACTGAACGGGAACTGAGTATTAAACTTTCTTCATGAATGGATGGAGTTATTAAAAAACCCAAAGTAAAACTTCGTTTTGAATCATATTTTAAAATAAATAAATGCTTAAAACACATTTTACATGGGTTTATTACTATTTCAAAATCAGACTACATTAAATGATGTTGTATTTTCGCCGAGTACGTACTCTGACAAAGTTTTATATTTTGTCATTCACATTACAAAAACTTTATTGTTCATAATATGCAGAGTTGTCGTACTTTAATTATGAATTTAGGTGTATTGATACAAACAAGTGCTCGAAAAACGGACTAATTCGTATACACGAAAATAAATATATTTCTTTGCATAAATTAGTAGCCATAAGGTTAACTATATCAGTTTAAAAGGGTCAAAATGTGTGCTCGCCTAGATAAATCGCCGAACAACTGAAGGATGTAAATTGCGGATTGATATCCGCTAGACGTGATTCGACCTATCTGTCAAAATATTGCAGTGCTAATTTGACAACTGTGCGTGGTCATAGATACGTATAATTTGTGTTAAAAATGACTTGAGGAAATAACCAAGATGGTACAGAAGTATCAATCACCAGTGAGGGTATACAAATACCCGTTTGAACTGGTCATGGCGGTAAGCTATTTCCTTTTAAATCGGAGTTGACTTTCGTTTGGATATTTTTTGGGGATTCCATAATCTCGTAGGATTAAGAACAGACAGAAAATTTCTTCGGAATCCTAATCTCGTTGAGATTAGGGATTCCATTTTTTGGTATATCGTTCATGCTTATTCTATGCAATATTACATGTATGTGTGTCTCTCCCCTTTCCTTCCACATGGAAATTCTTCTGTATCAACATGGCCAGTCTGCAATAGACACAAAGAAGTATTTTATTCCTTTTAGCATCGACTCTTGGTGCCTCTTGTATTGCAGATTGGCGATGAATCACCCAATACACGTGTCTGTTCTCTCTCTGTCTCTCTCTCTCCCCCCACCCCTCCCGAGATGTTTTTGTTCACTTTCCATCATCAGTATGTGTGTGTACGTGTATGTGCATATATCTCTTTTCCTGCCCGAGTGTGCTTGCACCACAATTATTGATACTTCACTGTGAATATTTAGTTTGATGTATTGTTGTTGTGTATCAATCATAATTGTTAATTGTATATGCCCCAGGATTCAGGATGCCAGACAACTCGACCCGCGGGAAACTCTGACCATAAGCGAGGACTAGTCGGCCCGTATGTTAAGACAACTCGGACTGTATTATTGTTTTATAATATTTAACAAATACATGTACGGTAGTTCATGGCATTAAGGGCCATATGGCAGTTTATGGACCGGGATGTCGCCCACAAAATATTATATGGACCGAAGCGAAGCTGAGGTCCATATACTATTTTGTGGGTGACAGACCGGTCCATAAACTGCCATTTGGCCCGAAGTGCCATGAACTATTTGTTATATTATACTCAATACATGCAAATCTGTCAGTTACATGTTTTTGTTATTGTATATCTAAGACAAAAAACGAGTTCGGACAAAATCCAGAAGAAAACATCGGGCCTGGTCAATATGCTGAAATATTGACCGGCTGCGCTAACAAAGACAAATAGGGAAAATAAAAGCGTAAAGTATATTATTACATAAGGCTCTATTTTAATGTTTTTCTATTGGCCAGAAGCAATACACGTGACATTCCATTTTCTAACATATTGATTAGCAAAAAGCAATTTCTGTGCAATAAATAATCATTGCACTCTCAAGCAAAATCAATGAATGAAATTACGTGGCATGAGAGTGCAATATGTTTTTTTATTGCACAGAAATTGCTTTTTGCTAAGAAAATTTGTTAGAAAATTTCATAAAATTTCAAAATTATATAATTAAAAAAAAAATTCAAAGGTCAATTTTTTTTAAAATTTGAAAATTTCAATTTTGTTTTTAAATTATAAATTTTCATAAAATTTCAAAGCTTTCAAAGTTTTCATAAAATTTCAAAATTAAAGTTAAATAGAGCTGTATGTAATAAAACAATTACTACAGTTGAATTTGATCAATATGAGGTTTTATGGAGCAGAGTACAACAATATTGAACTCGGCTTTGCCTCGTTCAATATTGTTGTACTCTGCTCCTTAAAACCTCATATTGATCTCGTTCAAGTGCAGTAATTGTATAATATTATTCAATATTTATATGTGTATAATTATTTATTTAGACAATTATTATCTTTTAGTGAAAATGAATTATTTATTAAATGATAATATTACTTGTGACCAAAAATGTGATTAGGACGTGATTTTGTTCTCATAACATGGTCTATTATGTATCATTTACAGGAATAAAATTAATATCAAAAATTAAATTTTCACATGGCTTCACCTTGATTGCAGTAATTAGATCAATTGACACAAGTTTTTATAGACACATTTTTATCAATCTTAGACATGGATTTTTAATAGCTAGACTATCTCAAAATCCTTGAAATGAAGTTGCACATACAGTCATCTGTCAAAAGTATTGGGAAACGTAAAAAAAACATTTTTTCAAAAAATTATTGTGAAGTTATTTCGGGATAGATTTTAACAAATTTTACACCAAAACATTCGGAATTATCTATATTTTGTTTGTTTATTTGCTCATTATGTTTATATGAGCAGTTTTTATTTGTACATAATTTTCTCATGATTGTCAATTTTTAGGATTTATTTTTAGTTGAAATACATAGGAAAATCAAATTTTATTTGTTGTGTTTAAATTATGTATAAATAAAAATCACTCATAACAACATAATGAGTAAATAACCAATCAAAATATAGACAATTCCAAATGTTTTGGTGTAAAATTTGTAAAAATCTATCCAGAAATGACTTCACAATAATTTTTTGAAAAAAATATGGTTTTGGTTGATTATATAGGGATGTTTTTTTACATTTCCCAATACTTTTGACAGATGACTATATCTTTATGATTTCCGTCAATTTTATTAAAAAAAATAAGTAAGACAACAATATTTATTGATGGTCTGAGTAGTCTTTTCATACGGCCCGAGTTGTCTTAATATATGGGCCGACTAGTCCTCGCTTACGGGCCGACTTTTCCGCGGGCCGAGTTGTCTGGTTCCCCCTTCTGGGGTCCTGATTTGGTTAATAAACTTATTTCTATTCTACATTTCCCAAAACTACACCTTAAATATCCGTTGACAAGTTGTCTCTCACTTAAGTGAGACATATCTAATAGTAATAAATATGATCGAAACACAAACCATGTATGACACTAAAGTCAGAATGAAAATGTAGGCAAAAATTGAAACTTTCATTGTTTACGCATATAGCCTATAGGCCTCGGTGCATATAGCCTATAGGCCTCGGTGCATATAGCCTATAGGCCTCGGTGCATATAGCCTATAGGCCTCGGTGCATATAGCCTATAGGCCTCGGTGCATATAGCCTATAGGCCTCGGTGCATATAGCCTATAGGCCTTGGTTCATATAGCCTATAGGCCTCGGTGCATATAGCCTATAGGCCTCGGTTCATATAGCCTATAGGCCTCGGTGCATATAGCCTATAGGCCTCGGTTCATATAGCCTATAGGCCTCGGTGCATATAGCCTATAGGCCTCGGTTCATATAGCCTATAGGCCTCGGTTCATATAGCCTATAGGCCTCGGTTCATATAGCCTATAGGCCTCGGTGCATATAACCTATAGGCCTCGGTTCATATAGCCTATAGGCCTCGGTTCATATAGCCTATAGGCCTCGGTTCATATAGCCTATAGGCCTCGGTTCATATAGCCTATAGGCCTCGGTGCATATAGCCTATAGGCCTCGGTTCGTGTATATATTGCATCAGGTTATGGGTATATGATTTGGCATTCGTTTTGTAAGCACATATTCTTGCTCACATATAACATAAACAATACCAAAGTGTACCATTTTCACCAATCTTCAAAAGGATTTCCTCATTTCTCTCTACTCTACTCTAGTCTGTAGAAACAAAATATGAATGCAATACTACAATGTGATGAGTGACTCAGTCAAGTCCTTCAGGGCTGCAATTACTTCAACTAATCTTTAAATTCACTTTCGATTTTTTTTGTACATATTTTAAAACTTATTTCCTTATTTGTTAAATATTTGTCTTTTTAATTCTCTTGGCATAATCTTCAAAGAGTACAAATGTCTACAGTATCTCCATCGTAATGGGGGCCACCATGGTCGTGATTGTATCATGTATGGTAGTTAGATTTACAACTACCTATATGCAGTCGGTACCTATCACCATTAAAGTTGTTCGAATCCCGCTCATGGCGAGGTGTGATCAATATAACATTATGTGATAAAGTTTGTCAGTGACTGGCGATAGATCGGTGGTTTTCTCCCGGGTTTCTTCCTCCACCCTAACCCTAACCCTCCATTGTAATGAGTAGCACTAGTAGTCTCATTCTATGTATTGCAGATTTTTTTTATCACATAAAATGTATATTAAATGTTATAAAGAAAAAACAATTTAAGAATGTGAAGTTTGTATATAATATATATACAGTACAAGTTTCTTTGAACTTTTTGTATACAGTTTAATACTGCTATACTTATTTAATACACAAGAAAACCATTGACCGTGACCAGTTTACAGTCATTTTGTGTGCACGTTTTTGTTTACAATTACAATATTTTGTGTATTTTTGTTTATATTATAAATGATTTGAAATATTTATACTGTAGAGTCTGGTGTGTTGGCCTGGTGCTGCCCTATTAATTGTGCACTACGTTTTATGACAACACTTGCAAATAATAAACCTATCTTTGTTGAATTCAGTTTGTAAAATGTTTGTTTAAACTGTTTCCTGTTAGTGTTGTGAAATGGACAGTTTTAATTGTTATACAGTTAACAAATGTTGCACCAGTGTGTGAAACTAAATTTTGTGGCATCATAGACAAATTTCTATTTTACATGATAGACCTCATTTATATATAAATTTTGAAAATTTAACATAGACCAGCTTGATTTAACATAGACCAGCTTGATTTAACATAGACCAGCTTGATTTAACATAGACCAGCTTGATTTCACATGAACATGGATCTTTTGATTCTTTATTTCTTTTCAATCTTTTTCTTGCTGTTGATTGGATTATATATTCTCTTCACAGTTCATTCTTTGATTGGATTATATATTCTCTTCACAGTTCATTCTTTAACTCTTTTCCGCCACCGCAGCACAATAGTTTTTCTGGAACGTAACGGTCTGCAAAGACAGAGTTCTGTACCTAGTAGATGTAGATGTAGACATTGCAATAGGTCTATCGCTAAGTTTGCACACTGTTGGATCAAATTGTAATAATCCTGGAATAATATAACTAAATGTGTTCACAAGACATTACACTAGACATATGTTTATATTATGTCATGAACAAGCCTTTATTTATGTCTAGAGCTATTTTCAAACCAGATGTGCCTATACACCTGACATTAAAAGTTGAGATAAAACAGAGGGGATTGGTTTGTTTACAATTAATTTACCATGTTCAGGAAAAAAGTATTATAGAATGCAATATATAATCCATGTAGTGTTACACTGGGTATACAACGTAACCCTAAATAAATTATATAAAAATAAGTCTGAAGCACCTACTGTACATCTGTAAGGTAAATAATAAGAAGAACAAAAATAAAACAGACTTCTGATATTGATCTTATTGAAATATTGTTTAAAATAGCATAAAATAAAAACATTTAGGTTAATAAATCTAAAACCCATCTGTACAAAATTTTACTCTATAGACAGGAGCAATTCCATTCACATGTACATGTAAAATAAACACGACCAATTCACATTTGATAATAAAACAACACACTACTGCATGCTCAACTTGCTTAAAAGTTAAAATTATTTTGCATGTACATATATCAATTTTAGTTTGGCCTGTACAATTTGTATATACAACATGTACATGTACAAAGTACATTGTATATACATTTCTATATCTTGTAATGAAATAAAGGACCCTGTACATGTTATCATAATTTGTTGATATGTACATCAATATGTTTGTAAATACATGTAGTTCATTACCGGTGTCATATGGTATTTTGAATCCCATGGTAAATTGAACCCTGGGTCGATTTACATCCATGGTATATTGAACCCCCTTATTGAAAACTGAACCCCCCCTGTATGGTAAATTGAACCCCCATGGTATTTTGACCCCCCATTTCTAATCAAGAGATAGGCAGGGAGGTCAAAATATCATGTGTAAGAGGGTCGATATTCTATGGGTAGGGGGGGGTCAAAATACCATGAATAGGGGGGTCGATATACCATGGGTAAGGGGGTCAATATACCATGGGTAGAGGGGTCAATATACCATGGATAGGGGGGTCAATATTCCATGGGTAGGGGGGTCAAAATACCATAGGATATACCATGGGTAGGGGGATCGATATACCATGGGTAGGGGGGTCAAAATACCATGGGTAGGGGGATCTAAATACCATGGGTAGGGGGTCGATATTCCATAGGAAGGGGGGTCAAAATACCATGGGTAGGGGGGTCGATATACCATCGGTAGGGGGGTCGATATTCAATGCATGGATAGGGGGTGTCAAAATACCATAGGTAGAATTCCAATTCAGTAATCAGTGGTGGATTTAGTGGGGGTGTGCGGGGCGTGCGCCCCCTCTAAAATTCGCAAAGCATATGTTATACAACGTTAATTAAGCAGTTCAATAAATAACTTTTTCATGAATGGTTAACTCGTGACCTGTAGTAAAATATTCCTACACATTGTAAATACACGTTGGGTGTGTTCGCTGATTCATATATGTATTCGCCGTCAGTAGTTCAAAGATTATTTCAATCTGATTGGTTCCGAGGTACCAGACATCAACTATTTCCTCACGTTAATTAAACATTATTTCTTCAGTCAATTTTACAACTATAAGAAAAACAAATCTTTACAGATCAAAGCATTTAGTAAACTTAAATCCTGATACTGACCCTGGGCAAGCAACTGTATGAGCTGTTAGATCCAACGACCTAACTCATTGAGCCATCCGGGCCCCAGGAATGCGTTAAAACTAAACCAATAGTTCTTTGAAAGGTTAAAATATCGTGATCGATCAGTCATGAGTTGAACAATTCGCATCACGGTTGTTCAAAAAAAAAGTTTTACTTCAGGTTCTTATAATCTGACAAAAACATACTGTTAACAATTATCCGACAAAATTAAGACTAAAAGTAAAGTTTTTTTGGTCTGATAAAAATGGTGTGGTTGGTTCAAAATTGTCGTTCAAATAAATGTATGTAATTCCTCAAACCCCCAGAGCTTAGGGGGAACCCCCCTGGACCCCCTACCAGGGCTCTGTCCTGGAACCGCTGTGGGACCTTTAGCGGTCCCCAGACCCCTCTCCTACTCACGCCCCCCCCTAATCCCAAATCCTGGATCCGCCCCTGGTAATTACTGTTATAATGTAATGCAAAATTGAGGCAGCAATTAGAGCTTCCTTCTAATATTCATTCAGTCTTATACATGTAGTAAACATTATTACATGTAATAACACATCTTAAAAATGTATCAAATAATCTCAATTAACATCCTGTCAAAAGTTTATTGTGGATAATAAACTACATTTCTGTAGTCCAGTTAACCTGTGCTACAGGTATAAAAGATAGGTCTTATTATGACACCAATAATTACCTGTTCTACTTTCACACCTTTTCAATGGACTAATCTGTTTTTAGTGAAAAGTATCATTGTCTTTTGACAAATAAAATGTGTGTAATTAAAGCATATACATGTAGATACAAAAAGGATTTCCATGAATTTAATCTTGTAATGTCTTTCTTCTTTAATATTAAATAAAAAATTATGTGGAAAAGACATACCATAAATGAAATTTTGAAAGTTGTCTCATGATAAGACCATGTATGATTTTGAAAGAATGTTGTTTTACAGTCTTAAAACTGTTTTCACTGAAATTATATTATTTGTGTTTACAAATATATATCAAATCATATGAAGCCATTATTTTTTTAACAGCATAGTTTTGATTTAAATTAAAATTAGAAAACTGTAGAATAATTTCTTAAAATTATTTTGTGATTGAGCTAGATGAAGAGTAATATTTTAATCAAAAATTAATTTCACTTTTTTTAACATTTGAATAGCAAACATATCTTTATTTCTTATTTATATTTATAAACCTTGCTACATTATGTTTTAATAAATTTTATGAAAAACATATACCGCTGTACATTATACAATGTATATTATACAATTAATGACTTTTCATAAGGTGGACACTGTGATTTATCAACACAGAGGGAGTGATGTTCACCGAAGCCAACGGCTGAGGTGAACATCACTTCCAAGGGGTTGATAAATCAATGTCCACCGAAATGAAAAGTCATCAATTGTTTTATTAAACGACACATTCTAAGTTTAATTTTGGGGTGAAAATTGTGAATTGTTGCTGTTTCTTAGACATTTCCATTTATTCTTTTTTATATGTAGCCGTTTCAAACCAACAAACACCAATTTTTAAAGCTTGACATTTGTAATGTTTCAAAACAATGAAATTGATTAAGAAAAAACGAATGCAATTTCAAAATTTTAACAAATAAAACGTGTCTTAACTTCTGGTTCTACTGACGAAGCTGCTTCGTTCATTTTTGTTTACTAACAGTCGTCTGCTGATTACCGAAGTTCGTTAGCAAGATTTCTGATTGGTTGAGGTTCAAAATGTAGGCCAATCAAATTTATCGATATTAATCAGTCTACTGGTTTTCCCCTGTTACTATATTTGGGTACGTACTAACTGCGACATGAGATTTATTAACCTCGCATGCAAAACTGCGCGGTGGACATGTAGTTCTGTTATAGGAAGCAATGAACCTTCTAAACCAATCAGAATTAAGAAAATTCATAGTCATTTAATAATATACAAATATAGCCTTCCATTGAGGTCAATACATGGATTTATAGACCTATAAATATATATGGACCGAGGACGAAGTCCGAGTTCGATATATATTTTTAGGTCTATAAATCCATGGTAGGCTTTAATTGTTTTATCATTTTTCAATATTAATTCATGAATTATTATTTAACCACATATTATTCCAAAAGATTGAAAATACTAAGTAAACAAGTAAACCTTTGTTTATATAGGGAATCTCAGTGAAACCAATTTTAAGAAAAATATCAGATTCATGATATACAAATTTTGAAAATGTTCTTAAAATTCTATGAATTTTTTTTTTTTGTTTTTTTATTTTTTTTTAAATCTTATGAAATTTGTTAGTTTTGAAATTTTATGAAATTTTGAAAAATTTTTGAAATATTGATTTTTTTTGGAAAATTTTGAATTTTTATTTTAATTTATATTTTTTTGTTGAAATTTTGAAATTTTTTGAAAATTGAGATATTTTTTTTGAAATTTTGAAATTTTATTACCCCCTACCCATAGTATATATTGAACCCCCTACCCATGGTATTTTTACCCCCCTACCCATGGTATATCGACCCCCCTACCCATAATATATCGACCCCCCTACCCATGATCTATTGACTCCATTAACCATGGTATATCGACCCCACTACCCATGGTATATTGACCCCCCTACCCATGGTATATCGACCCCCCTACCCATGGTATATCGACCCCCCTAACCATGGTATATCGACCCCCCTATCCATGGTATATTGACCCCCCTACCCATGGTATATCGACCCCCCTATCCATGGTATATTGACCCCCCAACCCATGGTATTTTGACCCCCCTGCCCATGGAATAACGACCCCCCTACCTATGGTATATCAAACCCTCTCTAATGCTATTATGAACTCCTCTCTTTTGGTAGAAATGAGGGGGGTTCAATTTACCATTAGGGGGTTCAAAATACAATGACAAAAAATTTACCCTGGGGTCAAAATACCATATAGAAAATTGAACCCAGGGTCAATTTACCATGGGGTTCAAAATACCATATGACACCGGTATTAGTTCATTGTATATTGTTTCAGGGATAAGGGAAGTAACTACCTTAATTTCATTGCATTGTTTGTGCCAAAATCTTAATGTGATTGACATTCAAAGTCAATGATCAGTCAGATTATTTATATATAGATGTTATCAAGCGTGTCCATTATAAATATACAGTCCGAGCAGTTATTTAATTTGAAATAGATTTAATTCTTTTCATGTGTTTACAAACTTTAAAAGTATTTTTTTATTTGAATTGTTTTGACATAATAACAGCCTATAAAAATAGCTTGTGTAATAACAAGAAACATAGTCTACTTGGTCTATGACTTGAGTACCTAGTACATGTGTTTATGTACATCACTACATGTATATATGTATATACTTATTGTTTACTTAGATACAGTACATACATGTATAACCCATAAATAGATTATTGCTGAACAGATGTTGGTAGTTCTAACTGAACTTTAATAAATAAGTCTAAAATCACTTGCATAAGGGAGGCTGTTGTGGCCGTGATCGTATGATAGTTATACCCCCCGCAACGAAGTTGTAGGGGGGTATACTGGTTTCACCATGTCCGTCTGTCCGTCCGTCTGTAGATAAATCCTATGTCATACGATAACTTGAGTTGTGTTTCTTAGAATCTTTTAAAATTTTATCAGCTGTTTACTGGTGAAGAGAGGAGGATCCCTTTCATTTTTGACGATTTTCACTTTTGCCATTCCAGAGTTATTGGACTTGATATGACGGAAAATAGGATTTTTACCCTATGTCGTATGATAACTTGAGTAGTGTTTCTCAGAATGTTTTGAAATTTTATCAGCAGCTTACCGCTGAAGAGAGGAGGATCCCTTTCAGTTTTGGATTTACAACTACCTATGCAATCAGTGCCTATCACCACTGATTTTGTGAGTTCAAATCTCGATTAGGGCGAGGTGTATTATAAAGTTTGTCAGTGACTTGCGACAGGTCAGTGGTTTTTTCTGGGTGCTCCTGTTTCCTCCACCAATAAAACTGGACGCCACAATATAACTGAAATATTGTTGAAAGTGGACTTGGATTACTTGCCCTTGAGTATGAAGGCGTAAGAAAATTTACGAGTTTCAAAATAGGGAAAATGTTATAATATTGATCGTAAATTACTATTTCCAGCCACTAAGTTATGTAATTTGATGTTGTGGAACAAAGTCTGAGTGTACTTTTGACATTTTTTGTGCATATATAGTGACTTTCTATGATTTTGTGGACGACAAAGGATTGTAAACAACATTCAAGATGGCGAAGGATGGTAAACAAGAATCATTAGATAGGTTTCTGACACAAACTCCTAAAAATAACAATAAAAGATCAGATCCATTTAGTCCAGATAACATATCACCATCCCTACTCCAAGTGCAGAAACAAGCCAGATTAAACTCTAGTCCTACCACACCTGAACACCCTAGTAGACTTGCATCTAACTCTGATCCACCACCCTGTTCAGAAGTACAAGAAGTACAAGATGATACAGTTGTTCAGTTGTCGCACGTCGTTTGTGCCACCCTACAAAATCAAAAATTTATGGACCAACTGATACCTATGATAAGTCAGAAAGTCATTGAGTCAATTAAACCCACTCTGAAAAAAATGGTAGATGATAGCCTTCTCCCACACATTGAAAAAATCCAAAGTGCTCACCATGTAATTAACTTACAAAGAGAAGAAATTGACAAACAAAACACAATTATTCAGACATTACAAGACAAGTTGGACAAAGTCGAGGAAAGGGTTGAAGAACAGGAACAATACAGTAGACGAACAAGTCTGAGATTCAACAATGTCAGAGTTCCAACTAACAGTAATGGTGACATTATCCAACCCATTGATACTGACTCTATTGTCCTCCAAATCTGTAAAAATCAGCTTGGTGTTAAGCTCAATCTTAATGACATAGGCAGATCTCATCCAATAGGTCAATCTAGAGATGGCAAAATCTCAATTATTGTCAGGTTCCTAACCTACAGACAACGAGCAATGGTCTTCAGTAATAAAAAAAAACTCAAAGGAAACAAGGACAAAATATTCATATGTGAAAACCTCACCAAACACAGATATGACATGTTAAAACGTCTGAATACCCATCGAATAAACAACAAAGTTCACTCCTACTGGACTCATGATGGTTCCATCATTGTGAAGACGAGCGAACATTCGGGTACTAAAGTTGTTAGGAACCTAGAAGATGTTGACAGACTTGCTCTTGGTTCCCTAAATTAAATTGAAATGATGATTGCTGTTTTATATTTGAACTCACAATGTGAACACTATGCTTTACTTGTAATTTGTCATAAGTACCAATTTGCTTATTTACTTTGTTACCCTTTTTGTCCCTTCTTTACATACATTACTCGACCACGTGCATTTGTTTATACATATATACCGCATGTTTACAAACAGTATTCACGCAATCATGGCAATAGTGTATCGTTATTTAAATACATTATATTTTGTATTGGTCATTTAAATTCATCTCGGCCTTCATGCTTCACTGCGCAAATAAATTGCTCTACCTACAAGTTTTTGTATAAAAATATATATTAGTTCGCCTATATATACTTTAGATTTGCCACAAACATCATACCAAGAGTGACATGAAATAAAACTGAAACATAAATAACTCGACCACGTGCATTTGTATACAAATATACCGCAGGTTTACAAACATTACACACTCATTATTGTGTTGTTATCCAAATATAACAATTTAAATACACTATATATATAATAGTTTGTATTGGTCATTTAAATCCATCTCATCTGTCATGCTCTACTGAGTAACCTAAGAGTTGTTTGTGTATATGAACGCGTTTACATATAGATTTGCCAAAGGAAAGAAGGGGGAAGGGAAAAAGAAAAAAGAAAAAAAAGAGGCATGAAAATCAACTGATTTTACACGTATTGCAATATTAATAATGTAAATTTCAACATGTTCTAGATCTGTTGACCACACATTATAAAATGAACCCTGACTTGCCTACTATTTATTAAAAAAAAAGAAAAAAAGAAAAAAAAGAAAGACATTTATCTACTGAATATTTTATTTTAGTGATATAAGTCGAATAGCTGTTAGCACATACCCGAGGTCAATGATGCTACAGCTATCCGTCCTATAGCTACATGTATATAGATTTATTTATTTAGTAGATACTATTCATTTGGTTACAAGTAAATAACGCAACCACGTGTATGTGTATACAAGCACAGTCACGTTTACCGTATGTTTATAAACAATCGAGCAATTGTTCATTCAATGTCGTATTGGTCATTTAAATCCACCTCACCCAGCACGCTTAACCACATAGCTATTTTTTCTACTTAAAAGAGTATTGTTTTATTCTGAATATATGAACACTTAAATACGCATACATAATAATACCCTCGCTTCTAAAAAAGAGACATGAAAAACAACGGATAAATCCCAATATACTATGTCAATTACGCATTATAAATGAACCAGTATTTGGCTAAACCTACATGCATTATTTGTTGCTGTTTTCTTTGGAAAAAAAACCCCAAAAGAAAACCAACATTAAATGCAATGTTATCAAAAGTACAATTTACATTCAAGGTGAACTCGATTGATTCACTTCAAGGCATTGAAATTGAAATTCATGGTTGACCGACCGTAACAATGTAATCATGTAATCAAACGGGACGGTTAACAGTAAACCCGAATTGTTTTCAAAAAGAATATACAAATCGTCCTATTATACAATATGTGTGTATGTGTATTTGTATGAATCTATACGTATATATATAATGTATGGATATTATTTTTGCATATATATATATATATTTTTTTTTTTTTTTTTTTTTTTTCTTTTCTTTGGCATATATATATATATATTTATATATAATATGTAATTCTCTTCTTTTAAATGACGGTGATCTAGTGAATTTAGATCAAACAATATTAATAATTTGAATTACTTAGCAATTTCCCTATTTTTGCTTACTTAAAATTCCATCCATACAAGATCGATGGAAAAAGTTTCCTTTGCATCTTGTATATACATGTATTTTCTTTCCCTTATGTTTTTCACTCGATACCTACAGTGCGACCATTTGAAGTTTATTTTCATGTTTTTCCTGTATTATGACTGTTGTCTACATGTACTAATAAAGCAACCCAATTTTTCTTATGTAATGTTGTTTATTTTTGATAATGGGTAATGATATTGTAGCACATAGAATTGTAATTGGGTTGTTTTATCATAAAATAGGTATGGCTTGTTGTAGAAAAGTTAAACTGATTGTATCTTTCGATTTATATGACAATTTACATTGGTTAATATTATATGTACATGCCTTATGTAGGACTGCGTTGACCAGGTTCAGATCTACATACTCTATTATCTCATTTAACTTGCTTCTCATCAGCTTATTGTTATTATCTGGCGATGTTGAAATAAACCCTGGCCCAGGAGGCACATCCAATATTGCGAATGAAAATATATTGTCCATCTTCCATTGCAACATTAGAAGTCTCAGAAATAAACTTAATTATATAGCTGATATTATCGAAGAGTTCGATATTGTATTTTTTACTGAGACCCATCTAGATAATCAAGTATTAGACAGCGATATTATTATCGAGGGTTTTGAAACACCAAGTAGGAAAAATAGGGATTCAAGAGGGGGTGGAATTATTACGTATCATAAAAGTTGTGTAAATTTGACTAGGAGGTTGGATTTGGAACATGAACATGTTGAAAGTATGTGGTACGAGCTTAAGACAAAATTACATAATATTTTAATAAATATAAATTACAGATCTGAGAGACAATCTCATATTTATTACTGGCAATATTTTGAGCATATGCTTAAGCAGGCTCATGATGAGAATAATAATATTATCTGTTTGGGAGATATGAACAAAAATTTTCTTGGTAATCTTCCTCATAACGTTAATGACATTCTTGTCATCAACGGATTAGTTAATATAATAAATAAACCTACACATTTCGACGCACGATCAGGCAACACGTCTCTATTGGACCCAATTTTAATTACCGATTCAATACCGGTTATTGATTGTGATACAATACCTATTGACAGGGAAATAAGTGACCATGACGGCACTTATGTCAGTATAGACTGTGGCTATTGTAACAGGAAAACCTTTCAGCGTACCATCTGGGATTATAAGAGGGGGGACTATTTACTTATGAAAAACAAAATAATTGAAACAGACTGGGAAAACGTGATTGATGCAGAAATTGATATTAACTCGGCATGTTCAAACTTTACTAAAACATTTCTTAATATAGCAAAAACGTGCATTCCTACAAGGGAGGTAACTATTCGTAGTGATGATAAAGTTTGGTTCGATTCGGATTTACGGCGTGAATCGCGTAAACGCGACAGACTACGGCAAATATTTTTTAGGACGAAAACGGAAACAGCCGAAAAAAAATTTAAAACACAAAGAAACAAATTTAATAACTTAAAGAAACAGGCGAAACAACGGTTTTACGATAATATTAACGAACATCTTGATGATCTCAAAACAGTAAATAGCAAAATGTATTGGAAAACAATTCACATGTTACTTAAAAATGACCGCTCTACGAATGAGTTACCTCCACTTCATGATCCATTCAATAATTTTAATTTGGCATATGATGCCACTCAGAAATCCAATGTTTTGAACAAATATTTTTGCTGGATTACCAAGTTGAACGACGATGATGCTGTCTTGCCAGATTTTCATGACAGATGTGAAAATATTATATCCCAAGTTATCGTTACTGAACAAGAAGTAATCCATATGTTATGTACTCTTAATGCTAATAAAGCTGTTGGTCCCGATATAATTAGTAATAGGATGTTGGTGTCTGTAAAGGAGGAGATATCGAAACCATTGTGTAGTTTATTTAATAAATCCTTACGTGAAAAAGTATTTCCATCGGACTGGAAAATCGCCCATGTAATCCCTTTGTTTAAAAATGGGGACAAATCTTTACCGTCTAACTATAGACCTATTTCTTTACTTTCTTGTGTAAGTAAGGTGCTGGAAAAAATAATTTTCAAGCATGTGTTTAATCACCTACTTGAAAATAAACTATTATACAAGTTCCAGTCGGGATTTATACCAGGTCACTCTACAAGTCATCAACTAATAGAGTTGTATCATACAATATTACTTGCATTAGAGGCAAAACAAGTGACCAGCGTTACATTTGCTGATATAAGCAAAGCATTTGATACAGTTTGGGTAAAAGCACTTTTATATAAACTTGGCAAATATGGTATTAAAGGTGATCTGCTTTGTTGGTTAAAAGTTATTTTTCTAACCGTACTCAAAGGGTTATGATAAAAGATGCTTTATCCGGGATTGGTCATTTGCATGCGGGTGTGCCTCAGGGGTCAGTATTGGGTCCTTTAATGTTCTTGATCTTCATAAACGATATTACTGATGAGATAGTAGGTCTAGGTCGTCTTTTTGCTGATGACACGTCTATTGGACATATAGCACAAGATGAAAGCACACTAAGAAATATGATTAATACAGATCTGAATCACCTGAAAAAATGGTCAAACAGGTGGTTATTAAAGTTTAATCCCACCAAAACTGAAATTATTATTTTTAATGTCAATGGGGTTGAATGTAATTTAACATTTAATTTTGACCAAACAACTATTGATCCAGTACATACACACAAACATTTAGGGATTGTATTCAGCAGCGACTGTAAGTGGACTAAGCACATAGACAAATTAATTGAATCAGCTTCGAAACAACTTAATGTACTCAGAAAATTAAAATACCGTCTTAACAGAAATTACTTAGAAAAAATTTATTTAACATTTATTAGACCTGTATTGGAATATGCATCTGAAGTGTGGGATAATTGTGGACAAACAAATTCGGACAGATTAGAAAAAGTACAACTTGAAGCTGCACGTATTGTTACGGGATTACCATCGTTTGCCAGTATACATTCTATTTATATCGAGACGGGGTGGGAAAAGTTGAAAACTAGAAGGGAGGTAAGAAAATTGGTGCTATTTTATAAAATCGTCAACGGTCAAGTACCTGATTATTTAACAGAATTAGTACCACCTACAGTCGCTGACACTAATAATTATAATTTAAGGAACAGACTTAATATTTCACAACCATCATACCGATTATCTACATATCAACAGTCTTATTTTCCCACTACGATTAAATTATGGAACACTCTAGATCTGAACCTTCGTCAACTGCCGACACTCCCGTCTTTTAAATCCAAATTGCAACAAAAATATTTTCAACCGAAAACTGTACCTACTTACTTTTCTTTTGGAGACCGATATCTTAGTGTATTGCATGCTAGGCTTAGAAATAAATGTAGTTCTCTGAACAGCGATTTATTTAAATCGAAGTTGGTGCCTAGTGCTTCTTGTTCATGTGGATATAAAAACGAGTGTTCCGAGCATTTTCTATTATATTGTAATAAATTCAATTTACTTAGAAATAACATGATCATTGAATTAAATATGCTTGATATGGGGGGTCTACCGGTAAATATCGATATTTTGTTATTTGGAAATGATGACCTGTCTGTAGAAATAAACACGTTTATATTTTCATGTGTACAAAAATACATAAAAGATACACGGCGTTTCGCTTGAACTAACAAGTCAACATGTATAACGTTATTGACAATTGTCAACATTATGTACTTCTACATGTATGTATATTCTTTTCTTGGTCGCGCTGTGGGGTATTGATTGATTGACGTGTCAAAGGTCGATGAAATATACATGTGTTATTCAGTTCAAATTGTACTTACCTATGCAAGATCTCCATGAATTAATTAAATCCCAACATATAAACTATGTCTAATCGTAATACGATCCAAGTATGCAACACACATACACCACGTGTTTAAGAATGGTCTTTGAGGTGTGCTCGACTTGCCATATATTATACCTTAGCACACAGTATGTTTCATCGACCTTTGAAATTTGCATTTTTCGTTCTATTCTATTTTTTTTTTTTTTTTTTTATTCGTCTTCATATTCTGAACAAATATGTTATTATTATGTAATTAATGCTGTTCTGATTATATGTAAATTGATGTAACTAGCAGAGAAGACATTTCTAAGTTGTAAAACTTGTGTCTGATCCATTTGTTGTTATTATGAACAATAAAATAAGTTTAAATCAGTGGTGTTAAACACTATCAAACAAACAAACAACTTGCATAGGGCCAGGGTCATGACTGACACTGAATACAAACAATGTTATGCTAAGAGTAAGACCAATTTAATATGAATTACAAGATAAATAACAACATAAAATTGTATCCCCTGTGAGGTTTAAAACAGTTGACTGTAAAGAATGTTCATCAGATTTCACAAAACATTGGACACTTGAAACTAATTAACAACAATCACTATATAATATCTTTTCATACAAATCCTATTTTTTTAATGGAAATTCTCGCAAGGGTATTTAAAAAAACAATATTTGTAACTTGATGCTGAACGTTAAACAATCAATGTCAATCATTAATTGGTAACTCTAAATTACAAATGTACCTGTACCAATAACTAACTTCAATCTCAAATCTATAAATTTATTTAAGAGGCTTTTCAACCTTTTGATTTTGAGCATATCTAATGAAGGTTATTTACCAGCTCAGGCGAGGTGTACTCAATACAACATTATGTGACAAAGTTTGTTTGCGACTTGCGGCAGGTCAGTGGTTTTCTCTGGTTTCCTCCACCAATAAAACTGACCGCCAGGATATAACTGAAATATTGTTGAAAGTATCATGAAGGTTATTTCAGAAATGCATCGTGCACACTAAATTAGATAGATATCTACATGTATGTTTTTATTTCAAAACAATCTCTATCCAAGATGTACATGTATATGATATCGTTGTATGTTTGTACAGATCAGATACTTTACAATGTACAGACTGTACTTAATTTCCAGGGTCATTCATTTCTTACTTTCTGTGTTAAACTGATGACAGAGGATTTCTTAGAGATTTATATTTCTAACAAGATTTAATTTGTTGTTGTCTGACACCTTGTGATTTTTTCAAAATGTAATCATCATCATCATCATCCCATTTTAATATAAATATGACAGCCAAATATGTCCTTGTTATTTTGATCAACATGATATGAAAAAAATAACATCTACCGGTACATCATTTTGTATTTATACAATCTGTGGGTGTAAAAGACAAATATTTATACAGGCAATGAGTGTATAATGCAAAACTTTACACTGTCATTTGGTTTATAGCACAAAATTGCATACAATCAATGAGAATTTAACACAAAACTTGACACAGTCATTCACTGGGTATAACACAAACTAAATAGTCATTAGGTGTGTAGCACAAAATTTACAGTCAATGCTGTATGACACAAAACTTGACACAGTCATTGAGTGTATGACACAAAATTTACAGTCAATGCTGTATGAGGCAAAACTTGACACAGTCATTGAGTGTATGACACAAAATTTACAGTCAATGCTATATAGCACAAGACTTGACACAGTCATTGGGTGTATGACACAAAATTTACAGTCAATGCTGTATGACACAAAACTTGACACAGTCATTAGGTGTATGACACAAAATTTACAGTCAATGCTGTATAGTACAAAATTGACACAGTCATTGGGTGTATGACACAAAATTTACAGTCAATGCTCTATAGCATAAAACTTGACACAGTCATTAGGTGTATGACACAAAATTTATAGTCAATGCTGTATGAGACAAGACTTGACACAGTCATTAGGTGTATGACACAAAATTTTACAGTCAATGCTGTATAGCACAAAACTTGACACAGTCATTAGGTGTATGACATAAAATTTAGTCAATGCTGTATAGCACATAACTTGACACAGTCATTAGGTGTATGACACAAAATTTACAGTCAATGCTGTATGAGACAAGACTGGACACAGTCATTTGGTGTATGACACAAAATTTTACAGTCAATGCTGTATAGCACAAAACTTGACACAGTCATTAGGTGTATAACACAAAATTTACAGTCAATGCTGTATAACACAAAACTTCACAGTCATTGGGTGTATGACACAAAATTTTACAGTCAATGCTGTATGACACAAAACTTGACACAGTCATTGGGTGTATGACACAAAATTTACAGTCAATGCTGTATGAGGCAAAAGACACAGTCATTGAGTGCATGGGTATAGCACAGAATTTATACAGTCAATGAGTATAACACAAAACTTAACGGTCATTAGGTGTATGACACAAAATTTTACAGCTACAGTCAATGAGTGTGTAACACAAAAATTTATAGTCATTGGGTTTAGGTGTATAATATAAAGTTTGATACAGTCAGCAGATGTACATGTATATATAGCACTCAGCTGTATTGTAAATCATAATATTGATACTAGTAAAACACACACAAGATATACAGGCCAGGCTCCATTAAACAAAATGCATAAGCAGCAATTGTAAGGTCCTCAATACATGAAATTTACCATATCTTGACTTTTAGTAATAATGTCATTTTTCTGAAAGTGTCATACATTGTATAAATACCTTGATCATACATGTACATGTGCTAAAAAATATGAAGGGCCCGGGTGGCTCAATGAGTTAGGTAGTTGGATTACCTAACAACTCATACAAGCCTATCACTAATATGGTGTGGGTTCGCGCCCAGCTTTGTAAATTACAAAAAAGGGTGCACTTGACTCGCAGCCACAAGTGATACAGTTTACCAGTTGCTTGCCCATGGTCTCTCCGGGTACTCCGGCTTCTTCCACCACTAAACCTGGTCGTCATGATATACATGAAGCTGAAATATTGCTGAAAGTGGAGTTAAACACCAAAAATCAATCAAACAATCAAAAATATGAAACAGACTAAAGTCTAATAAGAATTTTCTGTCATGTTAACAGCTATTTAACACTTTGCTTTCATGGTCAGGACAGTTTAACAGAAAAATAATTATAATATCAATAACTTCTATGATAGAAGTTATTGATTTTAGTCTCATTTCTTTCCTAACTAATTTCTAGCATTAATGAGCTTCATTCAAGAAAATAATTTTGTGCTACTTTTTATGTCATACAGCTGCCACACCCTGATTGGTTGATTTAATTATGTCTGACCTACAGTCAAGAAATATTTATTGTATTTGACATCACACTGACCTATAATTTTCAATATCCAAGAGTCATTTTGTTGACACCGACAATATCACTGACAATTACTGATTAACTGTACATATATTGAACATGCATAGATTTTCTTTGCCTTGTAATTAGGCATACTAATGCTTAGAAAGAATATGAATATAACTGAACGAAAAATACCCATGTAAAACCCAGGTAAAAGTCGAATGATGAGGTAAAAAGCTTTGCTGATCTTGACAAATTCACAATGATGTACATGTATTATCTTATATGCACTGGGTTGTGAAATCTAACCTAGGATCATGTGCTTCCAAAATATTTTTTTGGGTGGTAATAATGAAATTTGACACAAGTAATACAACAGTATAAAAACAGACAGTTGGGTACTTAATTCACTGTGTTTGGTTTAAGCTAGCCTGTCGATCAATGTTGATGGAATTGCCAACAGTCACTCTTGAAAATTACCTGTATATGTATTCTAACAGTTTGGTTACCAACAGAAATATTACACTCAGAGAATTGATGTTAAGCAATAATCAATCAATCACTCAATTTAACAGGTTGAAATAACAATCATAATTTATATTTTAGGCATACCAGAAAAGATTTCCTACCTGTCCAATGATCCCAGTCTTCCTGGGATCTGACACCATGTCAGAGTGGACAAGTGATGATGAATCTCAACATGTTATAGAACGGAGGTGTCGTCTGAATGTTGATGCCCCTTATCTCCTCAAAAAGGTAGATACAATTAATGTTCAGTCCCTATATGCAGATACCAATACATATATGTAACCTCAAAGTTGATTTTTGACCACTTATTACTTTTGTGAAAAAGATTTTTTTTTATAATGGCGATTGGGGTTAGCTAGGGTTTTAGATGTTTATAATGCCATTTTAAACAAAATTTCAGTTTTAGTGTGGCAGTCAGTTTTATTGGTGGAGGAAACCCCTAGTATCCAGAAAAAAACACCTGCCACAAGTCACTGACAAATTCACATACATGTTATTCATGTAATGATATAGAGTTAAACATGTGTATGTCACCATGAATCAAACTCACAACTTTAGTTACAATTCTAGATGCACTTCCAAGCAATTAGATCGTGGGTTCGAGTCTCAATAGGGTCAAACCAAAGACTATAAAATTGGTATTTGTTGCTTCTCCACTAAGCACGCAGCATTAAGGAGAAAGAGCAAAGACTGGTTGACTCAGAATCAGGATAATGTGTCCAAGTGGGGAGACATGTCTATCCGCAGACTGATATTTCAGTGAGCTAGCACTAAGAATCCAACTAAGCCTGTTGGTCTAGTACAAAGCAGACCTCATCATCATCTCGTTGAATATTAAATTGTTCTTGCCATGATATAGCTATATATAACTGAACAATTGCCGGGTTGGCGTTAAGCAACAATCACTCACTCACTCCAAGCAATCAAGGCCATGTGGATAAGGAATAATTGTTATCTTGTAAAATTACTCCCATGTAACTTGTCGGTATTTGTTTGTATTGTAAAATGTCAGTAGGTTGGGATGCTGCCAGCTAAGAAGAATCTTACTTGTTTATTATTTCATTAAAAAAGTCATGAAAATTGAATATGCATTAGTAGCGTTAGATCTTTCATCCATGAACATAGAACACCACTTCACTTCTATTTAAATTCTCTGCACATAGAGTCAAATAAATAATTAATACAAGGATTGGTGCTATTAATATGTGTTTATTTGTAGATTGTAGGCGTTGACCATGTGGTATTTATACAGAAAAACTCTTTAGATCGTAGAGTTCGTACCCTGACAATAGATGCCCATAATGAGAGCTTTTCGTCCAGAATAGTCATTAACGAGCATTGTTATTATTCTGTAAGTAATCAATTATTAAAACACATTGCTGACCTGGATGTTTTATGACCCAATTCACTCAATACAATATTTTTTTATGCAAATATTGATATTGATTTTAATTATTATTATTATTATTTGGTTTTTTTCCCTCTTGGTCTTATATTGTTTGTAGCCTTTCTTAGAAAATGTACGTCAGATACATAATGAGGGTTTTAAAGTCGGTGAGACATGGATATCTAATTGGTCCTACAATGTTTTGTTTTTGTGATGGAGCTCCTAAAGGTATTGTTTTGGGGGTCCAAACAGGGATGGGGTCTACTCTACCATAGAATCATGTGAAATCTAAAGGCTCTTATAAGTTTCTATACACTGATCATTTTCATTTTTTAACACAATGTTAATATGGACAAATTGAATGCACCATTTAATTTTGTAGGTCATGGCCTCATTATTTTTCCATATATGGTATAGTTTCCCATCTTTAGAGTATGAATAACCATTAATTGATTAGTTAATTTTAAGTCATAAATTTCCAACTTTACAATACATGTAACATTTTGTAGGCGTATCCAACAAATTTGTGCTTTTAAGGGTGTAGACCTGGGTTACCCAAAAATTTTCCCATCGTTCAATTTTTTTTATATTTGCATCATGGAATAGTTATGTCTAAATACATTATCTGCCAAAGTTTCAAAAAATTTCACTGTGCCATTTTCTCCATAGCACATCCTAAATATAGCAATTTTGGGGGTATTCTTGACGCCAGATGGTAATACTAGTTTCGGAAGATTCTAATAGATATGCACATTTATTTCCGATTGAAAGGGAATATTTTGGCTTTAATACACTTGAGAGTGTTGTTGTTGAATAAATATGAAATATCTAGCATATCTGAATATCCTGTTTGGAGATAATCACGTGCAAAACAGTGGAAACTGCAAAAAAGGGGGATGCCTTGAGGACCACCTTGGTATTAACAATCGGATTTAAAAAATTCCTGTCGATTAATTTCCACCAAAAAATGTCACACTGAAGAATAGACTTATAGACATCATTGCACCAAATTTTACAAACTTTTTCATGGATGGCACCCAGAAAAAAATGAAATTGTCGAGGAAAGTTATCACACACCCATCCTTTGCTAGTTTCTTTGTTTGTGAGATAAAAAATAACTAGTTACCAATAACAAAAAGCATTTGAATTCTTATAATTGACACAGTGGATGTCTAAATTACCAAATGATTGCATTTGTCTTTTTTATTTACAAGTCGGCTGGTGAGGGGGAGGGGTGGTTTGAGGGTGACTCTACTTGATTAATTCATTACAAAAAAAAACACCAAAAAACACAGACAGCCACCCAGCTGTATTGTTAAATTCCTTCAAATTCTGTGCTCCAGTTGTATTCGTTTGATTCTGGTTATTCTTTAGTTGTCTTAGGAGAAGGGGGTGGCGGTATAAGAGAGGATCAGATATTACAATTTTTTTCCCAAACATAGCTTTCTATTTTTTTACTACCATAAAATGAAGTTTCATAATATCTAAGATTCTGGTGTATATATTTAATTTTTTTTTTGACAAACCCTTGAAATTTAATAGAAAAATGTTGTGACACAAATTGTGTTACATTTCTGTCATTTTTGACAACATATTTCGATGAACATTTTTTCTGGAAAGAGATATTTCAATGATATTTTGTGGGCACCGGCAGATAATAATAACACACTGCCTGACACTGGCATAAGCAGCAATAAGATATAAAAATACAAGGAGCACAGCTATGGAAAGGTAAAAGGAAAAGGAGTCATTTTTTTTAACTGGCCATATCCAATGTAAACAATCTTTGTCACCAAGAAGCTTGGAATTGAGGTAACCCGAATAATCCAGTCGTTATATTACTCTCCCGCTAGTCGCTGCCTCGAGTAGCGACAGCGGATAGAGGGCGCTGAATTATTTGAGTTAGGAATTGAGGGGGAATTTTTAAACGCACAGATGATCATATATTTGAGAAGACACTGAAAATAGAGTTATCTCCCATACCCCAGGCCTACACTCTTAAGCTCATTAAAATAACTAGATTACATCAATTTCAGATGTTTGTCATATTTTATTTTATTTTGATTGTTTTCCTTTAGTTTTATGATATTGACTTGACATACTCTATTAAAATAAAGATAGAATTGAAATGTATTCTATTAAAATATTAAGATAAAATAAATACAATCTAGTTGTGAAAATAGGGAGCAGCTATAATCCCCTTGCTCCAGTTTTTAGGTAACCTGATCCATAGGGTCAAGGGTCAGGTGAGGTATTGTCATGACTTTATGTCTGTCTGGTCAGCATCAGCTTTGATGTTGTCTTTAAACTTTTCATATTTTTATCTTCTTCTCCTCAACTGCTTGTTCAATTGAAACCAAACTTGGCAGGAATGTTAATCGGATTGGTCCTCTTCAAAGTTTATGTTTTTTTTATTGTGGTTAAGGGAATACGATACAGTAGCAAGGGCAGATAATTACTTTGCCGAATACCGCATGTTGTTTTTGCGAAGTCACATTAACGAGCGCGACATTTTCCGCGGAAGTTGCATCGACGTCATAAAAAGCCGATTGCGTAAAAATTTGAAAGCACCTGCTTCAAGCCGAATAATGTCGTTTTTAAAAGAAGGAGAAATACGCCGTCGGAAAAAATGTTCAGAGCACTTGAAAGAGTTGGATAGGAATGTTGGTGAGACAGAGGTAGACCAGACAGACGCAGACCAGACAGACGCAAGCCCTGGAACTGATTATAAAGATATATGCTGGCAGGATGGGAGACGAATAGTTGAACTAAAAACACTAGCAGAGCAATTAAACACGTGTGACGGTTGTGATACACCGTTAAATCTAATGAATATTGAGCAAGAACGTTTGCACGGGTTCGGCAGTTACTTATCTATTCGCTGTACAACTATAGCCGTTCTCTTTCATTTATTTCATTCTCCGGTTGCGTTGCTCTTTCATCCAATCCAAGGAAAACGGCGGGAAAGACTCCACGACGTTTTACCTATTAAAATACATTGTAGGGTAATTTGGCGCCGAAATTGACGATGTCTAGGTTTGTCATGAAAAATGCACGGTTTTTGTTCTGTAGCTAAAAAACAAGCACATGTACCCCCTTACTTTTTGTTAAAATTCTAAATAAAATCATTGCGAGAATATCATGACAAAATATTAAGAAAATATCAATTGTCATTTTTTTTCTACATGCAAATTTATTCATGAAGAAACCACTAAATAATCCATATTCCACAAATAAGTAGAATTTTTGGACTACTTAATCTGTTATTGGCAATGTACATGTTCATCATCTTTGAACGAAATTATCATAGGAAGCTATTGCAAAAAACCGGATGCAATTATCTTTTACCGTTTTGAAATTGTGATATTTTCTTTACCGCTATAAAAATCCGTATTTAAAAAATTTGTCGAAAAATGGTTGAAATTCGATCGTAAATATCTCGAAAACTAAGTCACGAAGGTATATTTTTCTTTGCATATTTGGAAAGAGCATGTCGAAATTGACCAAATCACGAATTTTCATGAAAAAATCAATTGGCAATCCCTACCGTATCATATTCCCTTAAGAATCCACCAGACAAACTAGAGGCCCAAAATACATGTTGTACATGTGAAAATGAATAAAATTATATTTTTCAAAAACTAGATATTGATTGAACACAAATTAAAAAAATAATCACGTAAGTGACGCAGGCCAAGGTGAACCATTAGTTTAAATACCTGTCCTAGTGCCTGGATTTCCACTAACTATTTAAAGTACATTTTATAATTATTGATGTTTAAAATGTTTAGATAGGATTGCATACTTTCTATGTTACATGTAGATGTAATGGCCAACTTCCATTGTTTATCTTTAAAAAAAATGATATTCTAGATTTTTAAACTCCCTCAAAGCAAATAGGGTTTTGTTTCTTAAATTTTTATTTGTAGCTCTATTTGAAGCACCTTAAAGATACATTTTCAACATTTAATTGTCAAATATTTTTTGCATCAAAACCATGACATTGCTATTTAATATCAATTATAATTTAATCATATCAAACCACTTCAATATTTATCTAATTGTGCAAATTCTAAAAATAGAATTTATAGTGACATAAAAAAAATACATCTGTTTTGTTATGTACAATGATGAGGACAGAAGATTGTTAATGACCTGGGGTCGATTTCACAAAAAGTTGTAAGTCTAAGATTAATCGTTAGTGTTATCGTAAGTGTGATTTCCAAGCTTTTGATTGGTTGAAATTCACACTTACGACTGATCTTAGATTTACAATTTTTTTGTGAAATCGACCACTGATCCCAAATGTCAGTGGCTATTGATTACTCAATGATTGTGTAACCTCTAAAGTATAGTTCTAAAAATTATCTATTTACTTGATCGAGTAATAATTATTGATGAAAGACATTTATAAATAGATTTTATTTCTCGGAAAGGTTATCTTTGTTTTGATAAATTAATATTGTTGTTATTCACGGAAGCTTTATATTTACCTAATAATTGACACTTTAGGTGATTGTCAATATATATATATATATCTTTCTTTTATTTCTCCGAAAGGTTATCTTTGTTTTGATAAATTAATATTGTTGTTATTCACGGAAGCATTATATTTACCTAATAATTGACACTTTAGGTGATTGTCAATAAAGGTAATAACAAAATTACCGAACTCCGAACAACCCCACAAAGGGAAAGCCAAAACTCATAATTATACAAACAGACAAAATCAGTCAACAACTGGAAAACTGTGAAAACCGTAATGACCCTGACTTGGTACAGGCATTTCTAAAGAAATGGTGGGTTGAATCAGATTTTAAGGCGCCAAACCTCCCGCTCTCATTACGGTTCAAAGGTTCCGGCTGTCACTGTAACAGTATTTAAATACAGGAACAAAATAGGTAAAATAGTTGTCAAAGCAGTACCATATTCGGTGACGTAAATGTCAAAAATATTTTTACGTCACACATTGACAAAAAAAATTCTTGACATATTTGACTCTTTATCTTTATACATTTTCACTATATGAAAATGCATCGCTTATAATTTTTTCTGCAGAGACGGAATATATTTCGACAAGATATTGGTATCGGAATATAAACTTTTTAAGAGATCGAATAAGGCGAATCTTTTTATAGCCCTGGTCCAGTAGCCTGTTTCTCAGATGAAGATGACGTTTCAGGAAATCAGAATAATTGCTACTGCCCCTTGCATAGCGAATCAATTGCGAGATGTAAACACCATATGCAGGAGAAGCTGGTATATTGCTGCACATATTTGGAAAATTTATGATTTTAAAATTGAAGTCGTCCCGCTTATCATAAATTTTATTACTGAGTTGACCACTGTCGTCAAATTCGAGGTATAAGTCCAAAAATGATGCGGACGAAGCTGTATCGGTGGTCTCTTTAACTTCCAGCTCTGGAGGATATATCAATGGAAGAAATTCTGCAAATCTAGAATTATTGATAGATAAAACGTCATCAATATACCTGTATGTGAAATTAAAGGCTCTAGCCTCATGAATCTTCTTATCTTTTACAAGCTTTTGAAGAAACTCCGACTCATATGAGTATAAAAATAAATCGGCTAGAAGAGGGGCACAATTCGTACCCATTGGTATGCCGACGACCTGCTGAAACAGTGTCCCTCCAAAGGAGACAAATATGTTATCGATGAGGAACTCCAGCATACTGATCACTTGTTCCTCGGAGTAGCATGTTTTACCTTTATGAATTTTGTTTGAAAAATATGTGGAATTGTAGCCTAACACAACAAATTTTGAGCCATAGTTTCTATGACTAAAAGCTTTATGAATTGTTTCTTTTAAGCGGGTTTTTAATTTGTCATATATATCTTTCTTTTATTTCTCCGAAAGGTTATCTTTGTTTTGATAAATTAATATTGTTGTTATTCACGGAAGCTTTAAATTTACCTAATAATTGACACTTTGTCAATATATATATATATATCTTTCTTTTATTTCTCCTAATGGTTTTCTTTGTTTTGATAAATTAATATTGATGTTCACAAAGTGTTATATTTATGTAATAATTTACACTTTAGGTGATATATAATATCAAATGTATTGAGAAAAATATTTATATTAATCTCATTGCACTGTAAATTGATTACCATTGTGTTGCAAATAGCATTTAATGTCCATGTCATCACTGCATGTGTGGGTGGTAACTAACATTTTAACATTAGGGTTTTAAATTGATTGGCATCTGGGATTTAACTTCTTAAAAGTACATTTTAGATATATTTGGGTACACAGACCTTTCAATAAGGGGCGTTACCAAGAACTTTTACCCACCGAAAATAGTCTTTTTGGTACCTTTTGATATTAAAGAGTTTTGTATAAGATATTCATGAAAATTGTTCAAATTTTGATAAAAAGTACTGCCTGTAAATAGTGAAGTACTGGTAGACTTGAAAAATATTAAAAACCCTGGGGTGACAATCAAAAGGATCCATTATAAATGGCTTCCTTTAAAGCATCTGTAAGATCTAGATGGTGGACAAGGCTTCAAAAGTTGTAATTTAAACTAATATGTTCATAATCATATACAGATATACTGGTAAATAACCTAGAAACCGCAGGAACATCCTGTAGATTGTCTATCATTATTTAATAAACCCCAGTGTAATGTTATAGGTCTTGACAGTAACTATATATTCTGTTTCTAACCTCAAGACGTGGTATATATTACAATAGTATTTCAGAATTGTGTCAACTAGAACAAGGTTCATGTTGCTGTCCTTAACCTCTACAAGTGCAAGGAGCCAGTAAAAATCTGTGTTATCGATTTGAGGGGTTGGAAATGAAAATTTGAATTTACTGATCTGAATCAAATTCTTGAATTTATTTTTATATAGTTCTAAATTAAAAAGTGAAAACTGACTGGTCTTGGTCCGGTGAACCTGTGCTTATAAAAAGTGAAAACTGACTGGTCTTGGTCCGGTGAACCTGTGCTTATAAAAACTGAAAACTGACTGGTCTTGGTCCGGTGAACCTGTGCTTATCATGAGGACTGTATTTTTCACAAAAATCAGTGATTGATTATGTAAAAATATTCAAAATATGGGTACTACTATTGTATTTTCAAGGATATCTTATGTTTATAATATAAAACAAAAATATCTGTAAACATGGTGTCATATCTCAGCTGTTTCACCAGTAGATACCTGTAGTTATATACTATACCTACATTGTGATACAAATGTCATTGTATTAAAGTGACAGTTGAATGACACCAATTTACATATACAAAATGTATGGTCACATGCAAGTCATGTGGTACATGTATGATGTAGTGATATTTTTTATGGAATAAATTGCCTGAATTTGCATATTTATTAATTATCAATTAACAATCTTACTGACATGCAGGTATTTCTTGTATTAAAGATATAATTACATTGACCACACAATATCTTTTGGTCATATTTAATCTACTGTGAAACCTGTCTAAAAACCGAACCCTGAATAAAACTGAACCCTGTATAAACTGAACTTAACATAGAGTGCAAATGTAGGAAATCTTTGTTAATTAAACCTGTATAAGCAAAACACCTGTCTATTCCGAATACAAAAGTTGGTCATAGGGAGGTTCGGTTTAGACAGGTTTAACAGTATTACCAGTTCAAAAAATATGTTGCTACTTAGGTTTGAATTTCTTTTATGGAAATTCTGAAACTGCTAAATTTTTGGACTAGGTTTTACAAAAAAACAAACACCAACCCTTTATCCTCTATACTAAATTATTTGACTTATTTTGCAATTCACTCAACATTGAACAGGTTCCAAATATTCAATGAACATTAAATACTAAATGATATTCGGTAAATCAAGTACAATTAAAACATGCATAAGGCATGTGATACAATGTACATCTTTTGCAAACTTGAGATTTGAAGTGTGACTTCTGACCTCTTGTAGAATACTGGAACATTATATGTAGAATTGACCTATCTCCACTTCATTCAAAAGTAAAACTAAAAATGACCAGACCTATATATCAGCCACATCCCATCTTTTTTTCAAACCACAATATGACTTCTAACTTAGAGACTCTAAGACAGCTAAAAGAGGGATTCATCTTGATGCTCTAGTATTGGTAGTTTTGCTTTATGTTATCATCAGGAAGTTCCTCATCGACTCATGCAAAGTATTTTATAATACATATAGTATCCGTGTCAGCAATGACGTAAGCTTTTTATGTCCAACTCTAGACTATATACAATTAGAATTTGTACCTTTTAATTCTATAATTGGAATTAATTGTGAATAACAAAATAATCGTGATCTTATCTCATTAAATGCAATCATTTGAAAACAAGTTTTTCATGTTCAGAATTTTCTGCGTCATTTATCGAATAATGGTAACATAGAAGCACATATTTTATTGTTATTACTATATTTCCCTGCATCAACTTGTGTATGTTTTGTAGAACGTTGTTTGTCCTTTTTCCTTTGGCCATTGAGTTGTCTGCCCTTCTATTTACAGATTCTTATTACCCCTTTGGTATCTTCAAACTATTCTTTGTCTCTCTTACAAAATGTCATATCATGGATGTTGAGAGTTTTTATGACATTACAGTGACTGCCCTGACTTTTCAAGAATTTAAAAACCAGTACCTGAAGTTATCTTTGACATGACTGTCCATGTTATTACATGTATCATGCTGCTCATGATATACCAATGATTGTTTAACAGATCCAGCTGTCCTTATAATTACAGAGGTTTTAAACATGATACAAATGTAATTGGATTGTCATGATCAGCCGTGACACAGGATGTAAAGCTTACTGGCTCATTCATGCAGTAAGGCTTCATATTTTGTCTGTGTCTGATATTTGAGCCAGATATGTACATTTGTATGTCAAGGTACTAATTAAAAGTACATCACATGTGTTTAATATGCCTAGATTATGTAAATATACAGGGTAATTTTAACTTTTGCCATTGCTTGGCTTCTGTCATTCATTGTTCAAATCTTCTCTTTTGAAACCACTGAACCAAATTAAACCTAACTTGGCTTGGATGGTCCTTGGGTGGTACCCTTTCAAAATTGTCCAGCAGCCACATCCTCTGTTTAAGATGGCTGCTATAAAAAAAAAATGGAAATTTCTTCAATCACTTATTACTTCTTTATTTTAAGTCAAAATGAGGTCAAATTTAGACCAGAGTTTAGATAATCTTTGTTTGGTTAATCATGTACTTTCAAAATAACATGTGCTTCCCCACCCTCCATTCAAGATGGCTACCATTAGTTAAAGTAGAAATTTCATAAAATGGCTAAATAAAATCAGTTGAAATTTGAAGTCTAACATATGTTCTCAGTTTTACTATGAAATTTAGAAGTTAAATTGAAAAGCAGGTGAGCGATTATTTTTACAGGCTCCTGGGATCCTTTAGTTTGCAGTGCATTTCATATTAGTGCTAATCCAGAGTAAATAGTATGAGTGGTGTATTACTATGTGTGTTGTGGGTATTTATAGCTTTTCGCAGATACAACATATACCCTTAGTGGGGGGCCTTACTTGTATAAAGTGAAAGTGAACTGAAAATTGTATGGGTGGTAGATCAACAAAAAGAGAGCATTCCAAACCTCTTATCTATCCTGTCATTAAGAACCTCACTACCTTTGGTCTAAGCTAAAAATTGGTTCGTTGTATTTTAAAAGAATGCAAAAGTGGGTTCAAATCATACAAAAGAATGTATATACAATGTATATTTGTTATTTTTTCTGTAGGTACATCCAGAAAACTCCAGTTGGACATGTTTTGAACAAAGTGCTAGTTTGGACATCAAACATTTCTTCAATTTTGAAAGTACTGTAGAAAAAATAGCCATGAAGCAATATGCTGCAAATATTAAAAAGGTAAGGACTAGTATTTAAAAACTTTATTAACATCAGCTGTGTCTAAATCTGAATAATGATTGTAAAACAAGTTATTGTCAAGGCAATAAAACAATACTTAAAAACTAAAGATTTAGGAAAACAAAGCCAACTAAAAAAAACCAAGTGAAAGATGCTGTGGAAGGGTAATAAGTTCCTGCTCCACTCATGGCACCCATCATGTTACTCTTGCAGTGATGAGTCGTGATAGAGGAAGGGATTGTGACTATGACAAATAGAACATGTTCATAGTCATCTGTGACACAGATATTCTGTAGGGGTGATGGACACTGTTAAATTTGTTTAAAGTTATGACTTCAACTTAACCACTATGAATCCTTGGTTCAGTAGCTTCCTTGTTAGCATCAAGGAAATCCTGATAGGAACCACAAGGTCTGGAATATCATATCAACCGAATGACAAGGTCTGGAATATCATATTAACCGAATGACAAGGTCTGGAATATCATATCAACTGAATGACAAGGTCTGGAATATCATATCAACCGAATGACGAGGTCTGGAATATCATATCAACCGAATGACAAGATCTGGAATATCATATCAACCGAATGACAAGGTCTGTAATATCATATCAACCAAATGACAAGGTCTGGAATATCATATCAACCGAATGACAAGATCTGGAATATCATATCAACCGAATGACAAGGTCTGGAATATCATATCAACCGAATGACAAGGTCTGGAATATCATATCAACCGAATGACAAGGTCTGGAATATCATATCAACCGAACGACAAGGTCTGGAATATCATATCAACAGAACGACAAGGTCTGGAATATCATATCAACCGAATGACAAGGTCTGGATTATCATATTAACCGAATGACAAGGTCTGGAATATCATATCAACCGAGAGACATATACGGTACAGTCAAACCTGTATTGGAACAAAGAAAAATGTCCTTATAAGACAGGTAACCTCTTAAAACAGGTTCAATTCACATAAAATGTTCTATGACAGGACAAGAAAAGGTTACCTTTAAAAACATGTGATTGTGTATATAGAGGTGATTGCAAGGACAGGTTTGATTGTACTATTCTTTGTGGAAGAACCTCTGATCAAAAAATATTTTTTAAAGGATAGAAATGTGATCCTTGTCTATGTACAATGTATATTAAGAAATTAGTGTCTCTTCCTTATTCTGACAGGTAGAATATAACACTGATTGAATTTACCTATACAAATGCCTATCATTAGAAAATTTAATATTACAGACTGTATGTTGTTTACTTATCTCACAGAAAAGAAGCTTCTTTTATAACATGTCTCTTTCATTACTAAACCATATAATTGTTTATCGATTATTTTTAAGAAAAGATATAAAATGTATACCTAATCATTTATTTTCACATACATTTGTAAATAATCAAAAGAAGATACAATTACAAAGACAAAATTATAAGAAAAAGATCTCAGATTTTTGTTGATCTCTAAATTCCTTATACGATTGTTTGAATTAAGTTAATAATGATTTTATTTTTCAAATATGTTAGATTTTTGTTGATCGCCGAATGGCCTATTATACGATAGTTTGAAAATTTTAAAAGTGAATGACGTTTTTTTTTTTTGTATGCCCGTTTATCATTTAAAGATCATTTAATTATATGTATAAGTTCTTTATGTTAGTTCATGAAGGTTATTAAATGGTTATTGGTCTATATATAGTATACTCAATGTATCTAATTTAAATACAATTGATAGACGGCCTCTGTATATAATTGTATACTACTACGACACTCTATTTTCATATTTTGCACTAGATGTATAGTTAGTTATAATTGACTCATATATCATGTATACATACATTATGATTTCATCAAAAGAAACTCAAAATCTGTCAGTGACAAATAGAGCAAAGATAAATTTATTGTTGTAATGCTATTTCTAAATACAATCTACAAGACCTCCCCTCGCGGAATTACATAAGATGTTCGTTTATTAGCAAAAAAAAAACAACGTCAAAATGTGAAACAACTGATCAGTAATTCACAGTTTCAGTAGCAAATAAATTATGGCTATGAGTAATTTTCTGTTTTTGTCCACCAAAATTTGAATTGCGGTCAAGCCATTGCTTAAAGTGTTAAATCAATCACATTATATATATTTATATATAATGTTTTCTTCAAGTACGGCAGATCATAGGTTTTATCATCTGTCAGGTAAACGAACACAAAGACTATAAAACTAGTATTGGCTACTTAACCTAGTAGACACATTGAGGCTGACAACATTAATCATCGAACACAAAGACTATAAAACTAGTGTTGGCTACTTAACCTAGTAGACACATTGAGGCTGACAACATTAATCATCGAACACAAAGACTATAAAACTAGTATTGGCTACTTAACCTAGTAGACACATTGAGGCTGACAACATTAATCATCGAACACAAAGACTATAAAACTAGTGTTGGCTACTTAACCTAGTAGACACATTGAGGCTGACAACATTAATCATCGAACACAAAGACTATAAAACTAGTGTTGGCTACTTAACCTAGTAGACACATTGAGGCTGACAACATTAATCATCGAACACAAAGACTATAAAACTAGTGTTGGCTACTTAACCTAGTAGACACATTGAGGCTGACAACATTAATCATCGAACACAAAGACTATAAAACTAGTATTGGCTGCTTAACCTAGTAGACACATTGAGGCTGACAACATTAATCATCTTGTTTTGATACACGAATACAATATTCCTGCATATTTCTGAAATTTTGTTTGTAACATAGATACCATGGTAAATAGTATTAGCGGATTAGGATTATGGCGTTTAACGCCACTTTCAACAATATTTCTGGTATATAGTGACAGCCAGTTTGATTGATGAAGGAAACCGGAGTACCCAGCGATAACCACAGACCTGCCGCATGTCACTAACAAATTTTATCACATAATATTGTAACGAGTACACCTCGCCCAAGTGAAATTCAAACTCACAACATTAGTGGTGATAGACACTGATTGCATAGGTAGTTGTAAATCCAACTACCATGCGACCACGACGGCCCCCATGGTAAATAAAATTGTAGTACATTTGCATATATGGAATGTTATTAACATTTTGTTTTATTATAAAAAAGGTTTCCTTAAGGAAAAAAACCACCCTATAAGGCCTAATATCAAGGTGCTAGAAATTAGAATAATGCTTATACTTTGTACTTTTCTGTGTCAACTTGTAAATTAATTTTTATAAATTCTTTCCTGATCAATCTGTTTTACATCAAATAATATTTCTAAATAAATGATAAAATCTTATTATTTATAAGAAGGAAATATAAATTGTCGAAGTTTATTTATAAGAAGGAAGTATAAATTGTCGAAGTTATTTCAAATACAGTCAAACCTGCCTATGTGGTCACCTCTATTAAGCAGTCACCTGTGTTAGAAGGTCACTTTTTTGTTCTCCCATCATAGAACATTTCATATGAATTGAACCTCATTTAAGAGGTCATCTGTCTTTAAAGATCATGTTTTCTTTGCCCCAAAGGTGACCTCTTAATACAGGTTTGACTGTAGTTTAAAAATACTCTTTTATTTATGCATAATTAACTGAATGATAGGTTATGACACCTTTTAATGATTGCCTTATTAAGTTGGAGGATGTCATGGTGGTGATTATGTTGTAGTTATTATAAAAAGAGAGTTAAAACAGTAATGGTCAATTTCACCAATATCAACAAAAGGAACAATGACATTGGAAATTCATATCCTGGTGTGGGACAGGCACACAAATGTGGCAGGGTTAAAGCTGTTAATGGGATCCAAACCCTTAGTTGAATTTTATCTATGGCTACATATTCAACAAGTACTTGTACCTATCACCACTATAGTATGATAATTTTGACTCCTGTTTATAGTTACAAGTAGATGTACTGATACACTTAATATAACTCAAGTGATTTGTTTGTGTTATAAACAAGTGTCTTCAATTTTCTTTCAATTTTAAGAGAATATTTATAAAATATTAACAGATTTAATTAATTATGAGATGACTTTATATAGAGATCTAATAATACATTTGTAATATAAAAAGATATGGTAATTTCCATCCTCACTTCTATGGTGTTGTCGTTCAAGATGCTTCTCCACTTAACTTTGACATTTCTAGATTGATTAAATAGTTATAACTACAGTCAAATCTGTATTAAGAGGTCATCTTTGGGTCAAAGAAAATTGGGTCGGGATAAAATACTAATATCCGCCAATCCATGTTAAAACTCCCAACACATTCTGGCTTCCATGATTTATTTCTCAATTAGAATATTAATGTTATGAAGTTCAAATTCATATTTGTGTTTAACTTTGTAAGTTTTGAAAATTTCAATTCACAAAATATTTGAATATTATGAAGAAAAAATTATGCGATTATGAGTGAAAATTCTAGCAAAATTAGCAGAAATGACCTCTGAATAATAAGGTGAAAAATTATGGTTATATTAAAGAAATATATAGGGAAAATCAATAATGTCCATTAACTATTATTCTATTATTGTCTTCTTCTGAGGGAACTGTTTTCCTATAGTGTTGTCTGGTGAGGTATAGTTCCTGATCCAACGATGAGGGCCTTATACCTCACCAGAAAACTGTTCCAGAGGGAGAAGACAATACTGTAATATGTTTAGTACATAATTTACATTGACAAACCTCGCCAGTTGATAGCAAATAATAATATTTTAAGGGAGGTAAATATTGCCAAAATATACAGTGTATATGTATAATGTGAGAAAATCTATTTCACAGGTCTAGTCCCTGCAGAAAATATTTTAGTTTCAAACTGGTATTGTCACCTGTTGCAAACATAAACTGTTAAAAAAAATATCACCTGTTGCCAAGATTAAGCATAAACTGTTCAAAAATAGTAAATCATCCAATCAAAATAAAGCATTTTCATGTTGTATACATGGGGATGAGTGTCCAAATAATGAAATACATTGTATGTATAATGCTTAACTGATTTTCACATGATATTGTTTTGTTTGTTAAATGTGTAGGACTTCTATTGTAATTATTAAGTACATACATTAGGGAAGGAGAAGGGGAAAGTGATATTAAATTAATATGAATCTAATTTGCAGCCAGTAGGCAAGACATAGGTTCCCTAATTTTAATGAATCCACTTGTAGTTTCCTAAAATCACGACAAGATTTCTGAAACTGATCAAGAAGTTTGTTTGATCAGAACATTTCAATTTACATTATGATTTACATGTACTCTCATATCATAATTTGTTTCACTTGTGTGATAGAATCAGTTTATAATAATCTGATTCTCAATTGCCATCATGGTCACTAATCTAATTTCAGAAATACTGGCTCCAACAATCGGCTATATAGTCTTGTAATATATGGTCATGTTAATACCGATATCAACGAGGTCTTAACAGAGTAATTATTAGGATTGAAAAAAAAACTATTGATCAGGAAAGCTGTAGCTAAAGTCAGATTTTGCCTGTAGAGATTTCATCTGACCTTGTAACTAATTGATCATAAGTCTATTAGCATTCACGGCAGGGTCCACCGGAAATAAATAAAAGACATTACCAATTTAAAGATGAGTTTCCAACAGGGTTATTTCCAGAACGGAAGAATTGGGGGAAATCCATTTACCGAACATGACATTTGACACGATTTCTCTGCATGTTAAAATAAAGATTGCATTGACTAATTGGTGGTGGGGGGAGGGTATATGAGTGTATATTTAAGTGAACAGGATGATTGAGATTTAGGAAGCAAATTTAATCAAAGGTACAGCACTTCCAATTTTCTTCTTCATGAGACAACCACAGTAGGGTGTTTACTCTAGATGAGCACAACTCACACTCCAAGATGAATTGTAAAATTATACCTAGCCATTAGTCATTAGAATTGAGGACAATTAGTAAACCTTTGTTTATACCTCTTGAATTTGTCACGAATTGTAAAATAGTTTAGGGAGGTTATTGTGTTTTAACACCACTTTCAACAATATTTCAAATATATTGTGGTCAGTTTTATTGATGGAGGAAACCGGAGTACCCGGAGAAAACCATCAAACTGCCGGAAATCACTGACAAACTTGATCACATAGCGTTGTATCAAGTACACCTCGCCATGAGCGAGATAGTCACTGATTGCACACATAATTGTAAATCCAACTACCAGGACCACAACGGACCCTAAAATAAGATATTTGATTTGATTTGATCTGTGCAAACCCCATGTACATTCTGTTGTATTAAACTATATCCACTTCTTGTGATGAGATGTAAATTATATGATCCCATGAGATTTCACTGAAAAACTCATTATTGTGATCACACTCGTATTACAAAGATGAAATTAATATGATAACCAATTAAATTGTTGTCATAATATAATAGAGTTTAGATGGGGTGATATTTACAGTTAAACTTGTATATAAAGGACACTGAGGGAAACTGAAAATGTGCCCTTTATCAGAAATTGCCCTTTATGTGCATGTTAAAATTATATGCATTATTCACTAATGGGGCTGCCTTTTATAGACTGATTTGTTACATAGAGGTGCCCTTTAAAGCAGGTTTGGCTGTATTTTTATTTGTAACTATGAATTCAATCTGAATTTGTTTCTAATGTCCTTGCAGATATAAAAAAAAAAAAAGAAAAAGAAAGACATTTAAAAAAAACAATGTAAATACAAAGTACACAGGTCACTAATAGGTCAAATTCAATCTCTATTTGTTTTTCAGGGAAAAGAAGTTATCGAGTATTACATTCAGGAAATTCTGTCGTCGGAGGATATAACCAGCATAATACCATGGACTCCACCAGCATCCACACTATTGAAGGGGGAGGATACGCCATCTCAGGACAGTGGTCTAAGGAGTCGGTCCAACAGTGTCCATAGCAACAGTAGTCAGTCCAGTTTAATCTTAGGGGCTACTGCTGCTACCATGCATGAGAAGACTCCTGTTTCTGAAGGTATTAACATACATCTTAGTAAGAAAGGATATGGATGTAAATCAACATGAGAGACTATCCAACATTACACTTTGACAACAAATTAATATAAAGGAGCAAGGCTTTTATTGCTGTTCTACATTTCACAGTCACCATCAGGTCTTTAATAATGAGCATCATTCATAACCTAAAATGAATGTGAAACAGCCCTTATACTGCAGTTGAGAGCGGTACTTGATACTTTTTAATGTACATGTAACTGAAAACAGATCTTGCAGTTAAATTGTATAGGAATGAATTGTTAAACATTACTTTTCAACAATATTTTCAACATATAACAGGTTTCCTCTGGAAATAGAAAAAAATATCATCATGATTAAACATGGCTGAAAAGTAACTAAAAATGGTAATAAAATATTAAAATCAATGGTTTCTATATACATGTATGATATTTTATGAGGATCTAACAAAAATAGATCTTAGTGTTTACCCAGTCAGCAGAACATTTTATATATATATACATCATGATCAATATTTATCTTACCTACACAGAAATTTAAATGTAAGAAATTCTTTCATATCATTATTATCATAATTTTAATAGAAAAAAAAACGTAGCAAAAAAAAAGGTTTTATTTGATGGCTTTTAATAAAACTCTCATAAAAATGCTCTGATTTTTGTGTGCAAATATCTTAATTAAATGATAAATAAATAAAAATAAAAATGAAAGATTGGGTTTAAATTTTGAGAAAAAAAATATTGTTTGCTTCTATCTTGTTAGTGAGGTCATTGCCATGGTTATTTTTCTTACAATCACTTTCCTCAAATAATCTTAATTAAAGTTCAGTAATTTGAAAACTGATTTTTGTTTGCATGCATAATGAAATGAGCTACCACCTAAAGTGCCAGACACCACATTCCATGTGATAATAAAATTGTTTATGATGTACACATGATGATAGTAATTAATTATCACATTTTATTATAGATCTTGTTTATCTTGGCATTTTCCTTAATAGCAATAACAGAAACCTTGCTGCTCTTTACAAAATAATATAATCACAGCAGGAAAAAAAACCATGCAAAATGAACTTGATGTTTAAGCCTTTCAAGTGTACCTTAACATATATATAGAGAATGGAAATCCCAAGTACAATGTGCTATTAATTTCATTTAAGAAATAAATCATGGAAGCCAGAATGTGTTTTGAGTTTTAACATGGGTTGGCAGATAAAATTTACTAATATCCGCCAAACCATGTTAAAACTCAAAACACATTCTGGCTTCCATGAATTATTTTGATTCTGATATGTCTAAGAGTACAAATACGGTAGTATACTTTGATTGGAAGACGGTAATTTATATATACGTTTGCGGACAATGTCGCCAACAATTTATGCTGCCAAATTTGAGCAGACGATAATTCATCAACGTGTACATTTACCACGGGAAAATCAGTCACATGCATCAGTGCATGTACTAATGAGATTATACCCAATCGATAAATCGCTTGTTTGTTTACAAAGCGAAAAAAGGACGTCATGTTAGAATTCCAGTTAGATAATCTAACTTCATGTTGAAATTAATAATACTTAAAGAAACATACTTGACATTGATAATAATAATCCTTTAAAAGAAACAAAATCAATGTATTGATACAGATAATAAAAACAATTATTTATACATACCAGATTTGTTTGATTGAAGAAAAATTTCGCTTTTTAGATTTTTGGCATTTATAATTGAATTCATTTTTTGAGATCTTTATTAAAATTCATATATCGAAATGCAAATATGTTAAATAGAACAAAAGAAAGTTTGATTACTGAAGGATTATGAACATGGACAAACAAATATTCAACCTGCCATATTGGTTCAGTGAATGTCATTCTCTTTGATTGATAAATCTGTTTATGGACAAATTATACATTTTCCCTTTGATGTGTGCCACTGATAATGTCTGGATCACTTAACTGACCTTGCAAAATGTTATGTCAGATTGACCAACTTGCACATGCAAGTTACAAACTGACCCAATATTTATGTGGATCAATTGATCCACATAAATATTAGGTCAGTTTGTAACTCGAATTGATCCACATAAATATTAGGTCAGTTTGTAACTCGCATGTGCAAGTCGGTCAATCTGACATTATACACATTATGATGTCACAGATAAAAACAATAGCATCAGTTCTTAAGACCTCGACAGACATTATCACAAATATCCCAGCTCATCCTATCAGACTCGCTGAGATATTAGCAATAATGTCTGTCTCAACCTTCAACATTGCTGTAATCCTATATGCATCCTGTAATTTAATCCAAGCTAGAAATGCTTTTATTCTTTGTGTCCAGAAATGTATCCCAAATCAAACATTTTCTCACAAACCACTAGACCAAATTAAATAGAACCTGTATACAACTTAGTTGCTAGGATCAATTAATATTTCTGATTATCTGAAATTATCAGAAATTATAAATATTTTCTCAGAAATCACATATATGATATAATTTTTAAATGGTAGGAATATTCTCTACGTGACCCTGTACAACTTTCTGTTATAATTGTTAATCGGAAATCCAAGACGGCTTCTACCCCAGAAAAAGGTTTAACAAGATTCTATGGGGAGTAGAAAAAATTATTTTCCTTAAAAACTGTAAACTTGATTGAACCCAATCGTTGAATAAACTCTAAACAAAGTTTTTAATTTTTGTGTCAATTGGAAATCTAAGATGGCTGCCACTGCAGGACAAGTGGAAAATATTTTTTTTTTTAATTCTCTGATACAAATGAACCATTAAAAAGCAAACTTGACTGAAAATATCCTTGGATTTTCTTCTGCCAAATGATGATGTTTTGTGTTGATTGGAAATTCAAGATGTCAGGACAAAGTTTTTAACATAAAACACTATTAGAAATGAATAGATAAATTTTATCATTCCGAATCTTGATTTTTCTCAAACTATACATGAACAATCATTGTAAAATACAGATTATAAAAGAAGGATATTTTTTTTTCAGGTGCTTGTTCTCCAGATATCATAAGTGGAAAACTGGAAGATGTTTACATTGAACGTTTCCTTGGCAACCTAACTCCAGGACAAGAGAGCAGTTTAGTTCAACTACGTCAAAGTCTTCAAACTACACATAAAGGAAAGGTAGGACAGACAATAGAATATGTGCAAAGTTATTTCAGGATTGTTATTCACATTCTGTTAACACAAACAATTGCAATTAAGAAATAATAGTCCATTATTTTACTTGTAGGTAAACATATCTGTTATTTATCTTTGCATATAGATCTCCACAGATATATACAAGTTCAATTTATTGATGACTTGAAAACAATTGTTGAAACTTTTTCAAATCAATGAATATAGGGTTTTCATTTAATTTCACCTACATGTATTTTCTTATGCAGATTCCTAAAGATTCCCACATTTTACGTTTCCTGCGGGCCAGGGACTTTAGTAGAGACAGAACTAGAGAGATGCTTGTTCACTCAATGGCATGGAGAAAACTGCACAATATAGACCATTTGTTAGAAACATATCGACCCAGTGAAATAGTACAAAACTACTACACTGGAGGCTGGCATTACTGTGATAAAGGTAGATAACTCTTGATTGATTGATTAATTGGTGTTTAATGCTAACTTTAGCAGTATTTCAGCTATATTGGGGTACATATAGCTCTGTAATATGATTTTAGAAACATATAAACCCTTTGTTATCCTTTTAGGGGGGGGGGGGGGCTTATGTTTCTGTGACAAAGAGAAGTAACTCTTTAGTGTAATTAGAACCCATATTGACCCAGTGGAATGCAGAAATATTATACGGTGGACTGGCATTACTGTGATAAAGGTAGATAACTCTATGTATAGGAGAGACATCGTTAACGTTTATTATAAAACAAGACGCAATGTATTGTAGTTGAGAAATACATTGGAAGTTAACTTTAATAGTTTTAAATACTTATAAAAGTATAGAGTAAGAGGTATATTACCTAAGACTATGCATATGAAATATTTATCGTCACTTTCTGTAATCGTTCAGCTATAGCCTGACTTATCACTACCTGATTTAATGGGGGAGGAAGTGAGTCTGCAAGGGGTTTAAGTGTGATCAGTGAACAACCATTTTTCCGGAAGCGTGATACGTGAAAAACAGAAAATATAGACATGAAAAAAGATGGTATAGACATAACAGAAGTGGTGACACTCCATTCCTGAAAGTTGACATAACTTATCCCAGAGATCTGTTAACTTCTCCTTGTCAAACTTTGATAGAGAAGTGAACTTTCTCTTGTGTAAAGTTGTGAACAGTAGTATCAAATAACAATATTTGAACAAATTGAAAAGTTATTAATGTTTTAGTTGTTTACCTCAAGATCACATGATGTTTGTTCATGTTAAAAAACATTGGCATTTTGTTTTGTATAATTTTAGATGGCAGACCCTTGTATGTATTAAAATTAGGTCAGATGGATGTTAAAGGTCTGATAAGAAGTGATGGGGAAGAGGCAATATTAAAACATGTAAGTTCTAGTAAGAAAATGTACTAAGAAATTTCAACATTTATAACAGAGCAGAAGCTAAAATTTGGCTGTAAAGTTAAAAGAAATTTTTGTCATTTTATCAGTAAGTAAGACTGGATCAAAGATGTTATTAAATAGTATTTATTATCATTATAATATAAAATAGTGGTTAACCTGATCAGTGGTGTAATGGTTAGCGTGTTAACCTCGTGTGGCGGTAGATCGTGAGTTAGAGCCCCAGTCAAGTGAAACCAAAGACTATAACATTGGTATTAGCTGCTTTAAGGAGTAAGAGTAAAGACTGATTGGCTCGGAATCAGGTTAATGTGTCTGAGTGGAGCTACATGTCTACCCGTAGACTGTTGTTTCAGCGAGCTAGTACTATAAAAATCCCAAAATAAGCGTGTAGATAAATAATCAAAGCAGACATCATCTTATTGATTGTTACTTGTTCACGCCATGAGCTGAAATATTGCTGAATTAGCTGTTTTCTTCCTCGTAAAACTATTACTGAAATTTTATCCTATTATAACAGGTGACAACACAATATGGCAATTTGACAGTATTTTTATGTCATAATCACTTGTACATATGTTTCAAGTGTTAGTTAACAAGAATTATTGATGAAAATAGATATACAATATTGGTGTATTGACGGTAAATATAGAATTTATGTGGCGAGGCTTAGAAACGGGGGGAAAGACAAACTTTTAGCGAGTCTTTACAACCGTTTCATGCCAAGCCACATAAATTCTGTATTTACCATCTATGCACCAATATTGTATTTATCCTGCAATCAAAATGTTATTTAATTTAATAATAAATAAAAAAAGATAACGGGTACCCCTTTGATACCTCAACAGTAGTTCCGGTAGTAGACGTGGCTTAATACTTTATTAGGCTAATGATTTGATTTGATTTGATTTTTGGTGTTTTAACGCCACTTTCAACAATATTTCAGCTATATCATGGCGACCAGTTTTAGTGGTGGAGGAAGCCGGAGTACCCGGAGAGAACCACCGACCATGGGCAACTGCTAAACTTTTTATCACTTGTGGCTGCGAGTCGAGTGCACCGTTTTTTGTAATTTACAAAGCCGGGCGCAAACCCACGCCGTATTGGTGATAGGCTTGTATGAGTTGTTAGATCCAATGACCTAACTCATTGAGCCACCCGGGTCCCCTATTAGGCTAATGTGAAAAGTGTTATTATGACAGAGGTGTGGTTTAATAGCATTATTAAGTTAGTGTGAACAGTGTTATTATGATATTGTCATAATAAAGCAATAGTTTATTTCAACCCATTTATTATGACAAAAAATAACCCAATTGCAGGATAAATTAATTTAAGCTGTCATGTCATCTATCTGTTTAGTGGCGGAGTGTATATTATAATAGTTTAATATCATATTATTATATACCTTTTATTTGTAGGTTTTAAGTGTAAATGAAGAGGGTTTAAGGAGGTGTGATCAATCCACACAAATTATAGGATTTCCTGTTTCGTAAGCATTATAATTAATATATTCATATTCCAGCATCATATTTCTAATGAATAGGATAATAATGATATATTTGTTACTATATAAGTGTAACCTTTTGATCTAAAGCTCAGATAAAACACCTGACCTTTTCAATAAAGGGCAGTACCAGGTACTTTTACCCATTTAATATGGTAATTGGTACCTCCTGATTTTAAAGATCATTGTATAAGATATACATGAAAATGTCAAAATTTTAATGCAAAGTACTGCCTGTAAATAAGTACTGGTACACTTGAAAAATATATAAAGCCCTGGGGTCTGTTGTTGAACTTGTGATTAAGCTAAAAATAACAACATAATAATAACATAACAAGACTATTTACAAAATATACATAGGTTAAGGAACAACAGTGGGTAAGCCAGGAGTACAAAAGACCTTATTGATATGTTTGATAAATATACATAATTTTCGTAACAGCGATTGTTTTTTGGTAGATAGAAGTTCAAAGAATTTGACAACATTATGTCTTTTCATAAAATATTTTGGAAGAAGCTGCTTGCGTTTATCGTTTAAAGAGAAACACTCTAAGACATAGCGGTATTCATCGCCTAATTTCTGACAATTACATAAATTACAGTACCTGTTTTCTCTATCAATATTTCTCCATCTACCGGTTTCAATCGGTAGATAGTGATTTGTTGTCCTAAATCTACACAGTCTGATTGCATCACCTATATTTAAAATATTGAAATATTCCTGGAATTCGAATTTGGTTTTAAAAATCCTATAATTTAATGCTTTTGAAGAATCTGACAGAGATGTTTGCCAATTCTGTACAAATTGATCTAACAATCGCTGTTTCACAACACATTTTAACCATTCTTTATTATTAACATTTTCTGTTTCCCATATATATGTAAATCCACACTCATTTAGAATTGTTCTGATAAAATAAACCCAGTTTAAATTAGTATCACCATTTTCATTCAAATTTCTAGAAAGCCTATAAAATATATTTGAAAATTTAGCCTGCTTACCACTTAAAAGTCTTGCCCAGTATGAAATTGTCCTTACTTTTATATCAATATCAATTGGATATCTGCCTAGCTCACCATAAACCATATAGTTTGGAGTAGAAGACTTTAAATTTAAAAGTATTTTGCAGAATTTCAAGTGAACTCATTCTAGTACTTCATTTTTGCCAAATCCCCAGACCTCACAACCATATAATAGAATAGGTTTGATCATTTTATCAAAGAGTTTATATTCTGGCTGCATGAAATAATTGCACACCTCCTTTTCATAGGTGATTTTTTTTTGTGGATTTTCCCACAACTGAAACACTAATGGTACATTGTACATGGGTGAAAATCCTACATGTTATAGTTCATATAACTAAATGTGGCCTTCTCTAGTTGTTTGCCACTTTGTATCTTTGAATCTTAAATTGAAGTAGTAGATTTTCTGCATGTGTGACTTGCTCAGGGTATGGCCGTATCTATTGTTTGGGACAACAGTGAGTAGAGTGGGTATGAATTCAGTGTTGGTCTTGTATCTTAATTGATAAATATAATAGAAAGGATATGTATAATACTGATAACTTATTTAATTTTTGCTTTGTTTACCAGTTACATTTTAACAGAATGAAACAGAATATTGATGTGTATGATTTTGATTTTGCTGATACTATATGAAATTAAAATTTATAACTGTAAAAATTGCAATATATTATGTTGTTTAGCTTTTTGTAGCCATGTTTGATTACAGTCATTGTTTTTATTGTCTCTTTCTTTTGTCTTCTTTCTCTTTGTACTACTGTTCATTACATTTTTTCTGTTGTCTTCTTTCTTTTTGTACTACTTTTAATTTCATTTTTGTGTACTTATTATTATATTGGTTGGTCTGGTGCAGAATTTATGTATATTGTCTGTTTATTTATGATAATCAATCAGTGTGTTATGTTATAAGATTACTTAATGGCTAGTGTAAGAATTCTTTCAGTAAACTGTCAGGGACTCTGTAACATTGTAAAAAGAACAGATGTCTTTAATTATCTAAAAAGAAAGCAGTGCAACATCTACTGTCTATAAGATACTCATTTTACTTGTGAAAATGAAAAGAGCATACGATCAAGTTGGGATTATGAATGTTATTTTAGCTCATTTACATCAAATGCCAGGAGTACTGCTATTCTTTTTAACAATAATTTTGAATTTAATATTCTTAAAGAGAAAAGAGACATAAATGGGAATTATCTTGTTTTAGATATTAATGTTGACAAAATTAACTTTACACTTGTTTCTATTTATGGACCGAATGATGATAATCCTCAATTTTATGAGAATATCATGTCAATAGTTGAGGAATTTGGAAATGAAAATTTTATAATTTGTGGTGATTTCAATCTTGTATTATGTCCAGAGTTAGATTACTGTAACTATTTGCATGTAAATAACCCAAAGTCGAGAGAGAAGGTTTTAGAATTAATTGAAGAAAGAAGTCTAATAGACCCTTATAGGCAACTTTATCCAGATAGTTTTCGTTATACTTGGAGGAAAAAAAATCCATTTAGACAGGCTAGATTGGATTTTTTCCTTTTTACAGAAAGTATGCTTACTAATTTAAAAAATTGTACTATTGGTCCAAGTTACAGATCTGATCATTCAATGATTATTTTAAGCCTTGTGTTTAATCCCTTCAATAAAGGTAAAGGCTTGTGGAAGTTTAACAACTCACTATTATACGAAAAGGACTACAGCAAAATTGTAAGGGAAAAAATCATTGATCTGAAAAAACAATATGCAGCATTAATCTATAATAGGGATAAAATTCAAGAAATTGATGATAATGAACTGCAACTTACTATTAATGTTCAACTGTTTTTGGAAATGTTACTTTTAGAAATACGAGGAAAAACAATTTCATTTGCAAGCTATATAAAAAAAATTAAGGAACAGAGATTTAGAGATCTTCAAGAAGAAATTGCTACCCTTGAAAAAAATGTTACTGAAAACTCAATTGAAAATTTAGAAACAAAAAAGCATGAATTGGAATCTCTTAGAAATGAAAAAATGAAAGGTAAGTTAGTAAGATCAAGGGCTCAATGGGTAGATGAAGGAGAAAAGCCAACAAAATATTTTTGTGGGCTAGAGTCTAAAAATTATACCAGTAAGATAATTCCAAAAGTTGAAAAAGATAATGGGGAAATTGTTACAGATCAGAAGGAGATATTAAAAGAAGTACAATATTTTTATGAAAATTTGTACAAAAATAAAGATGAAGATAAAGGTTGTAGTCTTAAAGATATAGTGGAGGGTTTGAAGGGGGCAAGTATAAGAAAACTCACAGAAGAAGAAAAAGATAATTTAGAAGGGGAAATTGGGAGCTTTGAAGCTGGGGAAATTTTGAAAAAAATGAAAAATAACAAAAGTCCTGGATCAGATGGGTTTACATCAGAGTTTTTAAAGTTTTTTTGGAAAGATCTGAAAGTTTTTGTTATTGGTTCTTTAAATTATGGGTATAGTTTAGGAAGTTTATCTGTTACACAAAAACAAGGTATAATCACATGTTTACCAAAGGGAGACAAATCAAGACATTTTCTAAAAAATTGGCGGCCAATCTCATTGTTGAATACAGTATATAAGATAGGGTCTGGGGTGATAGCAAATAGAATTAAAAAAGTTCTCCCCACATTAATTAATAATGATCAGACTGGTTTTATTGCAGGTAGGTACATAGGGGAAAATATTAGGCTTTTGTTTGATATAATGGAATATGCAGAGGAGAATGATATACCTGATTTATTTTTGTTAATAGATTTTGAGAAGGCTTTTGACTCAATATCATGGAACATTTTAAAATTTTTCAATTTTGGGGAATCTATTCAAAAATGGGTTAAAACGTTTTATAACAACATTAAATCTGCAGTCAATCAGGGAGGGAATTTATCTGAGTTTTTTTGTATAGAGAGAGGCTGTAGGCAAGGGGATCCGTTGTCCCCTTATTTATTCATACTATGTGCTGAAATAATGGCTATAAAAATAAGAGAAAACCCTAAAATAAAAGGAATTAAAGTCTTGCACTCAGAACATGAAATTTTTCAGTTCGCTGATGATACATCAGTAATTTTGGATGGATCAGAAGAATCATTAAATGAAACACTTTTGGAATTGGAATGGTTCAAAAAGATATCAGGCCTTAAAATAAATTTTTCAAAAACACAAGTTATTTGGATAGGAAGCAAAAAATACAGCAGTGATAGACTATGTGAAAACTGGAATCTCTCCTGGGGAAAAACTACGTTTACTGTTCTGGGAATAAATTTCGATGTTGATATTTCTAAAATTACAAAGATCAATTATGAAAAATATTTAAAAAAAATGAAAGGACTCTTTAAACAGTGGAACAAAAGAAATTTAACTCCTATAGGTAAGATTACTGTGGTTAAATCACTAATTCTGCCAGTACTTAACCATCTTTTTATTGCACTTCCAAACCCTAGTATAGAAATTATTAAAGATATTGAAGCTATGTTATATACATTTATTTGGAAATCATCTGTTAATAGAGTGAAAAAGGATATCATGCAAAAGAAGTATCAAGAGGGGGGACTTAAGATGATTAATATACATTCTTTTATTTTGGCTTTGAAGTCCACATGGATCAGGAGACTCTTTTTCAACAATTGTAAATGGCAGAATATTTTTATGTCATCAATTGATATAAATAAACTATCATGTGGCGGTAGTGGATATATAGAACAAGTAATAGAAAGTGTAAAAAATCAATTTTGGAAGGATGTATTATATGCTTGGAAATCTGTTATTGAAAAAGACGAAAACAAAGATTGGACAAACTTTCTTGCCAATACAGTTTGGTTGAATAAACAAGTAAAAATTGACAAAAGAACTATCTTTTATCCAGAGTGGTTCAATAGGGGTGTAAAGTTTGTTAACGATTTTGTCAATGATGATGGTTCTTTTCTGACTTTAGATCAGTTTTCAAACAAATTTGGACTTTGTGTAAATTTTCTGCAATATAATGGGGTTATTAGTTCTTTACGACAAATGCTAAAATTATATCCATATGGAGACAAATCATCTAATTTACAGACTCCTTTTGTCCCATCATCTCTACAAAATATTTTTCGAAGTTCTAAAAGTTCAAAAGATATGTACACAATTCTAAATAAAAACAGTAGTGTTCCTACAGCTCAAAGAAAATGGAATACAGTTTTCGATATTAATTCAAATGAGTGGAAACAAATTTATATACTCCCATTTAAAGCTACAGCATGTACAAAATTACATTGGTTTCAATTTAGAATAAACCACAATATTCTGGCTACCAATTATTTCCTGAAAAAATTTAAAATTATTGATGATGCAAATTGTAATTTTTGCCAAAAGGAAAATGAAACCATTGAACACATTTTTTGGGGTTGTGAAAATGTACAAAATCTGCTAGGGCAAGTAAATTCTTGGTTCGGTGACAAAGACATAAACCAAACATTTTTTAAGAAGACTCTAATTTTTGGGGATGTTGATAAAGTATATAAAGATGATGTATACAATGCCATTTTACTAAACATAAAATACTATATATATACAAACAGATGTCTGCAGAAAAAATTATCCTTTCTTTCGCTTAAAGCCTGTTTGATAAATTTATATAAAACTGAAAAAATGATTGCTGTCCGAAATCAAAGAATTGCAGAATTTCAATTACATTGGAGTACTTTTGAAAAACTGTTTGAGGATTGTTGACATAGTTTTTATTCTTATGTAAATTGCCTTTCCATAGAGACACCACTAAATACTAACTGATATAGTCTATCTAAATATACTTTTCTTGTTTATATTTACTATACTATAGTATACTTTATAGTATACTCATTACGAGATAATTAAAACAATATGAATGTTTGATCCATCCAAATAATACTTTGTATAGTCCAATTGATTGTTTGCACCAGGCCAGACCATAAAAGTTTTATATATAAATGCCAATATAAAGTACAATCTCATCTTCTCAATGTCTTCTTTTTTTTTTCTTCTTCTTTTTAAAAATACATTAAATTCTTATCTACTTTTTTTCCTAATTATACAAAAAAATATTTATCACATATATCAATAGTAAACAATTTTAAACTCTGCAAAATACCTCTTTTCTCATCTTTTATATTCTAAAAAAAAAAAAAAAACCTCCACTGCAATATACATATGATTATATATTGGAAAAGATTGTAAGAAGATTTAATTGTACTTTACTATATAGATTGTATGATGTTTTATATGTTATTATATTATTGTACTCTATTCTGTATTGATGTATTTTGCAGTTGAGAAAAAAAAAAAAATTTTTATCAAAGAGATCTAGCTGGATTTTCACCGATAATTTATATAATCTTCCCATTTTAAGAACTTCGTACATTGCCTTAAGCGCTTTGTCAGCAAGATGCTTTTTAGTAACATCAAAATTACATGTTTTTGTAAAAATTACCCCTAAATAATTAAATGTTTGACTATTTCGATATCAACGTTTTTATAGGTGAATTTGAGATTTTGTCGTAGTTTTCCAAATCCAAATACCGTTATTTTTGTTTTGTTCACAATCACCTTCATTTTCCAATTGTCACAATATTCACCAAAAGCATTTAATTGTACTTGAAGATCTTCAGCTGATTCAGCTAATAAAATTGTGTCATCGGCATATAACATTACAAATATTTTTAGATAAATTTCAAGTTCAATTTCTAACTCGTCTGTGATACTTTTTAAACCAACTATATCTGTTGTCAGCAAAAATTCTTCTAGATCATTAAGAAACATAGAAAAAAAAAAAGAATACAGGTTTTCCCCTTGTCTAACTCCAATTTCACAGTTAAAATATCCTGTAGTGTTATTATTATATGAGATACATGACTTAACACTGGTATACATATTGAATATAATATTATACATTTTACCATTTATGTTGTTAAGTAATAATTTGTGAAAAAGACCATCTCTCCATACTCTGTCAAAGGATTTTTCAAAATCAATAAATGCACAATATAATTTCTTCTTTTTTGACTTTAAGATTTGAAATAGTGTAAATATAGAGAAAATATTATCTAGTGTTGAATAACTTTGTCTGAAACCACTTTGATTTTCTTTAAGTATCATGAATTCTTCAGTATAATCATTTAATCTTGCATTCAGTATTGCAGTAAACAGTTTCCCCAAACAACTAACTATTGTGATTGGTCTATAATTCTTTGGGTCTTTAACATCGCCTTTGTTTTTATAAATTGGCTTTAATAATCCCATTTAGCCAACTTTGAGGTAATATACCTGTGTCAAAAATTATATTAAAAAGTTTTTCATAAATATGAATGAAACGATTTGATGTGGATTTAATGTACTCATTTATAATTTCATCTTCCCCACAAGCTTTATTATTCTTAAATTTTTTATACATTTGGAAATTTCATTCTGAGAAATATACCCATTAATATGTACATTAGAGTCATTTGGAAGTTCATTTTGTAGTGTTGTTGACTGTTGTTCATCGGGTCCTTTCGTATTTAAATCTTTAAAAAATTCATATAAGGTATTGATTTCAATATTTGGTTGTTGTTTTCTCTTATGTCCACCTAATATTTTTCAGAAATGTTTGGGATTATCTCTTGAGGCATTTTTTAAATCATCTGAAATTTTTTTACAGTAAATTTTATACTTTTCATCCATCACTTTCTTATAACCCTTTTCATCATCGATCATAATTGAACGATTTCTTATAGTGTTATTCAACTTATAACGTCTCTTAGATTTTCGATATTTTTGTCTGGCAAATTTACAGTCTTGGTCAAACCAAGGTTTTTGATTTTGACCATTTTTATTCTTGTTAATTTTACTATCAATGTTTTTACAATTAAATGTTCCAAACGTTTTCTTGGCAGAACCTGTGAAGATATTGCCAAGGTCCTCTAACAATGAGTCTATTATCGCTTGATCTGTGACACCAATTTCATTTTGCCAACGTGAAAGTTTCTGTTCGAAAGTATGTAATTTTTCTTCGTCTATGTTTTCTTGAAAATCTGTTACCTTCTCATTTTCCCATGATTTTATTTTAGCTTTCGAGTGATTAGTTTTCCTAACAGTATTACTATTGCTATCATTATTGTTTAAGTTAACAGATAATAAAATTTGCAGTGGTGTGTGGACATCTGAAAACAATTTACTACTTTCTAGAATATCAAAGTCAAAAAATACTTTTAGAAGTTCAGGACTAGTTATACAATAGTCAACAATGCTAGCATTTCTACATGTAAATCTACCAATATTTTTATCATTACCTACTCTGCCATTAACTATAAACATACTGTTTCCTTTACAAAAATTTAACAATAGATTACCAAACTTATTTTTAGATTTATCCATACTAATTCTGTTGAGTGGCATTTTCAAATCATTCAGTACGTTTGTAAAATTGTCAACAAAGTCAGTAATATAATCATCAACATGTCGGTTTTTGATCAAATCAACAAAATCAGTGTCAGTTGGCGTCCTCGCATTAAAGTCCCCCAAAAGACATATATATTTAGATTTATTTGAAAAAGACAAGTATTCCTGTTGCAATTCACTAAAAGCGTCTTCGGATGAGTATTTGGTATACTCTGGTGGTATATATACAACACCAAAAAATACGGGCTGATCTATTTTAAAGAGTTGCTCACTACATTTGAACCACATAACATATTTACTGTCAGTATTAACAATGTCTATATGTTTTGCTAAATTATCTTTAAAACCTACCATGATACCACCCGAACGTTTTTTTGCAATTTTGTTCCTGTTTTTCATGACAAACTTGTAACCTGGTAAAGTTATTATATCTATATCGTCAGGTTTTAGTGAGCATGGCACGTTTCTATAATAATCTTCATTAATAAACGCTCAAAGTCAAAAGATCTGAAAACCAAATAAAGTCTTTGGAAGCAAGAATTCCAAAGAGCATAAACAGGATAATTATGGTTACTTGTGCCACAGGAAGATGAACCTTAATTTTAATAATAATTACATTATTTAGGACCTGTAAATTTCAGTGATACCTTATTGTCTTTATTTATTGGTCATTGTATTTTGTTTGTCTCCTTTCATTTTTTGCATTTTGAAAAAGGCAGCATTTTAAAATTCTGTATTTTTTGGTCACTTCTGAAATTTGTCAATCAAGCAATCACTTGAGCCAAATTTGATTTTCTTCAGGTGTTTACAGAACTGAATATTATTTTTGAAAATTGTATTACCTATACAACGGAAAACAACTGAGAACATTATATTGATAATAAAAATAATTTTACCTGTAAATGATGGAAGCAGTAAACATCCTTTTTGTTTGAGATTTTTTTATTTGAAAATTTTGATATTGTAATTTTTTGTCACTTTCTCCAAAATTGGGTCAGAAAGGTGACCAATAATTACAGTAATTACTTGTATCTTATATATAATGTCTGTGTACATGGATTCTTGATATAAAATTTAGTAAAAATGTATGTACATTATTTTCATGACTTCATAGGCTATAGATTGCTCTGTCAATTTTTGGGTTAAAATTAGGTATCAGATCCAATTAGATGCTGTGGATTCATATATTTTCGTTGATGTCATTTTTTGTGTGTAAGCAAATAGTGATATATATGTTCTTTGACATTTAAATTCGTCCTTTTGCACTAAATTTCATGGTTGATTATACCAACGAAAACCACGAAGGCTGGTATTCAATGAATAAATATGAATTAACAGATGGTTTACATTTATTTTGAATGATTAATGTTTATATGTTACAGATGAGTATATGATCAATAGACATACCAGTATTTAGAAGTCCAATTATTGTGCGGGGCCGTCATGTTCGTGATCGTATGGTAGTTGGAATTATAACAACCTTTGCAATCAGTGTCTATCACCACTAACATTGTGGTTTGAATATCTGGGTCCTCCGGTTACCTCCACCAATAAAACTGACTGCTACAATATAACTGAAATATTGTTGAAAGTGGCGTTAAACAACCTAACCCTAACCCAATTATTGTCCTTAATTTTATATTATATTCTAGATTGAAAAATGAAATTAAAAAAAATTCTATTTTACAATACGAGTCGAATTGAGAAATAAGTAATTGATTTTTTTTCTTTTCATCTGTTGATTGTCGTCTGGCTTCATACTGTCAACTAAATAAACACTGCCATTTATACAATAATCTTAAATTTCATCTGATAATGAAGTCCATGGTATCATTAATTATCTAATTTGATATTCAAAACGTATCTTTGATCGTGCTTTGTGACTGCAAATATAATTACAATGTACAAAGACACTAAAGAAATCTTTTTGACTTTTATCTGTATTAACTGTGTCTCTGTGGGATTACTGATTCCCTGTGTAAAATGTATTTACCAGCTTTAAATCTGGTTTAAACTGGATTGATGATATAGTTTAACTGGGATTCATGTAAAGGAAGTCAAAAAAATTTCAGTGATTAACTTATACTAATAAAGCTTTTTTCTGGTACCCTTTTAACATATGTTTCTAGTTGTAAATCAGTTGACTTACTGTTGACAGAAAATATTTAAAAAAAGGGGCAAACAAGGGATAATTTTAGAAACAAATTTGTATGAAATATAACCGTCAACAGATTAATGTTGATTTTTCTGCAGCATTTACACAATATTAATGCAGTGTCTTAAAATATAGAGTTTTCCATATGTCCCAACAGTGACAGTTGAATACAAGTTTGACTATATACTTCAGTGCAATTTCATGTTTGGTTTGTCATTTAATAGATTCTACATTTTATACAGGAACAAAAAAATTAGCAGATTGGTAATTAATTAGTTGGACTCCAACCCTCTCACAGGGGCTTTCCTAGTTGATACCTATGCAATCAGTACCTTTCACCACTAAAGTTGTGAGTTCAAATCCCACTCATGCCGAGGTGTACTCGATACAACATTATTTGATAAAGTTTGTCAGTCACTTGCGGCAGGTCGATGGTTTTCTCTGAGTACTCCGGTTTCCTTCACCGATGAAACTGAACGCCATGATATAACTGAAATATTGTTGAAAGTGGTGTTAAACACCGTAACCCTATCCTAACCCTCTCACTCCACCTGATAACTAAAGTTCATATTAACAAATAATGCTAATTCAACGTCGTATTCCTTATTGACTTTGTCATTCTTATCAAATAATTGAATTTTTTTCAGTGCATGTACCTGTATTGTTGACCTTGATGGTTTAAGTATGAGACATCTGTGGCGACCAGGTATCCGAGCATTATTACGTATCATTGAAGTGGTCGAAGCAAATTATCCAGAGACAATGAATCGGTTATTGATAGTTAGAGCACCTCGAGTGTTTCCAGTGCTTTGGACCTTGATCAGTCCATTCATTGATGAAAATACACGACAAAAATTCATGATTTATGGTGGAAAGGATTACCAGGGGCCTGGAGGATTAGTAGAATTTATCGATAAAAAATATATTCCCGATTTTCTGGGAGGTGACTGCTATGTAAGTAAAAGGAAGGAAAATTAGATAAAAGGGTGGAAGTTATCAATTTTTATTCATTTATTTTATTGGTTTGCTTTCTTATTTAATATAATTTTAAAATTTGTTCTTGATTTTTGTGAATTTTGATACATTTTTATGACAGAATTTTGAACATCCTAATGAATGTATCCTCAAATTGTGGTACATGTATCTTGAATTCAGATCATTCAAATGCTTATGGATGCTTAGAACATCTTCTAAGGGCAGTTATAAATTTGATTGTATAGTAGTTGTAATTAGAACTATGTAGTCAGTGTATCATATAACAGCTGAAGTTGCTAATTTGATTCCCTTTTGTGATATACGTTATCAAACTTTATGTAGTTTATAAATTGTGTTTGTCCTTGAGTTGCGACAGGTCTATGGTTTTTTGTGTGTAATTCAGTTTCCTTCAAAATTAAAACTGACTGTCACAATATTATTGAAATAGTGTTGGAATAGAAAGTAAACATATCTATTCTGTAACCTTTAATCTATCTTTTTAACTCTTTAAATTGTCATTAAAAATGATGATGTTGGAATTTCAAAATTTTCAAATGGATTTTTCAGTGTGATGTTCCAGATGGAGGATTAGTGCCAAAATCTTTATATAAAGAAGAATACTCAGATAAGTTACCTGAGGGACCCCCACTCAGTATCGACAGTTTATATCAGACAAGTTATGTTGTTAAAGACTATCCACATGAGGTAAGTGGTTCACCCATTGGTCAGATAAGTCCTGGGAGGAAAGAGACAACACTTAATGTAGAGTTTGTATTATATAAGTTATGGTGTCAAACACTATCTACATTTAAACAAATATATAGCTCAGATAACTCCCTAGCAGCCATCACTCAATATTGAGTTTTGTAACAAGCAAGTTATGTCAAGGATTATTGAAATGAATTTTTTTCCAGTCACTCCCTGACAGGTTTCCACATCGTATTGACAGTTTATATATCAAATGTTATATATAACAACAATTAACTGTATGAAGTTTTCTCTTGTTAACCTCATTTAGTTAATACATAAATTTATAAGAACCATCTTCTCATTATTAACAAAAAGAAATTCATTTGTTTGCAGCTTCCAATACATGATAAGTGAATGTGATAATATTAAAACCTGCATTAAGTGATTTCAAATTCTGTTGTATCAGTAATTTGTATGTTTCAGATTAAAATTTGATGATTTATTTCAATTTTTGTATACATGGATAATTTGACCTCCCATAATTTTCATTTTTTTTTTTTCAGGTTCCAATACATGTCCCACAACGTGGATCTGTTATCACATGGGACTTTGACATCTTGAAAGGAGACGTAACTTTTACAGTATTTCGTTACAAGTGTGGAACGTTGCCATCAGAACCATATCATCAACATCACGTCCACAGTGCCATGGGTGGCATTGGATCGGTACAGTTTATAGACAAATCAATGCAAGTGGGCAAAGATCTGACAATTGTAGAACCTCCACATATATGTAGAGATGGTGATAGTGTTCAGGTTAGATAACTCTGTAGCAATTCTGATAAATAATCATATTTTGATATTAAAAGGCACTTGTCTAGAATCAGGTTACATATAATTGATATACAATACAATTAAAAAACAACTAACATTTTTTATCACATATTTTGTTGTAATATGTTTGCTTTTGTATGTCCAATAATAGCTAAAAGTCAGTGTTGGGTATTTGCCCCTCAGGGCAAATATCCGTATTTTCCCTCAAATATCCATATTTGCCCTCATATATCCGTATTTGCCCCCGAATTCAACTTCCTGTATCTGCGCAGTAGTCTCAAAGATTATATGTCAAAGTACAAGGAAAGATGATGCATAAAGATATGCATAAAATCGTATTGCAATCAAATTAATACATTTCAACATATTGGAATAAAGTTTAAATAACTTGAAACGGAATACTAAGCTCAAATGTATACGTCGTGTTTAATAGGAATTTCCATTCAAATGTCAATGTCTTGGGTAGATTTTACAAACAGTTTCTAACATCATTGTACAGATCAACATTGTTTGGTATATTTTTGAAACCAGACTTGGAGCAAAAATATTTGAACAAAGGCAACTCTCTTAAGGATCTATTTTTGCAATTTGTCAGTTCATAGATCTTTTTTGCAATATAAAAGTCAATGCTTGGAAAAGGTCAATGTAAAATATGTTATAAAAAGATTATGACATGAAATTTCCATATCGTCCCTGGTATCAACCCTCGACCCATAACAGCCCTCCAGCTTCTCTGTCGGGCTTGATATGGGAGTCTCTGGCTAATACCAGGGCCGATATGGAAATTGTCATGTAATAATCTCTTAGTATTACCTTGACTTACATGATCATATGATACAATTCATTGAATTATTGTTATTAGACAACATCAAATAATATTTTATATTTTTTAATTTAAAGATTGTTGGGATTTCACCATTGTTTTAAATATAATGTTCATTTCCAGGGATCCATTGTAACAAATCAGGCAGGGAGTTATATATTACAATGGAAGTATTTTGATTCTGGTAAAGCAGCTTTTGACTTTCCGTTGGCCACACACAAATCTAAAGTGATGTTCCACACGGACATTCTAAAATCAGAAGCATTTAGGTAAGGAAATTGTCTTGTAATAGAATGTAATACAATCATAGTGGACATATTTTAACTCTGGAAAATTAACTTTTGACTCCCAAATTAGCCACACAGGGTTGTTGTATTTACATGATTTATGTCTGTCGTCACTTAACTTCATGTTATTCATGTCTTTGGTGAGATGTACTACATTTCACAGTCACAGTAGGGTCTTCAATAATGAGCATGGAGCAAACCTTAAAGTGACTTTGAAACAGCCTCTAGCCTGCAGTTGAGCAGAAAAGCTACTGCTGTTGAAGTATGCTACATCTGGGCATCAGTCGTTTTGATGGTGTATTATGGTGTATTGAATTTCATTTCCTAGGGGGGGGGTGTATCAACAAGAAAACAAAACAATGGTAAAGTAATTTTACAAATACCATCATAGTTATATATTTATGTCATTATCTGATATCAAATTGATTTTTCATACTATATTGTACACTAATAATGTCACTGATGTTATACAGTTAAAGAATTAATCTTTGTATTTGTTATGTAATATAAAAACAATCTATACAGGGTTTGTTTATGTATCTTGTTAAAAAAAATCCATTATATTAATGTTTCATGCTATTTTAATGTTCTATTCTATATTAATGTTTCATGCTATATTAATTCAGGGGATCCATGACCAGTTTGCAGTCTTGTCACAGTGGATTTTCATCGTTGAGTCTCAGTACATCTCAAAGTACAGGAAGTCTAAATGGCAATAATCCTAACAGGTGAATTAAATTAATTAAGATTAGCAACTGTTTGTAATGAGTTGTTTGTGACCCATTGCAAGGCAAAATTTTCTGCTTCCATCTGTAACATGACGGTCAAAACAACCATCCAGTGCCAACTTTTTACTGAATTATGTTTTGTTATGTAAACTTGTTAAATATAGTTGGAATCCTGTTCCATGTGAGGTTAAACAACTATCAATCTCTCTAAATCACAATTATTTTTAAAAAAAGATTTATTACAGGCTAGCTAAACTTCAAAACTTTTTATAGAGCGTTACAAAAAAAAACAAAAAACAGGCTGCTTCCAGTCTTTTTTATGGTGTGTCATTTTCGTTATTTAGTTACGATGAGGATATTTAATTGAAGGTTGTCTTAATGGCATTAATCCAAAGGGGTAAATAAACAAAAAGAATTTTGTTCTCATCCCAAACACAGTGATAAAAAGAACTAAATAATAGGATTTAGAATTGATAGGGAAAATAATTATTGTTTGTTTTAAATTGTATGACAAATTTATTTATAGTAAGAAAGGATATTGATGTAAATTAATGTGAGAGACTATCCAATTTTATACAAATTAAAGTAAAGGAGCAACACTTATATTTCTGTTCTACATTTCACAGTCAAAGTCTTTAACAATGAACATAACTCATACCCTAAAATGTATGAAACAGCCTTCAGTTCAGTAGTACTCTATTTCTATTGGTCAATGCTACATCTTGTTATCATTGTCATTTTGATACTATTTGGTGTATATAGTTTATTCACAGAAGGCTTTGGGGAAACAATAGGAGATGAAATAGATATTTTTGTTACACAATCAATAGGATGAAATTTCAGCAAATAATTGTTCTCTTTATACAGGATTGCTCATGCTAGTTTAGAAGGTAAAGTCTCCAAAGCTTTAGCCAGATATATGAAGAAGAAAAACTTAATCTCCCCATGTTCTGCTCTATTACTCTGCTCATTGACTCCCATGGCAATATATTTTGGTTAAAATAAAGCCAAAATACTCATATACTGCATTTTGCATGTACACCGAATGCACATAATTTGTTAAGTGTTCTAATGAACGTAAAGTACCTGTGATACAGACAAATTAAATTATTTTGATTGATTTTTTGTGTTTTAACACCACTTTCAGCAATATTTCAGCTATATCATGGCGACCAGTTTTAGTGGTGGAAGAATCCGGAGTGCCTGGAGAGAACCACCGACCATGGGCAAGCAACTGGTAAACTTTTATCACTTGCGGCTGCGAGTCGAGTGCACCCTTTTTGTAATTTACAAAGCTGGGCACGAACCCATGCCGTATTGGTGATAGGCGTGTATGAGTTGTTAGGTAATCCAACTATCTAACTCATTGAGCCACCCGAGCCCTCCAGACAAATTAAAATATTGGAACAATGATGTATAATATGATGGGATGTTTGTAAGCTTTTGCATTAAAAGTCATTGAAGCTTGTGACTGCAAAATAACATAAAATATGCATCATCAGGAAATTAATGTTAATATTTGATTCTCATTGAGTTAATGCATTCATTAATAAAAAGTTATAACTTAATACATAGACTAATCTGTCAGAGTTGTTAGGTAATCCAACTATCTAACTCATTGAGCCACCCGAGCCCTCCAGACAAATTAAAATATTGGAACAATGATGTATAATATGATGGGATGTTTGTAAGCTTTTGCATTAAAAGTCATTGAAGCTTGTGACTGCAAAATAGCATAAAATATGCATAATCAGGAAATTAATGTTAATATTTGATTCTCATTGAGTTAATGCATTCATTAATAAAAAGTTATAACTTAATACATAGACTAATCTGTCAGATCTTGAAAATGATAGAAAAAATTATTAGTCAGATCATATATCTTGTAGTATAGATTTACCTCCCTTTATTTGAATTATCTACCTTTATCCAAAAGCCAATTGTATTATATTCTATCCTACTCCATAATGCACTATATAGAAATAATCTTATTCAGAGTCAAATTAAGTGTTTGAAATTCTATTTCATATTATTATGCTTTCTGTAAATTTCTTCTGTAATATAAGTTCATACGATATTTTGGCATATATCACAAAGAATTATATAGCGTTGATATACCATGCGAAAATAGTACATCTACTATGCCAGTTTCAAGCGAGGAAGGTTGGGTTTTCAGCTGTCTGTCAAGCTATATATAGTTAGTCCACGTGCAAGGAGGCGGATCCAATCTGTCAATCTATCATAGTCGTCTAAACGTTTTTTAATACTTGTTATTGTTGTTAATTAAATTTCAAACTTCAAAAATCTTTATATTTTTAAAGCCTTAAATGAAACAAAGAATATTCTCACACTTTCAAGACTATCTGATCCAATAATATATTAGTCACCAATATCAGGACCTCCTTTATTGTAGTAGTTCTTAATATATTTTGTCTACATATAATAGTCAGCATAATAATAATAATAATGTTGTGTTAGCAATGACTATGCCATATAGTGGTCAGGGTTGAAGACATAGTGCGGGAGTGCACTATGTCTTCAACCCTGACCACCATATTGGCATAGTCATTGCTAACACAGCATTTGAAGGACGTCATATTAAAAAAAATATACCATATTACCATATGAAGCTGTGACGCTTGAAAAACAGAAAAAAATAGATCATTGTCTTGTAAGCATTCTGTTGTCAGTGCTTGTAAGTACTTTGCTGTTGACATTATTGATAGGATTTGAATGACATTTATACAAAATCTGTACAATAACAATATCTCAATATAGTATTAATAAGTCCTTGAAGTTGTAAAAACTAACATACAGGGTGATGTAAGACATCAGAACAAGTTTTTGCTCAAGTTCAATAGGGTTATGATATTATTGCCACTTTCAACAATATGTCAGTTATATTGTGGTGGCCAGTTTTATTGGTGGAAGAAACCTGAGTACCTAGAGAAAACCACCAACCTGTCGCTAGTTACTGACAAACTTTATCGCATAATGTTGTATCGAGAACACCTTGCCATGAGCAAGATTCAGACTTATCACTTTAGTGCTAATAAACACTGATTGCATAGATAGTTCTAAATCCAACTAACAACCATGACCACAACATTCCCCCACATTCAAGTTCAAAATCAATAAAGTATCGTAGTTCAAATTATAAAATGGTCAAATATTAATGATAAGAATACTTTGCAGAATCATTTGATAAATGTATTGTATTTTCTATTTCAGACTTAAAAGATAACACAGGGTAAACTAAGTTGGAGTATTTCTGAATCAAAACATTTTGATGACTTTGATTTTATTGGATACCAACATGGCTTCCTTGACAACTGGTCATCAGTGGGTTATCTGTGATTTTCAAGATTAAAGTTGTTTGATTTATTAAGATTTAATTAAAGTAACTAAAGTACAGCTTTCCTTACACTGGAGAAGATCTACTATATTTGAGAGAGAAAAAAAGTTTGAATGAAATATTTCTAAGAATATATCAATGCATCCATCATACGTTTTGTCATTGTTATGCATTATATCAACGACAACAATATATACATAGTTGATTCATGCAATTCATTTTTTTTTTCATAATTTTGGATCAAGAGGATGAAGAAATTTTATTGCCTTGTGGACATTGATGCTACATTTAGATTTACTCACAAGTCTAAGGAGAAACTGTTTGCTCATTTTTAGGAGTGAAAGCCATGTGCATTAATTTTACTTTAACCAAATCTTTATTGCGATTTTGTTTAAAAAAAAAATCATATACTTTCATATTTTTTTCATGTTGGATTTATTATTTACATTTTTGCCTGGATCTTTTGAAAGCTAAGCTGTACTTTAGTAACTTTTAATGGATGCAAACATTCAGAAAACCATGATCATCACCAAGGTTGCTCTAATGGCATCCTTATAACAATATCAGTAATAACACACTATATGATTATTAATAATAATTCCTAGTCATTGTCTCTATATTGTGATAGAGTTTTTAAGGTGCTGAAATGTGTTTGATAGTTATAATGTTTTTTTTCATGACCTAAAATGTCATATTTCACAAAGAGTTCACTTCAAATACATCTTAGTTCTGGTTATTCACAACAAATTGTTTATTAAGTACACTTGTTTATCAGCACAACACAAACTAAGATGAAATGAAAATTATGATCATGATTAACAGTCAAAATAAGAAGACTTGTATATTAGAATATTACTTTGGATTTTTTAACAAATTCTTCTCAGTTGTCCTATTAAGACATTAATAATTGAGCTTTTAAAAAATCTTTAGGATTTGTATTTTTTTTTTACAACTTCCGGTAGTATGTCTATTGATTTCCTCCATCTCTTACAGTTTCTGAGATAAATTTGACCAAAATCTGAACTGTTTATTTGTCAGCCAATTCTTTTGCAAAACGAGTTAGCTTCGAGTCTTTACACAAAATTACCCTTTTTTTTTTTTTATTGAAAAGGAGCTAAATAAGGCCCAAATTCCAGAATTTTACATATTTGGAAGTTGTACACAATTTTTATTTTTCATTTAATTTTGACATGTTTGATGCTTTTTTCTTTGAATTTATTGTTTAAAGGATTTCTGGTAGGATTTCTGGTAGGATTTCTTATATCAGTAATTTTTCCTTCGAATTAAACTTGATTTCAGTAAACTGGTGCAGGAGTAAGCAAGCACTTGTTGACTTGCTGCGACCATATCCTGCTACACACGGCGTAGCCCTTTGTTTAAGAAATTTGTCAGCTTTATCATTTATGATTAAAGCTAATGGCGAAAAATATTCAGAGATTTTGAAGATAATTGCAAGCAATGTTTGGTACCACCAGTACATATCTTACCACAAGCCTTGAATAAATTCATTCTTTATGAGTTGAATGTAAACGTTCATACAAATGGCCATGACAAATCTGTCCCACCCCATTCCACACAGAAATGTGCATATAACATAGTAAGGAACGATAAATAACCCAATAACTTTTCCTAAATAGCAACAAACTTGAAAGATCTGTATTATATTTCTAAGATGTTAGATTTTTCATCATTAAATATAAGGGCCCGGGTGGCTCAATGAGTTAGGTAGTTGGATTACCTAACAACTCATACAAGCCTATCACCAATACGGCGTGGGTTCGTGCCCGGCTTTGTAAATTACAAAAAGGGTGTACTCGACTCGCAGCCGCAAGTGATAAAGTTTACCAGTTGCTTGCCCATGGTCGATGGTTCTCTCCGGGTACTCCGGCTTCTTCCACCACTAAAACTGGTCACCATGATATCGCTGAAATATTGCTGAAGGTGGCATTAAAACACCAAAAATCAAAATCAAATCAATAAATATGTAGGTCAGTATTTTTTTTTAGGAAAAAATTCATGACATCCTTTTACTACAGTGAACTTCTGACATAAGAAGAAAATAATGATATCCCATCATGTTTATTAATCATCGAAATTAATTTTTTGAAATGTAGTGTTGTTTATTGTGAATTCATTTTTTTTCCGCTGATTTAACATTCAGATATTTTACTACAATGTAATCACAAAGTATTTTTTGGGAATTTTTATCTTAAGGTCAAAATTTTTATGATTACCTTTTACAGCCAAAAGGTAGCTAATATTTGAATCGTTGAACAGTTTGTTGTGTAAATACCATTACATATTGTTATGTCAACACTCGTTTTGTGAAGCTAAGTTAGACCATTAATTTACTCATTTTTATTTGATTTGTGGTTAGATCATATTTGTTATAAAGGGAAAGAAACCCCTTTAGTAAACCATCATGCTTACAGCTATGTATCATTAAAATGGAATAATCATTAAACATTGAAATAACCATTAACAATTTTCAACATGAAATATTTTTATTTCAAGAATTACTGAATTTGTGGAAAAAGTGAATTCACAATTTTAAATACTTTAAAATGTGCCATAATGTTATTGCAATGATCATTTTGTTATATTTTAAATTTCCATTTACTATTTGCCAAATTTTGTTTCACCTTTTTTCTTCCCATCAGTATTTACTTACATTATAAGGAATGTGATGTAGAAGAGTGGAATCTTTTAGTCATGTTCAACCATACTCTTGTTTTGTAGGAAAATTTCTATCAACTTAAAAGCAAAGCATGTCGATTTCATTCATTCATTCGCATGTCAATGTCATGTTTACTACACAAAATATTACAACGCCAAGTGCAAAGCAGTAAATACACACTTATTTAAAACCGCATTAAATATATTAGGGGAAATCAGTTAAAATTCAGGTAAAATTGATATTTGAAGCTTTTTTAGATCTACTAAGACGACAATTTACATTACTACAGCAGTCGTAGAAGCGAACTCCATTGATTATACTCGGCCGATTTGATTGGCTGACAATGCCATGTAAGACAAGGTCACGCGCAGCTGTCTTTATGGCTTGTCTTACATAGAAAATGCATCAAAACAGAAGAAAGGTTTAACTGTATATATATATATATAATGTTTTTAACAGAGTACAAAGAAAATACATTTACCTCGATTCTTTTCAATGCAATAAAAATAAGATATTTTTGAATTCATAATGAATGAAATAGTATTACAAAGAATAATTGATATATTTTAAAAACAGGGTAACACATTATAACAATTTTATTTTAAGTTTATATTTTTGTTCATATGCCCTGGTTACAAGTAAACACTATTGTATTTTTATAAATTATTACTTGTGTTTTGTTGTTGTTGCTTCTATTGGCAGAGTACCAAAAACAGGTTTAATATAAGATTCCAACGTCTGGCACAAAGCCAAAGTCCATCATGATACATGAAAAATTGACTATAAAAAATTTGATGCTCATCTTTAAATTTTTGTTTATCCTGGAATTATATAATAAAACAATTAATGATATTTGATTTCAGTTGATATATAGACATTATTAATGCAGTGTCTTAAAATATAAAGTTTATGTGTATGAGTCTTAAAAACTGGGATAAAGGCGAGGTTCTCCAAGCCTTTCCCCAGTTTTGCACCGAGATAAAGGTGAGGTTCATAGAGCCTTTCCCCAGTTTTGCACCGACTACACATCAACTTTATATTTTAAGATACTGCATTAACATTGTGTTTATCATATAGAAATATTTTTTATAGTTATATAATTATCCTATGATTGACCCTTTTGATATTTGCTGTCAACAGGAAGTGAACTGTATTTAAAACAGGTAACATGTGATAGGGGTACCAGAAAAGGCTATTTTTCGGTCAGTGACAGTATATAACAAAAATTTATCCAATCAATGCAATTTGCTTGCTCAAATAAATCAAGTGCAGGACAGAATGATTTATAAACCTAAGAAACATGATATTTTCTGTGAATATCAGTTTCTAGGGTTTAAAAATCCTTATATCAACTGAAAACAGAAGTAATTAATTTGATAATATTTAGTAAAAATAAAAGTATGTGTATATGATAAATCATGATATTTAACCTCATCAAAAGTCAAAACAACAATTGTTTTATATACCAAAATTGATATGCCAAAGTTTTTTAATTGGGAAAAAATGGATATGATAGCAGTCATATATGACCTACTTTATCTGTAAAATTTAGATCTACATTCCCAGGGGTCTTTTGCTTGGACATACACATTAATTGTTTAAGAGGTGATTTATGTTAAGGTCTAATAATAACATGATAAGAGTAATGTTTGATTTTGATTTTATTATGCTCACACTGCTAGGAGTATTTTCACATAGATCTGAACAATTAAAAACAAAAGTAGAATAGTTTTTCCCTTGAATAGTTTCAAAACTAGAAAAATGTATCATATTATTCTAAAAAGAAAAACAAAAAATCAGTTAAGGGAAGTAACTCAAAATAACAATTTTTTTGTAACCTGTTATTCTAAAAATAAGATAAGGGAAGTAACTCTAAATAATCCCTATTTCACTTAACAAAATTTTGTAACCTCAAGTAAGAAGAATGTTAGTTACTTTTTTTAAAAACTATCCATAGACTTATTGCCTGTTAATAATTTCAGTATTGATTTATTTTAGTGTTCAAGATATGTTCTTGTCATTGAGCCAGTATTATATGTGCCATATACACACGACGCCCGGCTTTGAAAATTACAAAAAGGGTGTACTCGACTCGCAGCCGCAAGTTTACCAGTTGCTTGTCCATGGTTGGTGGTTTTCTCTGGGTACTCCGGCTTCTACCACCACGAAAACTGGTCGCCATGATATAGCTGAAATATTGCTGAAAGTGGTGTTAAACACCAAAAATCAATCAATCAAACCATACACACATGCTAATACTAAGGGTGGCTAAAGGCCAATGATGGAACTCGTTGTTGAGATACATTTTGAGTAAATGTAGAAAACGAGTGCTTTCTGTTTGAAGTTATTTTCAGTAAATATATGTGTTTAAAATGAATGCTAGTGTTTAAATTAATTGTAAATGAACATATTTAGTAGACATTATTGACTGTCCAACTTTACATTTGGACACAAATAAAAGGTAAGGAAAAACACCTTTATTTCTGTTCTACAGTCTACCTTTGTTACTCTCCCAAGAACATAAACATCAACATTTGTTATTGTCTTTATTTTTTCTGTTTTGAAGTTTAGTATTAGTCAGAGGAGTAGTTTGTTTTTGTGTTTGACGAGATATTGACCATCACTGTTTAATCAATTTGTTTCAGAATATAAAGGTAATACATTAACATAAATTGTGAAATTTGTAAATTTGTTTTTCTATTTATACTGACCAATAGAAATGTATTTGACCACATGATCAAAATCATCCAATGAAATGTGTTAAAATGGTATTGTTTTAGTAATATGTTACTATATATAGCAAAAACAAGTGTTTTCCTAAGATAATGACCAACAGAAATGTATTTGATCACATGATCAAAATGGTATTGTTTTAGTTTGAATATGTTTATAGCAGTGTCAATTTTCATATACATTGTATATATAAGAATTGATAGATTTTGTGAGGGAAGATATTTGTTCTCTATTTATTATTTTTTGTGGGTGATTGAAGTGTAGTGAAACTATTGTTTGATACATTTTTATATCATAATTTTATATTCATATTTACAAACAAATTTTAAACCATACACATTGTTTTTTTAGTTCATTTGGAACAAATTGTCATCACTTTGCCTTCGTTGTCACCGTTATAGTAATTACTGTCTTATTTCCTTTTTACAAACCAATGGATTAATTGGAACCAAACTTATTTGAAATGTGGTCGCCTGCATTTTACATGATTCTGATTCCATTCGGAAATTCAACATGGCTGCTAGGGATATTTATGCTGTGTGATTGGCTGAAATTTTGTGTTGATCTGAAATCCAAGATGGCCATTATCACAGGACAAGTTTAACATAGAACTATATAGGAAAATGATTATAAAAGGATTCTCTGAAACTTTTGAACCATTTGACAACAAACTTGGTTGGAAAGTTCCTTGTGTGGTCCTTTTCCAAATGTCTATTGTTACATGTATGTTAGCCACTATAGTGGAAAATTGTAAAATAGGACCCTATGGGAAAATGGGAGGGGGAATTATTCTCACATACTAGAAAATGATTGAATCAAAACTACATGAATAGTCATTGGATAGTTACAGAAATTCAAGTTGACAGATACCACAAAATATGTGAAATATGAATAAAAAATTACAAACTTGTGTGAAGACAAACAGTTCATGAATCCCCTGGTGAGTGATATAGGCTCATGCATCTAGTTTACCATTATGTAGGTCATGAGCATGGATTTGAATACATTATATATTTAAACATAGAGGTAACAATTTTAAAATGCCAATGCCTGTAAGGGGGAGAACACAGATTACAATCTCATAGACTGTAATTTTTTTTATTTGTAAAACTTGTCCTAGACAGATTAACTGCAAATAAAATTTAAATTTTAGAACCAATCTTGGGTATAGATTTACATAGGTTTTAAAAAGACTGCAAAGGTCAATGCAAAGTTGAAAGTGCAATAATTAAAATTATTAACCTTTTCTGGGATTGACTTGTACTACATTAATTTTTCATTAGTTACTAAAAACTGACAAAGCAATATTTAATTACTGTGAGTTTTTGTTGTAACACTATTATAATCAACTTGTATCTTTGTTAGAACATAATAAGAGGAAGTGTGATGTGTCTTCCACATAGGCAACTAAACCATCATATCAATCATACTATAAATTTGTAGATCTCCATCTGTAACAAGTTTCTAGTTAATTTGTATGTTACTAAAGTTACACAATATAGTCAGTGTTATGTGTTATCTTTGTTAGAACATATTAATAGGAAGTGTTATATGTCTTCCACTTTGACAACTAAACCATCATATCAATCATAATATAAATTTATAGATCTCCATCTTTAACAAGTGTCTATTAAACCAGTATGTTACAAAAGTTACACGATATTGTCCATGTTATGTTTTATGAAATTTTGTTAAGACATTGTACTCAAGTTAAATTATGAATAATTAATGTAAATAAAATTACATTTTAAACTATCTGTGGTTTATTTTTATGTTGCCTGCACAGCCAAGTTGACATATAAGGTTCACTATCTGTAGTTGTCATCCGCCCAAGCGTTTCAATTTCCTGGATTTGATTTGATTGATTTATGGTGTTTTAATGCCACTTTCAACAATATTTCAGTTATATCGTGGTAGTCAGTTTTATTGGTGGAGGAAACCGGAGTACCTGGAGAAATCCACTGACTTGTCGCAAGTCACTGACAAACTGTATCACATAATGTTGTATCGAGTACACTTCGCCACAAACAGGGTTTAAACTCACAACTTTAGTGGTGATAGGCACCGATTGCACAGGTAGTTGTAAATCCAACTAACATACGATCACGGCTCCTCGGCAGATTTGATTATGATAGTGTAGATATGTTTATTAGATGGTTCTGTGCTAGATATTTTTTTGTGTTATCAAGATGGCCACCACAGCACTTTTTAACGTAGGGCCCTATGGAAAAATTAACAAAGAACAAACATGACTGAACCTAAACTGTGCATGTACGGTTCCTTAAAAAAATACTTGTTCAAGAAACTAGATATTTATATGGACAATACAACAGGCTAAATCGCATGTACCTAGAAATGGTTCAGCTATGGTGAATAGGCAATTTGTTGAAATCACAGGGACCAAAGTGGCAGTGATCATATGGTATTTGAATTTACATCTACCTATGTAATTAGTGAATGTCGGCATCAAAAGGGCCAGGACCCATCATGGTCGTGATCTTATGGTAGTTGGATTTACAACTACCTATGCAATTAGTGCCTATCACCACTAAAGTTGTGAGCTCAAATCCCACTCATGGCAAGGTGTACTCGATACAACATTATGTGATAGTTTGTCAGTTACTTACGGCAGGTTGGTGGTTTTCTCCATAACAAGATATAACTGAAATATTGTTTAACATGGCATTAAACACCACAACCCTTGCCTCTAACCCATCAAGAGGGTCCATGAACCAATCTATACCCCCATTGATGTAGAGATAGCAGTGTATAATGACCATTGTATCCTATGTGTCCATGAATCCTACCATAATTCAATGATTTAAGAATAACAGTCTCCATGACAACCATAGCATCCTATAAGGCCAATCATCCATCTATACCTTGGTGATGTAGGGAGTGAATGATTTGAGCAATTTTCTTAGCTATATCATGTGGAGAATACTTTTATATTTCTAAAAAGATGGTGATGAAGTCTGGTTTGTACTAGACCAACATGCTTCATTAGATTTTTATAGTGTTAGCTCACTGAAACAACAGTTTGCAGTTAGACATGTCGCTCCACTCTAACACATGATCCTGATTCCGATCCAACCAGTCTTTACTCTTAGTCCTTAATGCTGCTTGCTTAGCAGAGAAGCAGCATATACCCATTTTATAGTCTTTGGTTTGTTCCGATCAGAACTTCAACCCATGATCTACAGCACTTAAGGTGAGTACGCTAATCATTACACCACCGGTGCATTGTATGTCCATGAACCCATCCATACCTCAATGAATTAGGGATATTAATGGTTTATTAAAGGTTAAATCTAAACTGAGATAGAAATAAAATGCAATGCAATTTGTAATAAATTCGTGCTTTTAATATACAATGTGAATAATATAACAATGAAAAAATTCTGATGTAAGAAAAAATTGTCTATTAACGATTGTAATAAAATGTATATGAATTCACACAAAACTTTTACTTTTATTGGCATTTATGCATAAATATGATGAAAAAAAAATCACATATCACCACTTGTATACACTTAAGTATTAAATCACATATCACCACTTGTACACACTTAAGTATTAAATCACATATCACCATGTGTACACACATAAGTATTTAATCACAGGTCACCACTTGCTTACACTTCAGAATTTAATCACAGGTCACTACTTAAGTATTTAATCACAGGTCACCACTTAAATATTTAATCACAGGTCACCATTTGTATATATATAAGTATTTAATCACAGGTGAACACTTGTATACACTTAAGGATCTAAAATATTATAAATAAATCTATAGCGATATGTATAACTAATGGTACTTCGTCAGAAACCCAAGGTTGAGCATGCTCATTCCTACTCCATCATTCATGAGTACATTTATCTGATAATAGCCATTTCTAGCTTATACTTAAACTTATCTGTATTTAGCAGTTTACATAACAAAAATTAATTCATAGAGTATGACAATGATATAGAGGTTTCCTTAAAACAGAAACATTTTCAATTGTAAGTTAATTTCTTGTACTCATACCATTTTATGGTCAATACAAAAAAAATGTTATATCAAAATAACAATTACATCACATTCACAAATTCTTCCAACATTCAAAACATTTTTCCCCAGAAAAAAATCACATAAAAATGATCTAATCTATTATAAATATCACACATTATGTTATTCAACCCAAAAAGCATAAAAAGATTTCACGAGACTGCCACATAACATTTCAAATAATTATTTATGAATTTTGTTATTTTTCTAACAAGATTTAATAAATGGTAATTATTTTTGAATGTTAGAAATTTCCCCATATAATTTCATATACAGTAATTATTTATGTAGATTGATTGATTGGTTGGTGATTAATGCCAACTGATCATTTATGAATGTTATCAAGTTTGTTATAGAATTTCATATTCAGATAATATTCATGAATGTTATCAATTTTAAACACGCATATTCAGAGGAAGTCTTTAGTTTGGTGGACTCTGTCCACATTTTATTGACATAGCAGTTATACCTTCATTATCTTCAAGCTATGAACTGAACACTAGTAAAAAACTAATTTGAATATTTTTTAAAAATAATTATAAGAAAACAAACATAAAATCACATTAAGACCATAAAGGTGAATAGCGAATATTAAACAGAACTTTTAAAAATACGGAATTTGGTGAATTTTGCAAAGTTTCGTGTGTAGCGACACAGAACTGAGGTATCCTAACTTGTTGTTAGAAATCAAACAACTGTCGTCTGCAGCTGAAATATATTTTCTTTGTTATCTTTTATAAAAAAACTAACTTGCAGCATAAAAAAAAAAAAAAAAGAAAAGAGGAAAAAAATCACAGCCACCAATATAAAAATAAATCTTGATGCTTTCTGGGTTAAATATTGTAAAAATATACAATTTTCATTGTAGCTACCCTGCACTGAAAATTTTCTGATTGTATGAAATGTTTATACAATGGGTAATTGAAAAATAATTACAATATCACTTAGTAAAATAATGAAAATTTCTGGCCTATTAAAAATATAATGTATTCTAGGGGGGAGGGGTTAGTACCAAAGAAATTTATGTCTTTTTAAATCTAAAATGAACTTATATAAGAGTATATGTTTTTATATTTTTTTTTAAATTTTTGATACAACCAATATTCAATAAATTCAAAGTTTTATGATTTTATATACTTCTTCATTATTCACATGAGAATTCATAATATTTTTGTAAATTCATAATTTAAAACAAAAATTTAATCTTCATCTTGAATGTGACTTGAATGTACACGTCTTCTTAAAATCAATGGACTTTGTGACTGATTTATCACAGTTGTGCTCTGATCTGAGTCTTCTAAATGTTTATCACAATGAGGTTGCTGTCCGTCTGCTCCTGAGGGACTAGTGGAATTATGGGATACAAAGTCATTACTTCTAGAAGGCACTGGGGTATTTACTCGGGGCACAGAAAGGAGGGACTGTACATCATTGTTATCACTGTGTTCAACAACTTGGACAGGAAGATACAATGGTGATAATCGAGATGGTTTCGGTGATCTTGGAGGAAGTAATAATGACGTTGGTAAAGAAAGTCTTTCTGGTGAATTTCTCACTGTATTTGATGAAAAACAAGACAAAGAAGACGGTTGTGATGCATGACCTGGAAATTCTACCGAGGAATATGATGGCGGTAAAGGTGAATGACAAATTGGTATCGAGTGAGAAGTATGTAAATTGTTTGTTGGTGTTGAAGAGACCATATCTAAAGGAGGATTTAGTCTATCACTACTGGCAGATGTACCTTCAGAATGAACCACAGTCGAACACACTGAACAATCAGTGTTAGGATTGCCTTCCCCTGTCCATGAAACTGTTATCTGCTCGTCCTCCGTTTCAGGAGGAGTCCCTGTAATCAAACGCACCTCTTCGTCACAATCAGCTTCATCAGCTGACCAATCAAACGATCCAGAATCTAAAGTATTATCACGACTATTTGGAAAGTTTCTACATGGACTTTTAGCAGGTGCCGATTGTTCAGAATTGTCTGGCGACAAAGTTGTATTTTTATCAGATTGCGAGACACTATTGTCTCTTGTCAGTACGCTAGCATTTGATGCATCAGATACATTTCTTACATACATACGCGATCGTCTGTCACGTCCACCTCGTCGCTGAGCCAACACATGTTTGTCCCTAATTTTGACCTTCTCGGCACCACTAGACTGGCTTCTATGTAACACATTATGTTTGGCATTACTTCGGCATCGAACATTTGACATTTTACATTTACATATCTCACAACCAAGATTACCTTCTTTGTTTTGAACAAGTAATGTCGGATAGGAATGCGATACAGATCCATCTTTCATTTTTGACTCAGACAATTCATACAAATTTAGCAATATGCATTTGTCCACTGCCGGTGGACTCTCACTGACCACTTTTTGGCGTACAAGTCTACGCCTTTGTCTTTGTGTTGGTGTTGCAGATTTTTTCAATTCTTCTGCAAATTTTGGAATGACATTTTCAGTGTTGTTGCTGTCTATGTTGGTTTCTGTGTAGCTAGATGAATCTGAATAATATGATGGAGTTAACGGAACTTCTAAACTGGAGCCAGAAACATCATGGCCGACATCCAAATTACTGTTGTAACTTGAAACTCTAATATCAATTGGCACTAGAAAAGTACCTACAAAAATTAAAATAAATTTGAAACTGTTCATTATATATTGCAGAAAAACCTGACTACTCCCGAACACATTTGGGATAAAATGAAAAAAAAAAATAAGACGCTGTCAGAAAAGTTCCAAAATCCAATAGAAAAATCGTAGAAAGAGGCAAAATCGATACCCTTAACACACAAATATATGACCGCTCACTGTATTGGCTTGGAACAGGCATTTCAATAAAAAGTGGCAGGGTAAAATTAGTTTCGTGACCAAAAATCGAAAAATCAGTTGATTATTTGAATTTCAATGACATTCAATAATAATTTTTCAAAATCAATCATCTCAAACTTTTCCGGAAATACAGTTTGTCCGAATCTGTTTTGTATTTAGAATATATGTCTTGCACATGTTTGTAAGAGACAGTAAATTATCCTTTTCAAATTGTAAAACTGACATAGACTCATCAAGGTCATGGAGGCAAACACGAGGGAAACCGATAAAACAATAACATCAATTGTGAAGGTCTTGACCTACATTATCACTGGTTGTCCTATCGGACTCGCTGCGATATCATCAAAATGTCTCGACCTTCAGAACTGCCGTTATTCAATATGTAACATTAATAAGACAGAAGATAGAAAGTACAGCTTATCTGCAAGACACAGGATTATGTCACATTCTAACTTTGATGCAAGAGATCATGCTGATCACTGAATGTAACAGTGACAATGAGATGAAGAACAACAATAGAAATGCTATTCCTGAACATTTCATTTCTCAACTACAGCAGTCCTCCCCTACTGCAATGACACAGTGGCATTATAAGAGGGGTTACATCTCCTGAGGGGGACAATTTAGTAGTATTTTACTATCTCAGTGCTTCTAAAATTGGCCTGATAATTCAGGCAATGGCATACTCCTATTAAAATTTGAATAATATTCACAATATCAGAGAATCAGATGCATCAAAATTTGTATGTCACGAAACTCCTCTATTCATATTTCTCCTCCCTTTGTCTAAATTTCAAGGACTCACTTTTAATAGAACATTCAGAAAGTTGTTCGTTGCTTGGAGGACAGAAGGTAAAGCTAGGTGGTAGAGAGATCTGTTTACATATTGGGGTACGTAAACGTCTGATATAACCTTGTATAGGTGTTGGCATCTTTCCAGTATTCTGAAAAAAAAATTCATAATCAAATATATTCCTCCATTAAAAAAATTTCAACATGAAATTTATTTCTCCATTAAAAACCAAGTGCATCATATCATAGTACTATGTTGCAGTAAAAAAATGTTTGTTGTCTGCCATACAAAATTTGTTGCGAGATCTTATAACAAGCAGGTCCTTGGCCTTGGAGAAGTAGATGGAAATTAAATGAACACTGATGTATATGACTTCCCATTTTATTTTGGGGAAAATGGGAACAAATTTGCAAAATTTATTCAAACTTACTAATATTAAGAGGCATCTTTCTACATGCTTTCAACTAGACAATATTGATTAAAAATTAACCAGTGTCATCAGAAGCTTAAGAACATCATTAACTGTTTATACTATCATTAATGAAATTTCAAAATAAAAATACAGTAAAACCTGCATTGAAAGGACACTGAAGTGCACCTCAAACCTTTATGAGCCGTTGCCCTTTAAATACATATTCATTTATATGCACTATTCATTAAATAGAGAAAATGAAACTGTCCTTTATAGACAGTGATTTGTTATATACAGGTCATTCTTAGGGAGGTTTGATTTGATTTGATTTTTGATTTTTGGTGTTTTAACGCCACTTTCAGCAATATTTCAGCTATATCATGGCGACCAGTTTTAGTGGTGGAGGAAGCTGGAGTACCCGGAGAGAACCACCGACCATGGGCAAGCAACTGGTAAACTTTATCACTTGTGGCTGCGAGTCGAGTGCACCCTTTTTTGCAATTTACAAAGCCGGGCACGAACCCACGCCGTATTGGTGATAGGCTTGTACGAGTTGTTAGGTAATCCAACTCATTGAGCCACCCAGCCCCCTTAGGGAGGTTTGACAGTCCTTATGTACTCTGTAAGTCGATTAGATACTCTTATCCCACAAGTAGACCTTGAAATGAGCAGAAGTTTAACTTACCAACCTTGTAACCAGTGACTTGCACTGATATCATAGTGATGGTAAACATGAAAGACTAAAGGTAAATATATATACCTGTATTATGCATAGATGGCCTCCCTTGATTGAAAATTAACTAATGTCTCATTTGACTACATCAGGAATTGCATGATATTATTCGTCAAAGATCAAAGCAATATTCTATGCACAAAATCTGATCTAAAATTCAAAAAGCCAAACAATTTATATTTTACCTGATTTTCACTGGATTTTTCAGGGTTTTTAGTGGAATCTTCCTTTTCGTCACCATCATTCTCATTATTTTCATCGTCTCCACCACCAGCTCCATCATCATCCATTAGTTTGTGAGATTCCTGAAAAAAAGAATCCAGAAATGAATCCCTTGAAGTTAGTTAAGGCTATTGTGGTTTAAAAACATCACTCCATACAGAATACCCAATAATAAGTCCTAAACTTTGAATTCAGAATGTAAAATCATAATAGAATCATTAAAAATTACTTCTGGAAAGTTGTATTTCAGTCTTTGAACATCAAAAGAACAGTTAAATAATAAAGGGATAACCATAATTAACCTGAGATAGTTTGGGCTTGGTTTATTGGTTTATGGATGTTATCATAGAGAAGAAATTCTGGAAAGGTGTAATCCCCCTGCCTTGGGTAGGTGTCAGGGTACAAAATTAATGTTTTGTGATGTTAAGAGTTGTGGTCAGAGGTAACCATCCTAAATCATTTGGCCACTAAGGCCCCTAACCAGGAATGCTTAATGTAAATGAAATTTCACCTTTGTTTAACAAAAAAAAAAAAACTATAACACATTTGTTAAAAACATCTTTATCATAAAAAGATTATACTTCTTCAGGATCACATTTTAGAAACAAGGGAGACAACCTCACCTGTAGTTTAAGTTCAATCAAATCAGGATGTATTGTTATTTCAAGGGAGACAACCTCAGCTGTATTTTAAGTTAAATCAAATCAGGATGTTTTGTTATTTCAAGGGAGACAACATCACCTGTAACTTAAGTTCAATACAAGATGAACTGTGAGCTAATGCTCACTTATGATACCACCGCTCTTCGGCAAACAGGAAGTAGGAATCTGACGGGTCAAAAAACGCTTCCCACCATATGGGGTACCTAAATGAAGCTTGTGACCAAATATCAGATTTCTGCCATCAATAGTTGCTGAGAAAAATGTGACTAAAAATAGGCATATACAAAATGTATGTTCAATGTGTATAAAAATCAACAGTCGGCAAACAGGAAGTAGGAATCTGACAGGTCCAAAAACGCTTCCCACAATATGGCATACCTATATGAAGCTTGTGACCAAATATCAGATTCCTGTCATCAATAGTTGCTTAGAAAAATGTGATGAAAAATGTGCATATATACAAATGTATGTTAAATGTGTATAAAAATTTAAAAAATCGGCAAACAGGAAGCAGGAATCTGATGGGTACAAAAACGCTTCCCACGATATGGGGTACCTATATGAAACTTGTGACCAAATATCAGATTTCTGCCATTAATAGTTGCTGTGAAAAATGTGATGAAAAATTGGCATATATGTTCAATGTGTATAAAAAACAACTAAGTCGGCAAACAGGAAGTAGGAATCTGACGGGTCCAAAAACATTTCCCACAATATGGCATACCTATATGAAGCTTGTGACCAAATATCAGATTCCTGTCATCAATAGTTGCTTAGAAAAATGCGACGAAAAATGTGCATATATACAAATGTATGTTAAATGTGTATAAAAATTTAAAAAATCGGCAAACAGGAAGTAAGAATCTGACGGGTCCAAAAACGCTTCCCACGATATGGGGTACCTATATGAAGCTTGTGACCAAATATCAGATTTCTGCCATCAATAGTTGCTGAGAAAAATGTGACGAAAAATGTGCATATATGTTCAATGTGTATAAAAACCAACTAAGTCGGCAAACAGGCAGTATAGTAGGAATCTGACGGGTCCAAAAACACTACTCACAATATGGTATACCTATATGACGCTTGTGACCAAATATAAGATTTCTCCCATCAACAGTTACTGAGAAAAATGCGACGAAAAATATCTTGGACGGACGGACAGGGGTAAAACAGTATATCCCCCTCCCCCTTCGGGAGCGGGGGTATAAAAATTAGGATGTATTGTTATTTCAAGGGAGACAACCTCAGCTGTATTTTAAGTTCAATCAAATCAGGATGCTTTGTTATTTCAAGGGAGACAACCTCATCTGTAACTGAAGTTCAATCAAATCAGGATGTTTTGTTATTTAAAGTTATTTCAAGGGAGACAACCTCACCTGTAGTTTAAGTTCAATCAAATCAGGATGTTTTGTTATTTAAAGTTATTTCAAGGGAGACAACCTCACCTGTAGTTAAATCAAAGCAGTATGTTTTGTAATTTCAAGAGAGACAATCTAACCTGTAGTTTAAGTTCATGTTATTTCAAGGGAGACAACCTCACCTGTAGCATAAGTTAAATCAAATCAGGATGTTTTACTATTTCAAGGGAGACAACCTCACCTACAGTTTTAAGTTCAATCAAATCAGGATGTATTGTTACTTAAAGGGAGACAATCTAAACCAGTAGCTTAAGTTTAATCAAATCAGGATGTTTTGTAATTTCAAGGGAGACAATCTAACCTGTAGTTTAAGTTCAATCAAATCAGGATGTTTTGCTATTTCAAGGGAGAAAACCTCGCCTGTAGTTTAAGTTCAATCAAATCAGGATGTTTTGCTATTTCAAGGGAGAAAACCTCGCCTGTAGTTTAAGTTAAATCAAATCAGGATGTTTTGTCATTTCAAGGGAGACAACCTCATCTGCAGTTTTAAGTTCAATCAAAGCAGCATGTTTTGTTATTTTAAGTAATTTCAAGGGAGGCAACCTCACCTGTAGTTTAAGTTCAATCAAATCAGAATGTTTTCTTATTTCAAGGGAGACAACCTCACCTGTAGTTTAAGTTCAATCAAATCAGGATGTTTTCTTATTTCAAGGGAGACAACTTCAAATGTAGCTTAAGTTCAATCAAATCAGGATGTTATGTTATATCAAGGGAGACAACCTCACCTGTAGCATAAGTTCAATCAAAACAGGATGTTATGTTATTTCAAGGGAGACAACCTCACCTGTAGTTTAAGGAGGTTTTATTATAACAAGGGAGACAACCTCACCTGCAGCTTAAGGATGTTTTATTATTACAAGGGAGACAACCTCACCTGTAGTTTAAGTATGCTTTATTATTACAAGGGAGACAACCTCACCTGTAGCTTAAGGATGTTTTATTATTACAAGGAAGACAACCTCACCTGTAGCTTAAGGATGCTTTATTATTATTACAAGGGAGACAACCTCACCTGTAGTTTAAGGATGTTTTGTTATTTCAAGAGAGACAACATCACCTATAATTTAAGTTCAATCAAATCAGGATGTTTTCTTATTTCAAGGGAGACAACCTCACCTGTAGTTTAAGTTCAATCAAATCAGGATATTTTCTTATTTCAAGGGAGACAACTTCACATGTAGCTTAAGTTCAATCAAATCAGGATGCTTTGTTATTTCAAGGGAGACAACCTCACTTGTAGCTTAAGTTCAATCAAAACAGGATGCTATGTTATTTCAAGGGAGACAACCTCACCTGTAGTTTAAGGATGTTTTATTATTACAATGGAGACAACCTCACCTGTAGTTTAAGGATGTTTTATTATTACAAGGTAGACAACCTCATCTGTAGTTTAAGGATGTTTTATTATTACAAGGGAGACAACCTCACCTGTAGTTTAAGGATGTTTTGTTATTTCAAGAGAGACAACCTCACCTGTAGTTTAAGTTCAATCAAATCTGGATGTTTTGTAATTTCTAGCTGTTGTCTAAGCTCCTCTTCCATTTCTTCATCAAGTTCTTTGTATTTGTATGTTTCCTGGTGTAATTAGTAAATCATGCAGAAAGTGTTAGTAAGCACACTATATAATCATAACACAAGTAACATGACAATCATGTAATTCTTTTTGTCAGTTTCAAATTAGTAAGTTATTTTGTAGCTATGCTATGTTTAGACAAATTACAAAAATGTATATTGCAGTTTCCTATAAATTACCATATTTTCTCTACTCAGTACGGCTAAAAATAGAAATGTTTGAATAATTACTGTGTAGTAAGTACTAAGAAGTTTTTAATTCAAATGTGATTGGTGAAGAAATAATTGCATCCAAATATATTCAAGACTTTCATTATGATATTGAGGTCTCATAAAATTATTAAAGTTTGAGTTTCATTAAAACTTCTGCTGTTGTTGATAAAAATCAGACAAGAATAAACTTTAGTATAATTAAAAACTTGACAAAAAATCCACAGACTATCATACATGTGTTTTTATTATATAGTGTGGTACATGAGTGCTGATATTAATCATTCAAGTGCCTTGTGTGAATTTCTAAAAATAAATTCTCAACTAATTTCTAAATTCAAAACAAAAATCTTTATAAAAGAGTGATGAAATTTGACGAGTAATATTAAAACAAATTGATATTGGTAAACATATTTATTTCGTTAAAAACAAATTAACAGATATTGGCAACCTTAGGCCAAATAAAATAAAAGTTCTGGTTCTCAGACAATGCCGCCCCCTCAAAATTTCTGCCGATGGGATGTTTTTATTGCCGTACAGAACATTTTTGAAGAAAAAAAAAATCAAATTTACCGCCAAATTTAAGTTGTTAAACGTGTCGGTGACGCGGACGAGTTTTGACAAACATTTGAATGACCGATCAATCGAAAACGAAAGTAAAAATTCAGCATGGCTACGAGTGAAAACACTGTCCTCGTCAGTTTTAATGTACAGTTACGTTCCAAACAAATGGTTCCGTGGACTTTCCTGCCTGCTGACAGAACAATGACAGTTACAGAGTTATGTAAGAGTATATTCGTGGGTGATTTTACGGACATAAAAGAGGTTGGAGAAAACAACAACCCTTTCGTTAATTTTGACCTGAAGAACGAGGTGTCTGTTGGAAAATCCAAATCTCTCCAAGTAAACACTATTGTGTTGTTTGTTTGCCAAAATAGTAGAATTGAACTGGTTTGTGTTATGTTTTTAACCCACTGAAAATAAAAAAAAATTATAAAAACCCTTCCCATGTTGGATTGGAAATAAAAACAAAAAATAAAAACCCTACCTACCTTGCCCTTTTTTTGAAATCCATTGTCTGAGAACCAGAATATTTTTTTTTAGATGGCCTTACTTATTTCATTTTATTTTAAAAATTCAGATTAAAATAAATGTCTTTTCATTACATCTGTTTTTTTTTTTTTTAATTCCATGTCATGTATTAGTACAAGTTATTTCTTTGAAATATAAATGTAAGCATTTGAAATGTGTTAAATAGGCACTATAAAATAGACAGGCAAAAAAGGTTAAATATATTAAAAAAACTAAAAATAAATTTCTTCTAAAATAAAAATTACCTCAAGATGTTTCATTAAAACAGCAACAACAACATTTACAAGTACAAACTGAGCCATCAGAACAAAAATGACAAAGAAAACCGGAGCAATTATCGAGTTAACACAACAGTTAGTCAGACAATCGCTGGAGTCGTCACAATCTTCACGTAATGTGTCCTAAAAAGGAAAAAAATAATATATATAACAGTATGACAAGTCTCACGAATACTTACAGAAACTGCTAGAGTTATCTCCTCTTTGTATATATAGAACTGCATACATGTATCATTGATTTTACTGTGTGGTTTCAGAAGAGAAGATGAAAATATGAATAGCAAATACTTTTCTGAGGGAACACACACATCAAGTGATCGACTTTTGGCAAGCAGAACTGCAAATGGTATTCCATCTTAAATATTACTGCAATCATCTTGGGGCTATTTAAGATAAAGATCGTATGTGGTAGGGTTTGGGTGGGTAGGGTTGTGGAAAGCACTTTATATATTAATATTTGGATGGGTATTTTATAACTCTTCAATGACACTTGTAACTGTAAGCTAACTAAAACTTGTATGGGTAGTGGGTCAACAAAAAATACAATTCTACCACAATTATTTCTGGTATAGCACTTATCTTCAATATTTGAATATGTAATGAATTAAAACCTTCATAATTCCATTCCAGTTATCTCCTGTAGCTACTCTGAACAACGTCAGGAAGGCCATCCCAAAGTCCTTGAAGTGAGCATGTGGTCCTAGACCTTCACATGGATGGTCCTCTGAACACTCTATACAAATGAAAAAAGATTTATGTAGAAATGAAGTAATAAATTATTATATTTTACAGTGTATATAAATAGGAATAAATCAATGTGATTTATTTTTTGAGAGTAAAAGTGGAAGTATTCCTAATAGAATGTATGCACATGCCCCTCCACCTGGTAATGTACTTGAGGAAAAAATCAAAACAATTCTACTATCTATTAATACATCTGACATCTGGTCTGATAAGAGGGATGGAGGACTTTGGTGGGAGTAGCCTTATAATAGGGGAGGGGCTACTGTATCTACATATACACTCGAGTCTGTAACTTTGACAGTGGTGATGTGCAATCTTTTACAATTAGGGTTATTTAAGGATGGTAGGGGGGTTTACCTCTTCTACTCTTGTTTCTTAAAACAATCAAGCTCACTACAACAATATCATTCATAATCCATAAACAAAAGACATTTTTCACCTTTTTTTGGTTGTAAAATCTTTCTTTAAAAAAAAGAGTGAGCGAGTGATTGTTCAACGCCAGGTGTGTAATTTTTCAGCTATATCATGGTGAGATATCTGATACGTATTTTTCGATAAGATGTCTTCTTTGTACTAGACCAACTGGCTTAGATTGTATAGTGCTAGCTCACAGAAACAACAGTCCATAGATAGAAGGATATGGTTTTATTAAGAAAGAGACACAATATATGGGTGTTTTTCAATGTTTCTAAAGTACTTCAATTACAGGGCTCTACACTGCGACCAAAGCGAGTTACTTTTGTAAAATGCAAGTAAAAATTCTGTATTGATAGCCAGACATCGAGTTGATATTTCCGAAAATTTTTCTTTCTGTCACCAACCATATTTTTCAATTTAAATTCCGACTTTGATTATCTGTTTTTTTAAATTGCACAATTGACTCACATACGAAAGTTTTAAATCACGTACTTTTAACACTTGGAAATTACCACGATGTGTAAAAACAAAACATTCTTCCATTTTTTTTCTCACCAAGAATAAACCGCTTGAAAAAACTAATTGTGAAGCTGGCCTGCCTGATGCAACATTGACGGAAATATCAAGCCAAAATACTAATGAAGGTTCGGGTTCTAAAGCTGAAAAGCGTAAATTCCAAGATGTCTGGAAGTCAGAGTTTTTGTGGCTCATTATTTACGATTACAGTAGCGACGTTATGTCTTGTGATGTTTGCCGAAAGGCAGGACCAAATATTGCTGGCAAAACCGAATTTGTTACTGGAAAGAAAAAGTTTAAACGTGAAAGTCTTGTTTATCATAATAAAAGTCAGAAACATGAAAAATGTTTCAATATGGTATCAGCAAAAGCCCATTCCTTAACTTATACTATTACTAGTACATTTTTAGCTCCAGTAAACCATCTTCAAGTTCAATACTTCAGTCTTTTGAAAAACAGTCAGAAATGTTTTTAAATTGGACTTATAATAAAATTGCCTTTGTTATTGCCAAAGAAATAAAAACATATTGGAGTTATATAGTACGAATTTGTATTAATCTGGCTAGTAACATACTTTTGTTGGAGAGTAAAAAATATTTCCTTACTAGCCAGGGGCTAGTGGGAGCTGATATGAATCGTAGAGCCCTGAATTATAATTCTTTGGATGCAAAACAAAATGTAAAAAAAAAAAAAAAAAAAAAATGGAAACCTGCATTTATTTAAATACTTCAAATATAAACCACTTCATAATAAACATACCCAATCTACCAAACAGTTCTACCCCTAAAGCAGCAAATATGAAGAAGAGAAGAAAGAACAGAAGACCTAGATTGCCCACTTGTGGTAAAGCCTGTATAACTGTGTCTAACAATGCACGGATCCCTTTAGCCATCTTCAGTAACTTCAGCACTGTAAAAAAAAATTATAGCGATATTATAATAATACATTGTACCATATTTTCTGGAACATGTTTGTAAAGTAGTTCATAATAAAACACTGTAGATTTTCCCCATGTACTTAATTTCATAATACTTAGATTGAGAAAACATATTTTGCATAGCAACTAATGGTTGCTTTTCACATATCAAGGTAATTGATATTTAAGGGGCTTAAAGCACAACTTGTAGCAAGCTCAATTATTTTTGCTAATGCCTCATCCAATGATGGGGCGTATAATACAGGACTTCTGCATCATTACATTCCAAAATTTTCGAGGTGACCATACCAACTGCCAAATTTAAGAAATCTAAATGGATGATTTTTTTTTTTATAGTATCAATATTTTTGAATACCTGTTTTGCATTCAGCATTTTCCATTATCTATGAATACATTTTATGCAAGTTTTCCCTATCATGAAACATTAGATTATTCACCAATAATATTGTCCCTACCTTAAAGTATTATCATTTACCAATAAAATAATGACAGTCAAAACCTATCTAAACCAAACCCTGAATAAAATGGAATCATGAATTAACCAAACTTTAATTAAGTCCCATATTAGGAAATCTTTGTTAAGCTTACTTTTAACTGAACACCTGTCTATACTAAACACAAAAGTTGGTCCCATGGAGGTTCTGTTTCGACAGGTGATCCCAAGGAGGTTCAACTTAGACAGGTTTCACTGTATTTTTAATGGACTGTACAATTAACAGCAGACATTTTCTAATTTTAAGTAAATACAAACCTCTAGCAATTCTAAGCACTCTCATGACTCTGATTATAGTAGGATTTATAGGTATGACGTTTGTCTTCATCTCCTCTAGTATGATACCAATGACGGACAACAGAACAATAAGGATGTCCAGCTGATTCCACCTACAATAGTTCATCTCCATGTTAGTGTGAACACAAAAAATAGGAATGAATAAAATATATACATGTACATGTACAAAACATTTCGAGGTTAAGGGAAGTTAAAACAAATACAAAAAAATGTATTTAACAATGTTTTGTTGTGAGGTCCAAATATATCCAAAAAATATTTTGTCTACATGTCGAATGCCAATCTCCAGTAAAAAAAATATTTTAAATCCCCAGGACCGTTCAGACCAACATGTTTAGTTGGATTTTTATAGTTCTAGCTCACTGAAACATCATTCGGAGGGTAGACATGTCGCTTAACTCAGAGACACATAATGATTCTGATCCAACCAATCTTTGTTCTTATTCCTTATGGCTTAATGCTGTATGCAACAAATACTAATTTAATAATCTCTGATTTGACATGAACGAGGGATTAACTCATGATCTGTCAAATTTGAGATGAGTTTTCTATGCATTACACCAAAGAGGCATTTCTAACTACAGTTATACTAAGCACTATTATAAGGTCACCCTTTTGCAATGAAAAAGTGGCATATAACACGGCATGTTCTCTCTTATGGCAGACAAATTAGTAGTATTTTACTATCTCAATGAGTGAGTGAGTGATTGTTGTTTAACACCGACTCAGCAATTTTTCAGCTATATCATGGTGAGAACAAGTTAATTTCCAATCAGATGATGATGAGGTCCACTTTGTACTAGACCAACATGCTTAGTTGGATTTTTATAGTGCTAACTCACTGAAACCACAGTCCATGGATAGACATGTCACCCCCACTTGGACAAATAATCCTGATTCCGAGCCCACTAGTCTTCGCTCTCTCTCCTCAATGCTGCGTCCTTAGCGGAGAAGCAACAAATATCAATTTTATACTATGGTAATGCAGTTGAGAACAAGATTTAGTTGTTCAGATCATATAATGTTTGAAGTCTTTCAACAAATACTGGTAAATTCTGACAACACATATTAAAAGCATAATTTTACATGTCTATGAATAGAAAAATGCTGAAAACAGTTTTCCATTATATGAGTGAAAAACACAACACAATATTTTAACAACTTTCCAATCAAGCAGATCTTTTTCCATTATCTCAGTATAGAAAACTAAACAAATTGCAATGTTATATTATAAAATAAAACTTGTTGCTTTTGCACTTTTTATCTGAAACATAATGGTGAGAATGTGACATCGTAGTGATGCATCATAATTCTCTGTGTTCTAAAGATAAGCCAGCCTCCAGAGAATATATTTGTCCAATTTGTTTGAAATCCAACAAACACAGATACACACAAAAATCTTGTTAAAAATCTATTTTTAAGTTTGAGAAACATTTTCATACAAATTCACAACTCGGTAGGTTTGGTTAGGTTTATGGTCTTTAATGCCACTTTCAACAATATTTCAGTCATATTGTGGCAGTCAGTTTTATAGGTGGAGGAAACTGAAGTACCAAGAGAAAACCACTGACCTTCCGCAAGTCACTGACAAACTTTATCACAACTCAGTAGGTGCACCTCTACATTTGAAATTGAGCCTCCAACTCCAATTTATTTTTAAGAACCATGACTCTATATATTTTTTCAATCTATTAGGAACATATCTTTTCTGTTATTGTAAACAAATTTTTTAAAATAAAAAAATAAATCCATGCAATTTAATAACTAAAAAAAAATGCAAATTTAAAGTGAAAACTAAACAAAATGCAATATTATATAATAAAACATTTTGCTCGTAAGGGTAAAAGTGAAGTTAATTTGTTCGTGTAATGATATTGCAGATATTATTGCACATGCTGAAGTAATTAAGTGTCTTGTTAGAAGAAAAAGAAACATGCTTTTTACATAGGTATTAAAACTGTGACATACACATGTGTAAAAAGCTATCAAAGATATTGAAGAAAACTTTCAAAAGTACTGGGACTATATACCTTTCCTTTCAAAATATCTTTAAATATAGCTGTTATAAAAGTATTTTTATACTTAACAGAAAAAAACACACCATTATTATATATTGGTAAGCTACTATTTAAAACACTTTAATGACAACAATAATTGTTAACACTGTTACTGATTTATTTTATCTGATATGTTCTGAGGTGTATTCTGTAAAGGAATTGGAGAAACAGAAATTAAACATATAGCATTCTATGGCAGTCCCCATCACCTGTTCTGACCCTTTAAAATATACAATTTGGAGCCCAACACAAAAACAAAATATGTTAGGACAAACTAGATATTCAGGCCTATCATACTGTAAAACCTGAAGTACAACTGACTTATGGGTTCTAAGAAAGGTTGGAATAGTTTTAGAAGGAAGAAAGAAAGAATAATATTAATAAGAAATGGACCAACAGTAAATTTTTCAATATTGTTGGCAGGATTTAAAAAAAATATTTGTAGTAGTTAGTAAATAAAATTATAATATAGATGTGTTGTAATAGAGAGAGTATGAAAAACAGACAGATCTAAATGTGTTGTAATGCTGCCAGTAGTGGCAAAAATGTATCCAATGTGGATCTAAATGTGTGGTAACACAGTCATGATAAAAATATTTCCAAGACAGATCAAAATGTTTAGCAACATCGACAGTTGTGATGAAGATATGCCACAGAGCCAGTTATGACAAAGATGTGTCCAAGATGGATCAAAATGTGTTACAACACAGACAGTCAAAATGTTTTCATAACAGCACCAAAATCACCATATTTCTGTACAGAAATGAATACTGATAGTAGGTTTAAAAATCAACTCCATATTTTATATTATGCCTATACAGATATTTACTTCAAAGATAGCGTCAATAACGCTCTGTACAAGTGGTTATTTACATCAGGGGTTTATTTTGTGATTTTTTAATCTTAATTTCGTGTGCATGTTAATTCTGCAAAAATTGAAAAAGCGGGAATACAAATTTTGCAATTTTAGCATTAAATGAGTGATAGAGAAAAAGGTATCAAACATTTATCATAAGCTTGTGAAAAAAACACCAAAGGATCATATTGTAAATGTTATAGAAGAAAACAAAAATCCAGACCAAGTGGTAATTAGCTAGCATCAAACCGTTATGCTATGAAAAATAATTCATAAAAATATTCACGTTTTTACACATGCTTTCTGGGATGAAATTGACAGTTGCATAATCTGTTCCAATTAATTTACAAGTTTGAATGGCATTACTAAAAGAGTTAAATGTGTGGAAAAGGGATGAGAACAGACTAAAGCCGGTCAAAATGGTCGACCTTCATGACAGACGGCAAAACATTACTGCACTATTAGCATGACCAAATCAGATAAATCATAACCACCATCATTAAATTAAACTGGACACTGAATTTATTATCATTTAGGGTATTTAAGGCTGTTGGAAACCCCATTTTGAACCTCAGTGACAAATACGACAAATCATGTGCCAATATACCAGTAGGTGTTTATTTCTTTACTGCTAAGCTAACTTATTTCTGTACACTGGATTGAAATTTTTAATCAATAATTGAAATAACAATTACTATTCACTGACAGGTAACAAATTAGCAGTATTATAAACAATTTCACTTTTTTTTTATTATCTGAAGACAATCTCCCGTCAACAAACTGTTGACTGCCCACAGTTTTTCTAACTGTTAATCTGTCTAAACTGTTTACTGTCTAGTCGAAGTTCATTTGTTACCGGCGTCACATGTTTACCTGTTGTCGGATAATGGCAAATCAAAGTTCTAGTTAACAAGTTAATACATTTTTTGTATATACCATATATACATGTAAAATGCAAAAGAGATGAAAATGACCCCCACACGAATATTAACCACTAATACAGCAATATTAAAAAATAATAATAATAATAAAATTGTTTATTAATGAGCACATGGAAAATGTGTACTTGACATAGTATAGAGAGTTACATTAAGCATTAAGAACTTTCTTTCGTCAATTCTGTAATATACAAATCTATCCTTCTGTGTATTAGCATATAAAATGCCACAAAGTGATCTTTCTATAAAAAAGTGATTGCAAAACATCACAGGCAATGCCTGGTGTAGAAAAAAATGTCACACACACCTCCTTAAGCAATGTTTATTTGGAACAAGTGTCACATGTAGAACTAAGTTTCAACTATCAAATGTTTTCTGGTCAAACTTGCATCTTTTTGTTTTCTATTTTGAGTCACTACCAAAGTCAAAACTCGTGGTTCATTTTTTTTCTTTTTTTGAGTCACTACCAAAGTCAAAACTCGTGGTTCATTTTTTTTCTTTTTTTGAGTCACTACCAGAGTCAAAACTCGTGGTTCATTTTTTTTCTTTTTTTGAGTCACTACCAAAGTCAAAACTCGTGGTTCATTTTTTTTCTTTTTTTGAGTCACTACCAAAGTCAAAACTCGTGGTTCTTTTTTTCTTCTATTTTTGAGTCACTACCAGAGTCAAAACTTGTGGTTCTTTTTTTTTCTTTTTTTGAGTCACTACCAAAGTCAAAACTCGTGGTTCATTTTTCTTTTTTTGAGTCATTACCAAAGTCAAAACTCGTGGTTCTTTTTTTCTTCTATTTTTGAGTCACTACCAGTCAAAACCTGTGGTTCTTTTTTTGAGTCACTACCAAAGTCAAAACTCGTGGTTCTTTTTTTGAGTCACTACCAGAGTCAAAACTCGTGGTTCATTTTTCTTTTTTTGAGTCACTACCAAAGTCAAAACTTGTGGTTCTTTTTTTGAGTCACTACCAAAGTCAAAACTCGTGGTTCATTTTTCTTTTTTTGAGTCACTACCAAAGTCAAAACTCGTGGTTCCTTTTTTGAGTCACTACCAGAGTCAAAACTTGTGGATCATTTTTCTTTTTTTGAGTCACTACCAAAGTCAAAACTCGTGGTTCATTTTTCTTTTTTTGAGTCACTACCAAAGTCAAAACTCGTGGTTCATTTTTCTTTTTTTGAGTCACTACCAAAGTTAAAACTCGTGGTTCTTTTTTTTCCTTTTTTTGAGTCACTACCAAAGTCAAAACTCGTGGTTCATTTTTCTTTTTTGAGCCACTACCAGAGTCAAAACTTGTGGTTCTTTTTTCTTCTTTTTTTGAGTCACTACCAGAGTCAAAACTTGTGGTTCATTTTTCTTTTTTTGAGTCACTACCAAAGTCAAAACTCGTGTTTTTTTTCTTTCTTTTTTTGAGTCACTACCAGAGTCAAAACTTGTGGTTCTTTTTTTTTCTTTTTTTGAGTCACTACCAGAGTCAAAACTCGTGGTTCATTTTTCTTTTTTTGAGTCACTACCAAAGTCAAAACTCGTGATTCATTTTTCTTTTTTTGAGTCACTACCAAAGTCAAAACTTGTGGTTCTTTTTTTGAGTCACTACCAGAGTCAAAACTCATGGTTCAATTTTCTTTTTTTGAGTCACTACCAAAGTCAAAACTCGTGGTTCTTTTTTTGAGTCACTACCAAAGTCAAAACTCGTGGTTCATTTTTCTTTTTTTGAGTCACTACCAAAGTCAAAACTCGTGATTCATTTTTCTTTTTTGAGCCACTACCAGTCAAAACTCGTGGTTCTTTTTTTTTCTTTTTTTGAGTCACTACCAGAGTCAAAACTCGTGGTTCATTTTTCTTTTTTTGAGTCACTACCAAAGTCAAAACTTGTGGTTCATTTTTCTTTTTTTGAGTCATTACCAAAGTCAAAACTCGTGGTTCTTTTTTTGAGTCACTACCAAAGTCAAAACTTGTGGTTCTTTTTTTTTCTTTTTTTGAGTCACTACCAAAGTCAAAACTCGTGGTTCATTTTTCTTTTTTTGAGTCACTACCAAAGTCAAAACTCGGGGTTCTTTTTTTCTTCTATTTTTGAGTCACTACCAGAGTCAAAACCTGTGGTTCTTTTTTTGAGTCACTACCAAAGTCAAAACTCATGGTTCTTTTTTTGAGTCACTACCAGAGTCAAAACTCGTGGTTCATTTTTCTTTTTTTGAGTCACTACCAAAGTCAAAATTCGTGGTTCTTTTTTTTCTTTTTTTGAGTCACTACCAAAGTCAAAACTCGTGGTTCATTTTTTTTCTTTTTTTGAGTCACTACCAAAGTCAAAATTCGTGGTTCATTTTTCTTTTTTTGAGTCACTACCAAAGTCAAAACTCGTGGTTCTTTTTTTGAGTCACTACCAGAGTCAAAACTTGTGGTTCATTTTTCTTTTTTTTTAGTTACTACCAGAGTCAAAATTCCTTTTTGAGTTACTACAAATGTTCCAGATAAACTTTCCTTAAAGATTGATAGTCAATAATCTTTCAATTAAAAACATAAGCTGGTGAAAGAAAATGTGCATATTGATTAGAATACTTTAAAATAATTTGAGTAAAACACATTGAGTTTTACCTGCTGTTTAATATGCAAAAAACAAAGATAATAGGGTTACTCTTGTCAAAATACGAACAAAAATAAATAATATATATCCTTTTTTTTTTCTAAAAAGATAAAAAAAATTAAAGTAAAAAGATGCCATTTATGTTATGAAAAATTGACATTATGCAAATTTATTTGTTGACATTTAATTAATATGTAAAACAAAAAATAACAACTTTATAATGTCTTAGAAAGACCATCCACTGAATGAAATTAAGGATTTCTAATTATTAAAAACAATTGAATATTGATTCCATTTTCAATTAATATTGTCATGTATTTGTTTTTTGTCAGTCAATTTTACTCTGATTGGCAGATATTTAAGGCATAATTACACCTTATACAAGTATCCTGGGTTTTGATTGGTTGGCAAACAAAGAATTTCATTCAATTATTTGAGAATTTAACTTTTTATCCCTCTGTGCTAAGGTATTTTGCCATTTTTATCCTCGCAAGCCTCAACCTGTAAAAATCATTCGTAATCTTTCTTCTTTACCGTTTGTTCTACGTAATGTAACATGTTTTTCAAACCTGAAAACCGGAAGTGTTCCGATGTGACAGTGAAATGTCATTTGATAACATAAAATAGCATGGCATAAAGTAAAACTTTTGTGAAGCAAATATTAAAACAGAAAAAATTGATTGAAACGGAAAAAAAAAATTTGTACCGGTACTATTTATTCAACAATTGTTCTGAATGGTATTGAGTCAATTTTAACAGATATATCATGTTAGAGAGGGGTATTTGCGAAAGAATACCTGTCTGGACACTAAATATCTCAAGCCAATATTTTTTGGAAATACCCCTCCCAAACATGATATATCTGTTCTGCCGTATTTAGTAAAATTATTTTATATATAGTATCTCAAATTTGAATGTATTTACATGAACCATCAAGATGCACACATTCGCTATAAATCATATATATATTATTACCTGTCTTTAATATATCGAATCATTCCCAGGGCAATAATTTTCATTGTTGCCTCCATTATAAACACACTTGTGAAGAAGTAGTTAAATATCTTCAGAGCAAATTCTAATTCCTGTAAAATGAAAACAAACAATAAAAGAATGAAAGATTGGTAATAATCTCTCATGTAATCAAAATCATGTCACCTAATTACACTCAAATCTTTAAAATATTCCAACTTAAATCTAAATTCTAGTGAATAAATATTGCAAGATTTACACCAATTAAAATCTGAATAATTTTTCCATGCTTCTATCAGTCATCCCAAGGACTGTTCATTTACATTCTTTGTTTTCTTTTTTGTTAATTTTTTCAAATAAAATGAGCACATACTACTTTTTCAAGTGTGTCCTTTTTTTCTGTTTACTTTGCATCAAAATGGTTCTTTTCTCACATTAGTAATCTGTCTTTTATTCAAATTATCTCCCTATATAAGAAGTAGATGCATTTTTATGTGCTATGTCTTAAACAGAACTTCATCTGTATCAAATTTTACATAGTCTACATTTCTAATGACATTTTTTAATTTTCAAGAAATATTCCAAGTCTGATTGAGAGAATTGTATATTTATCTGTTATTTCACTTACTGGTGGCATCATATAGTATTCCATTGCCATGGTGATGACATTTGAACCTATGACCCCAGCTATGGCAAGGTCAAAGTATTTACTGTTGACAACTGCATGAATGAGCAGACGACACTTGGAATAGTTAGACCAATATGCTGGACGACTCAATTCTTTATTGAAAAACAAAATAAAATACATTATAAACATATACAAAAAAACCCAACAACATTGAAATATTGGTTAATTTCAAAATTTTACTCATAAATAGACACAATTAAATTCATTTTTAGCAGTCTGTTTTTTTTTTTAAATAAGTATGTGAAGTTGGTTTTTTGTTTGTGATTTTAAAAACATAGAAAACACTGTATATAGATGTATAAATGAGATACAGTTTTACCACGGCAACTGTATACAATGTTTACATTTCTTACGATCTATAACAGGAAATGAGTTTGAATACATTATTTGGAGATTTCTTCTTCTTATTTTTCTTTTTCTTTTTTTGGTCAACAAATTCATTGATGCAGCCTTTCAGAAATGACGTAGGTTGTCTCTGAGAAACACATAATCAGCTTTGAGTGGCCTATACCTTTCTTTGTTCCAGTTGTAATAAATTTAATCTTACAAATCTGTGTATATAATAATAGAAGTGAAAATATACAAGTCAAGATAAAAATGTTGTGACCAGTATATGTAGAAAACTCTGAATGAAATGTAATGAAGAAATTCAGAAATGTATGAAAAAACACACAATGAGATTACAACACAATCATAGACTTACCTTCTGACATATAAAAAGAGAAAAAAAGATACAAGACAATACCGTTGTACAAATACTGAGTCTGGCAGACTAATGCACACAAAACAGATAATACATCTACTATACTAAAATTAGATTAAAGTTCTACTCTATCATTCCACAAATATATCAATATATCATTTATTTCATACATTTTCATCTAATAATAACATAGTATTAAGTTTTTATACATTTTCATCTCAAATCAGTATTGAATTTAAATACATTTTAATCAGAATTCATAAATTATTAATAATATTTTCATCAGAATGTTTATTTTTAATGTGTACAATTTTTGTCAGATGAATATTTTCTTCTACAGTTTGATATACACTGTAAATAATATTCATGAAATATTCTACATAATTACACCTTATATAAGAATCCTGGATTTTGATTGGTTAATAGCCGGTGTATTTTTCGCATATTTTCATACTTAGGATTAATTTCGTTCCTCTTTGCCGCTGCCGAGGTATTTGCATGAAAATTTAACTTTTTTACCCTCGCGTGCATCAAACCGCCAAATTCATTCGGAATATTTCTTCTTTACCTTTATACGTAAAGTAACGTGATTAATCAAATTTGAAACCCGGAAGTGTTCCGAAGTAAAGGAATTAACTTTTTTTTTCCTCTGCCGTGGTATTTGCGAAAACGTATTTCACTTTTTACCCTCACGTGCCGCAAACCGCCAAATTCATTCAGAATACTTCAACCACTGTCTAACAAAACAAATCGAATAGTCCTGAAAACGACAAGCAAAAGGTATTATTTATTTAGCCAGTGTTCTAAATATAAATAATATTCGGTGTAATTAAACAGATATATCATGTTTGGGAGGGGTATTTGCGAAAAATACCAGTCTTGAGACTAAATTCCCTTCGCCGTACGGCTCGGGAAATTTGTTGTCTCTCGACTGGTATTTTTCGCAAATACCCCTCCCAAACATGATATATCTGTTCATAATACACTATTATACAATTGATGACTTTCGATGAGGTAAATACAAGGATTGATCAACCATGGAATTTTGACTTTGTTAATATGTTTTTTTTTATATAAAAATCGAACAATAATTGGCTTCAGAATTATTTTCTTAACAATTCTGATTTTTAATGAAATATATAGTAAAATAATTACAGTGACATACTTTTTACACGTCTCTGTACTAACTCTAAAGAGCGAAGGTAAGGCTGTACTGAATGTTACTTTACTGCTGTTAAACTCTAAAGAGCGAAGGTAAGGCTGTACTGAATGTTACTTTACTGCTGATAGGCACTGATTGCTAACCAAACCAACCATCAAAGTATCAACTTTGGTATGCAAGCTTTGATTCCTTATAATTTGAAGCTTACAGGTAGTAGTTAAAATATAGTACTTTTAATAGATAAAGGATGCTTTGTATATTTCTCTATTATTAAAAAGCTGCTTTACTACAGAAGGGAACCTCCAAAAAATAAGAATACAGAGACAATGAATGATTGTTATTTAACACCACAATGAGCAATGCTTCAGCTGAGCTGGATTTTAATAGTGTGAGCTCACTAAGACAACAGTCGTCAACCACGAGGACATGTCAATCCACTCAGACACATTATACAACCACGAGGACATGTCAATCCACTCAGATGCATTATACAACCACGAGGACATGTCAATCCACTCCGATGCATTATACAACCACGAGGACATGTCAATCCACTCCGATGCATTATACAACCACGAGGACATGTCAATCCACTCAGACACATTACACAACCACGAGGACATGCCAATCCACTCAGAAACATTACACAACCACGAGGACATGTCAATCCACTCACACATTATACAACCACGAGGACATGTCAATCCACTCAGACACATTATACAACCACAAGGACATGTCAATCCACTCAGACACATTATACAACCACAAGGACATGTCAATCCACTCAGAAACATTACACAACCACGAGGACATGTCAATCCACTCACACATTATACAACCACGAGGACATGTCAATCCACTCAGACACATTATACAACCACGAGGACATGTCAATCCAGTCAGACACATTATACAACCACGAGGACATGTCAATCCACTCAGACACATTATACAACCACGAGGACATGTCAATCCACTCAGACACATTATACAACCATGAGGACATGTCAATCCACTCAGACACATTATACAACCACGAGGACATGTCAATCCACTCACACATTATACAACCACGAGGACATGTTAATCCACTCAGACACAATATACAACCACGAGGACATGTCAATCCACTCACACATTATACAACCATGAGGACATGTCAATCCACTCAGACACATTATACAACCATGAGGACATGTCAATCCACTCAGACACATTATACAACCATGAGGACATGTCAATCCACTCACACATTATACAACCAAGAGGACATGTCAATCCAGTCAGACACATTATACAACCACGAGGACATGTTAATCCACTCAGACACATTATACAACCACGAGGACATGTCAATCCACTCAGACACATTATACACACTATTGAAGCAATCAAGTTTTACATCTACTCCTTAATGATATGTGCTAAGCAGAAGAAACAGCAAATACAGTGAAGCATGTTTAAACCTAAACTCCTTGGCACCAGGTTTTGTGTTCAGTATAGACAGGTGAACTCCTTGGGACCGGGTTTTATGCTCAGTATTGACAAGTGAACTCCTTGGCACCAGGTTTTGTGTTCAGTATAGACAGGTGAACTCCTTGGGACCAGGTTTTGTGTTCAGTATAGAAAGGTGAACTCCTTGGGACCGGGTTTTGTGTTCAGTATAGACAGGTGAACTCCTTGGGACCAGGTTTTATGTTCAGTATAGACAGGTGAACTCCTTGGGACCAGGTTTTATGTTCAGTATAGACAGGTGAACTCCTTGGGACCAGGTTTTGTGTTCAGTATAGACAGGTGAACTCCTTGGCACCAGGTTTTGTGTTCAGTATAGACAGGTGAATTCCTTGGAACCAGGTTTTGTGTTCAGTATAGACAGGTGAACTCCTTGGGACCAGGTCTTGTGTTCAGTATAGACAGGTGATTTTTAATTTTTAATTATTCAAAGATATATTAAAGATACTGGTCGTTTTTCAGTATAATTGTAACAAAACAACCAGGTGAATTCCCTTACAGGTATACCATTTTGACACAAATGTTAACGTGTTATTCGAATGATCATAATTGAAAATAAAACCTCTGGATGATCTTTGAAGACTATTTGATCTTACAAAATAAATAGAAATATATTTACTTACCATGACTATTTTCAGCAACTAAATCCCAATAGATGAATGAAAGTAAATATGTCCATTGCCACGTAGTACGCATTTGGGTCTGTTCGATATGTATCAATAGGTTATCTATATGTTGATCATATAGTCAATGAGGCTCCATGAGGGTTTTAATTGTTTTACTGTTTATATTTTTCTTCATGCCTTCATTTACTATAAACGTTTACTATAAATTTGTGTAATTAAATATCATTATGTTCAATTGTGTATTTTGAAATATATGTAATGGGAGAAGACTGTCTAAGTTGTTTAACTTGTGTCTTATCCTTTTGTCTTTTTGAACAATAAAATATGTTTAAAGTACAGGTGATTGCTTTATACATTTAAAGTTAAGCAAGACTACATTGGGATTGGATTTCAAGTTTGGTTTATACAGGATTCTGGTGTATATTCAGGGTTTGCTTTAGACAGGTTTAACTATACCAATATTATCAACTTTATTTAAATTCTAAGAAATTCACTTGGAACAGCCCTGATATTAAAGGCAATATTAGATTTTGTTATCAAGCTTATACATGCAACATAAAGTGAGTGATTATGAAAAAAAAGAAATCATCAGTTTAAGAAATGACTGCATATTCATCAATACATGAAGGTCAAAGGGCATGAAAACTTAATTTGATACCATCAAATCTTCCACGGTGTATTTCTATCACGAAAAATCCAATCGATTGTGAAAATTTGATACCAACCTTTGTAAGGGAGACAATAAATATCTACCTGTCTATGTACTTAGTAAGTTATGACACTCAGCAGCTAAAGCAAGATATTTGTAACCTCATTAGGTTTATAAGTGGAGCTAATTTGCATTTATAATGGAAAAAATTCAAATCAGTAAACAGACAAAAGGCAATATGACTTTATATTACTGGATAACAGTATTGTATTTTAATATTTGCTGATGTAAATCAATGATTTTACTGTCAGATCTGGTTGCCTATTTTTATATTGTAAAGCCTGTGAAAGGAAATTGCCAACAGAAAAACCTACTTTTATCAAAATACAATACAGTTAATTTATAACTCCCATTTTAATTCAACAATTCAAAGAGCATTTTAAAAATGGGATAAATCTACAGTAGCAGAAAAGACAATTTTCTGGTTTATTTTCCCAAATTTGACGGCAACATCCAATCAAAATCATTATCTATTTTCTCCAGAATGGAAGTACCAACCAATCACAATCAATTCTACATATAAAAATAAAAATGTAGATATAAATAATTAATGTGCACAACACGTTTCTGGAATAACCTTCATCAGGTATGCTCAAAGCCAAAATATTTGAAAACAAATAAATTAATAATTTTTGGGAGCAAGAAAACCAAAGGGCCTAAACAGAATAGATAAAATCAGCTATGGTCACCTCTGTCGGAGGGAGGAGTACCTTAGTTTTAATAATAATTACATCTCATGTTTAAATAGCATAGACATAATAACAGCAGTTTACAATCATTTCCCAAACTAATGTGATTATATGAAATCAAATAAAAAGCCAGACTCAGGTACAAACCAACATCATAATAAGGGCCCTCACTCTTTCTTTTTTGTTCTCTTTTCTGTGTTCTTTTCTTTTCCCTTCTTTCTCTCTCTTCCTTTTCCTGGTCTTCTCGACACTTGTGAAAATTCTCCACAACCACTCCGACGAACATGTTTAGGACAAAAAAGCCAACAAGCAAGAGGAATGAGATGAAATAGATTAGACGCCATTCGTTGTAATTTTCTTTTGGCTATTTAAAGAAAGAAAATAAGCATTTTTTTTAAAGTAAAACATAATAAACAGTCACAAACATCTTCATTTATATTCCACATAAAAAATATTAAAAAAATATGATAATATTCCATAAAAAAGTTTGATATTTTACAAACTGACTAATTGTGAAAATTGACATGTGATTCAACTTTCAGAATTCATGTCCCATTTAATGTTAAAGCTTTCATGCATGAATGATTTTGCAATAATGAAAAACTGTTACAATATTGTGTAGGATTTGTGCATTAAGTGGATGCATTTTCACCACACCTCTCCTAGATTCAACCCTATTCATGTATATGTATATTTGAGTCAAAACAGTGTTTGTTTTGTCTAGCAGTACATGATAGGTGTGTTATACAATCCATTTTGAAAATCTTTCTTCACTCTGAAGTTTGCATTGCCTGATCTTTAGTGCCTTTTAATTTTTTGTTCTTCTCCATTTTCTTGAGGTTTTCCTAAATTAGGTTTACATAATCTTTGACAATACATGTATCAGCCAAAAAAAAACTGCTAGAAGAAGACAATTCTGGAAACATTCAATATATAAAATTTCATTTAAATCTATCAAGTAACTAGAGGTTCAGTGGGCTGAGCCTGTGTCGCTCACCTTTCATTCTGCTTTGAGGAAATTTAATACAGAACCTTCCATAGGTGCTTCCCACCAAATATCGGTTCATTTTGGCAAAGCAGTTTCAGATAAAAAGAATTTTAGAAATTGACCAATCTAAAACAGGAATTGCCATGTTTGTAAATGGATCAAAACGAAATGAGTAATATCTATAGAGGATCTTCCATAGATGCTTCTTACCAAGTTTCATATCATTTGGCCAAGCGGCTTCAGAGGAAAAGCTGTTTTAGAAATTGACCAATAAGAAATAAGACTTGCCTGTGGCAGCCATATTTGTTAATTGATAGGGACGAAATGAGTACTCTTTATAGAGGACCTCCATAGATGCATCCTACCAAGTTTCGGTTCATTTGGCCAAGCGGTTTCAGAGAAGATTTTTTAGAAATTGACCAATCAGAAACAAGAATTGCCTGTGGTGGCCATGTTTGTTAATGGATCGGGATGAAATGAGTAATCGTTATAGAGGACCTCCCATAGATGCATCCTACAAAGTTTTGGTACATTTGGCCAAGCAGTTTCAGAGGAGAAGATTTTTAAAAATAGGCCAATCAGAAACAAGAATTGCCTGTGGCAGCCATGTTTGTTAACGGATCAGAACGACATAAGCAATCACAACAGAGGACTTTCCATAGATGCTTCCTACCTAGTTTCAGTACATTTGGCCAAACAGTTTCAGAGGAGAAGAATTTTTAAAATCAGCCAATCTGAAACAAGAATCGCCTGTGACGGCCATGTTTGTTAATGTATTGGGACGGAATGAGCAATCTTTATAGAGGACCTTCCATAAATGCTTCCTACCAAGTTTCGGTTCATTTGGCCAAACGGTTACAGAAGAGAAGAATTTTTTAAATCAGCCCATCAGAAACAAGAGTCGCCTATGGCGGCCATGTTTGTTAACAGATCGGGACGAAATGAGCAATGAGGGCCTTCCATAGATGCTTCCTACCACGTTTCAGTTCATTTGGCTGAGGGGTTTTAGATGCATATTTATCTGTATTTGACTAATATCTATATTTAAATTAGAGTTATCTCCCTTTCCACAGAAAAACAGTTTTTTTTTAGAAAGCATGAATTGCCTGTGGCAGCCATGTTTGTTAATGGATCGGGACGAAATGAGCAATCTTTAAAGAGGATCTTCCATAGATGCTTCCTACCAAGTTTCAGTTCATTTGGCCCAGTGGTTTCAGAGGAGAAGATTTTTAAAAGTAGGCCAATCAGAAACAAGAATTGCCTGTTGCGGCCATGTTTGTTAATGGATAGGGACGAAATTAGCAATCTTTATAGAGGACCTTCCATAGATGCTTCCTACCAAGTTTCAGTTCATTTGGCTGAGGGGTTTCAGAGAAGATTAAAATGTGAAAAGTTAACGGACGACGGACGCAAAAGCTCACTTTGCCTTTGGCAAGGTGAGCTAAAAATCTTGGTATTAAGGTGGTGCACAGTAGTCTGCCTCTTAGGCCACCCCATCCCTCTTATCAAGCCAAATTTCAGTTGCACTAAGATAGTAAAATACTTCTATATTTCCCCCACTCAAAAGAGGCCAAACCCACTTATGGGTAGTTTTTTCACTGCAGTAAGGGGGCTCTTATACGAAGGGCACTACTGTACAGCTAAAGACAGCTCAAAGCCATCTATTGAAAATTATCGCACTCCCACAAACCCACATTTTTTGCCATGATGGAAACAAGAGTATTTGGTTGATCAACATACCTGCATATCGACCCCTACAGCATCTAAACCAGTGTACATAATGCTGACCCAGCCATCTTTAGAAGCTAACACAAACAATGCCATCAATGCCTATAAATAGAACATAAATACAATCAGTATTTCTATATTATGATAGAGTTAGGGGTATGGTGTTACACACCACTTTCAACAATGTTTCACTTATATCGTGGCGGTCAGTTTTATTGGTGGAGGAATCAGTATAACTTATTAAAACATTAAAACTGATCAAATTAATTAACAAGAAATATCTGTGATCATTGATAATTTGAAAAGTTTTCCTTTGATCTTTACACATGATAATATCTATTATCAAGAGACGAAGGTGACATGAAAAATTATCTCTGATTTCTGACATGACATTATATTTACGTCACCTTAACAAACGTACTATTGTTGAAATGTACTTCTCATTACATCTCACATCTCAGGCATTGTCTTCAATGTTACTTAATAACTTTCCAAACACTTCATGGTGTTACATACATAATGTTTATTCACAAGTGGTCATTTTTCATTGGTTTACAATAGAGCAGATCATTTCATGTTAATTGCCTATTCATTGCAACTGCAAATTGACCAATATTTTTGAATTACAGCTAGTATGGTGATATAGATATTATTGATTAATAGATTATATTTTTGTCAATTACAAGTTGACTCAATAACAAAAACATTTACCAGGTATCAAAACCATGAATTGAAATGTCAATGTACAACTCAGTTTCTGCAAATTAATGAAAATTGACACCAATGAAAATAAATGAATGAAAGAGCAGAATGTATCTTATTTTGTATTTAAAAAGAAAACTTACTTGTCCAAGGTTATCAAAGTTGTACTTCCTGTTGATCCATTTATTATGGGGATCCATCAAACATTCTGTCTTGTTCACAATGTGTCTGACAGAAGGGCCTTTACAAAAATAGAACCTGCCTTTAAAAAGCTGAAATAAATAATTCAAAATCAAGGTTAATCCAATCCCTTTGATTATTTCATAAAGAAGAAATTTATGTATATGTTGTAGTGTATGTTATAATTAATTAATTAATTAATAAAATATGCATAAATCAAAATCAAGGTTAACATTTCAATAATAAATAAGAATATTATTTAAATTTACAAATATGAAGTGTACATGTATCACTAATTATCCTGCAATTGTTCTATATGAGCAGTCAAACTGTTTTGACTGGATAAATTTTTGTGATATATAGTTACGGACAACTGGTCAACACGGTTTCGTGGTTACCATGTTTGTAAGCAGAGTAGAAATCGCTAGAAAACATGGACCATGATGACGACACCCTTAAGATTTTGTTTGGAATGGCTTGGATGTCACTTGTTACATTCTTTTTTTCCCAGCTAATCTAACAATTTCAACTTGCTTAACATACAAGGAAAAGCGGAAACTACATACATTGCTTCAATATAAAATTCACCCATTTCAACAGGGAACAGGCAAGAAATGCTTTGCAAACTTTTGCCTTTCTACCTGTTCCTAAACCTCGTACAAATAAATTTTATATTCAGAGACAAAGTGTGTATATTTTATACATAGAGTGAAACCTAAATAATTCGAGCTTTAAATAAAGTTTCAATGTGTGAAATCCTTATTAATTCAACCTGTATAAACCGAACACATGTTTTTTCCGAATGCAAAAGTTTGTCGTCAGAAGGTTTAAATTAGGATGTGGCTATTTTAAACTAGAGAGAGTTGATCTGGTGATCACAGATACCCTCGCATTCCAAATTTTGAATGAGGTAATGAAAGCAATGAAACAGGTTGTGATTTATCTTACAACTTATTAAAGTCCCTATTTTCTAAGAGAAAAAGGACCATAACTCATGAACGGTAAATGTGAAATACACCGTAATCAAATTTAACCTGTATTTTATGGTACACAGCAATGTGTGAAAGTTTGAAAAGATTTGGTTGAGCGGTACTTTAATTATTATTTGGAAACCAAAAGTGTGATGGATGGACGAACGAACATGAGGATCCCTATATACCTGCGACTCTCGTCGAGCGGGGGTATAAATATGATCATCCAAAGACCACGCTGTCTATTTGGCTTAAATTTGTTCTGCAGTTTCATATAATTTGTTGTTGTTGTCAGAATAGGTTTACTGATTGAAAATATAGGTAATTTTACAATTAATTAAATTTTTTGTCAAGGTGGCCATCTTGGATTCATCAATTCCTTTTAATTCCTGTGGTTTCATAAATTAGAATGCAAAACAAATGTATCACTGATTCAAAATTTTTCATTTTTAGTTAGGCCAGGTTAGCTAAACAAAAATGGCACCCGTAAAACTCATTGATGTCTTCTTACCTGTACTCCCAGAATTCCAAAGATGATGAAGAAGGTACAACAAATAAGAACAATGTTTCCGATTGGACGTAATGATGATAGTAAAGTTTGTACCACAAGTTTTAAACCAGGGGCCCTACTGATTACCCTGTAAAGAAAAATATATAAATGTTATTCCAATTAAAAATATAAAAATTAAAAGTTATAGCACAAAATAAATAATATACAGTGGAACCTTGTTGTGTTTGTGTTGAAATCGAAGGGACAGCTGAATTTAATTCGAAATTATTTGAGTTATACATGATAAATTAATCTAAATTGTTTACTTCAAGTTATCCAAGGCAACAACTTATCTGATTTTGAGCAAACAAGCATTGACTGTAATATGTCTCCATGCAATGAAAACATGTTTCTTAAAGGGTCTATGGATCATGAGAGGCACATAATTCTAGTATCCATGAAAAAGGTTTTACAAAGGAAATATAAGAGTTGAAATTGAGTGAGTGATTGTTGTTTATTGCCAAGTGTGTAACTTTACAATTATATCATGGCAAGAACAAGTTACATTTTGATGAGATGATGATGATATCTGTTTTGTACTAGAACAACACGGGGAATTGAATTTTTATATTTCTAACTCACTTAAACAACAATCTGCGGTTCAGATATGTCTCTTCACATGGACACATCCAGATTTCGAGTTATCCAGTTATTGCTCTTACTCCTTGATGCTGCGTGCTTAGCGGGAAGTAAAAATACCAGTTTTATAGTCTTTGACCCAATCAGGTTTTGAACCCACGATTTACCATACTTAAGGTGAGCACAGTATCCATTAATACAACCGATATGGTATTATCGATTCAACCTTATGTGATAAAGTTTGTCAAGGCAGGTCGGCAGTTTTCTCTAGAGACCCCAGTTTCATCCTCCAGTAAAACTGACCATAACAATAAAACATCTAAAATATTGTTGAAAGTGACGTTAAACACACACAGCCCACTCGCCAATAAAAATTATATTCTGAAGTATGTAGATATACATAGTATTTCCAAAACAAGTTAGAAAAGAACCTATCATTGTTCATTTCCTTTTTTCCTTCAAATTAATTCCTAAATATATATCTTTTCCTAAAACCAAAACAATACACAAATATTTATTTTTCTAATACATACCTGAGAGGTCTCAATGTTCGTAGCAGTCGAAAAACACGAAGAATTCCAAAAATTCTTGGACTACTGGAAGCCGTGAGGGATATAACAATATCTGTCAGTGAAATAAAGACAAGGAATCCATCCATTACATTCCAGCCACTCTTTAAATAGGCATGTTTACCGATAAGTAATCCTTTAGCTAGCACCTTAATTGTCATTTCCACGGCAAATACAAACGTAAAGCCATAATTAGTGTATGTTAAGAAACCTCTCTCCTGCAAATAAAAGAATAAAAGACAATGCGTTAATGATTATGCCAAGATGTCCAAAATCGTAATTTAATATTTTATCGTTTCAACAAATTGCATGTAATTGATTCAAATAATGTTCAATACAGTATTACAGTGAAACATGTTTAAACCATACCTCATTGTGACCAACTTTTGTTCTCAGAATGGACAAGTGTTTGGTTCAGGTTAAATTAGCAAACATTTCCTACATTGGGACTTTATTAAATGTTCTACTTTTGTCCATTTTAGTGAAACACAACCTGAGTGAAAATTTCCCCCATGCCAAATTTTCTCCTAAACAGTATGTGAAACTTTACTGAGAGTGAACTTTAGCGATTGATTTAAAAGCTTCATATTCTGACACTGATATTGACCATATGTAAACCAGGAAAGTAAAATACAATAGTAATCTCTTTATCAAATTTCAAAGGTTTTAAAGTACAAATAGTATGTGGTGACAAGCCTGATAACAAAACCGGAGTAATGTCAAGTTCAGGTCAGCCTCTTGATTAGATGAAGTAAGCCACTGTGATATCATCAAATGGTTGAGCAAGCTGTCATAGGGAAATATGATGATAAGGAATATGTGTGCAGTCAAACCTGTATATAAAAGGCACTCAAGGGAACCTGAAAATGTGCTCTTTATGAGCAGTTGCCCTTTATATACAGGTTAAAATTATATGCACTATTCATTCATGGGAAAAATGAGGCTGTTCTTAATAGACAGTGATTTGCTATATAGAGGTGCCCTGGCAGGTTTGACTGTATTAGGATTAACTTACATTACTAGCAGGAGGAATGTCTGGACGCTCCATGGCTAACGTGATACAGTTAAGTGCTATAAATAATAGAACTGTGTTGTCAAACCACTTCTGTGCCATCAAATGGTGAAACAGTTTCCTTATTCTGCAAAATAGACATATATGTGTTAAATTATTACATAGACTTTAACAAGAGGCTCACCTGACATCAAATTGCTCACCTGAATAAACCTTTCATGTAAGATGACAACTGTACATTTCCTGAGAGTTTTTGATTTAAGACCACCACATTATGTTGTTCTTTCAGTTGTAAGCACATTCTGACTAGAAATAAGTTTGGTCAATTTAAGAATTTTTTTTTTTTAGTCACCGCGGCCAGTAGGAGTTTCAGAGGAGATATTCTAATGATTTGTTGTTTACAATAAAATATGCCTTTTTTCCCATTAGTGGCAAAAATTGATGGAAAAACCCAGTGTGCATATTAAACAGCTTCTAAAACATGCTCTTATGGCTAATTTAATATTATTCTATTGCTAGTAACAGCAGCCAACTTCAATAGAATTTGAATCTATCAGATATAACTTAGAAAGGAAACCACCCTGAGAAGCTTTACTTATTTTGTGCCAGTGGTTTCAAAAGAAAAGATTAAATTGTGAAAAGCTTAAGGAAATTGGATGCCACTTGATAACAAAATCTCACTCTAACTTTAGTCATATAATCTAAAAAGACATAAGGTACTTCAAATGAATGTCAAATTTATAAGCATGTAAAAGAATGTTGATATGTTCTTTAATTAGGATTACTTGGAAGCAAAATCAAGGTTCATATAGAATAATGTATTCATACTAATTTACCTAGGGTGAGGCCATACAAATAACATGTTTGTTTGTTTCCTTGATTTGACCTGTTATTTTCATTTTCAAGGTTCTGGCTTTTTTATTTTTCCATTTGACCAAACATGAAAACTGACACTGATTTGATAGTTTGAAGTCATGATCAAAACAAAATAATACACCTACAACTGTCTTTAGAGGCAGACATCAACCTTTAAATCACTACAAAATCCTAAATAATTCACAAAAATGTCAAAACAAAGCATTGTATATGGATTCATATAATGGAATGGAAACATTACAATTCTATATTTCATAACATATCATAGGATACGGAAAACAAAATAGTGCTCTCAATCCAAACAACATGTTTAAATAAAAGGCCTGGACTGGATTGCACAACCCTCAATTAAAATTAAGTCTCAATTAAACCTTTACTGTAAATTAATTTCATGTACATTCCAAGTAAATTTAAGTGTCAATTAAGTTTTAAATGACACTTAAATATAATTGAGGTTTGTGCAACCTAGTCCAAATATACAAAAAATTTATTTTGTATGGCCTAACTTTAATATTTGGATGGCAAATAATATGACTTTTAATGAGGTGGATACAAGGATTTATTAACCCAAGAATATTATATTTACCGAGGCCCCTTAGGGCAGAGGTGAATATATTATTCTTGGGTTAATAAATCCAGCTGGTATCCATCGAATTGAGTCATTAATTGTTTTATTATATGATACATTTTATATGTTTCTTTCACCCTTAAAATAAGCTTTGATCACAGCATTTTCTTTTGTTTACCTTGTTGGAATGTTATATTCACCTCGTGTGACGTCACACGAGGTGATTATAATGTGTTATCAAAGATCGTTACTAGGGATGTCAGGTAATCAGAAAAAGACATTATCTGAAGTCGTATAATAATTCACTTTGTTGATCTGCAAAAACATTATAGACAATTTCGGCATGTTTTATGTGATTTCGATGAATAGTAGGAACTTTTGGTCTTTTGAAAATCTGTTGGAACAAATACCGGGAATAGCATTAAGTATCATAAGCTGACCATTATCTTGTTCAAAACTTTCAAAAATCATTATTACTTTTATCCTTTAAAGTTTTACTGTAACAGGTTTAATTCAGATCTTGTAATCAGTGTAAAATACATTATGATCAAATGTTTTGATTAAGATATTGTGACAAGATTGGGGATATGCACACGAAAATCTTTTTTCAATATTTGTATGGTTTATTTTAAGCCCATTTCTGCACAAAGAGAAATGTTGTTACAAATGTGTTTTATTGACTATTAATATTGTGAAATACTTTTATTTGTGGGAATCAACTTTCATGGTTTTCGTGGAACAACCAATCAACAAATTTAAGAATTGTCGACTGACCAATCAGCAATTAATTTTCAAGGTCTTGATTTATTTAAATTGTTAACATGCTGAGAGTGATTGAGTGATTGTTGTTTAATGCCAAGTGAGCAAATGTTCAGTTAGATGATAGAGAGCACCAACTACATTTAGATGAGATGATAATTATGTCCGCTTTGTACTGAACCAACTAGATTATCCTGATCCAGATACATTATCTTGATTCCAAAAACCATCCAGTCTTAAGGTTTGATATTACAGCAATCTAATTGCTGAAAATTTTGTCAGAAATGCAGACAATTTTTTTGAAATTGTTGAATTAGAATATGATTCACTGTATTTGAAAATTAGCAATTGTCAAACAAAGGATTTACTATTGCAAATGTCCATTTAACAAGTAACAATACCAGTAGTTATTCCTTTAATATTAAAACCTTATTGGTAGAAGATTAATAAACGGTCATTTCAACTGACAAAAATATTTGGTTTATACCTGTTTGTTGGACTAAGGAGATATAGAGCATATTCATGTCTTGTTTTAAAGCATCCTTTGGGCTCTGGACACCATGAACAGGAGCAATTCTAAAAATAAATTTGTAATATTTGTAAATATATCAACACAAAATATACAATATATGTATAAGAAAGTGGAAAATTACAATTCGATACCAGTATTAAATAGTTCCATATATTTCCTCTAGATCACACCAATTGTAACAAATGTCATATTACATGTACTTTCTTTAATTGGTATAAATATTTTTTTTTATGGTTAACAATTTTGATTTTAAACATGTTAGGACAGTTTTTTAGTTCATCATTCAGAAATGTTGTAAATTAAGGAATACTCTGCAAATTTTTTTTTTTAAATATTACCAAGGAAAGATAACTCATATAATAAAAGTAAACAAAAAATGACATATTACTAAAACTTATTCATATGATTAAAAAATGTTTTAGACATAGGGACTGGGTTGCACAAATCTCAATTAAATTTAATTCTCAATTAAACCTGAAGTGTAAATTAATTTCATGAACATTTTAAGTAATTTTAAATGTCAATTAACTTTTAATTGACACTGAAATTTAATTGGGGTTTGTGCAGCCCAGTCCAGTTTAATAACATAATAATCTCACTGTTTCATCAATGGCATCAGGGTCTTCCTCATCTTCTACATCAGATATATGTGGCTGGGTATTAGCTTCACCAGTTGGTGATTCAGTTAAATTGTTTGGTTTATAATCTTCTTTGACACCACTCATGGAAGACAATGAGTTCATGGTACGATGACTGTTAAAAGAGTTCTGGCGACTCAAATATATTGAGTTGCAGACGCTCTGTGTACTGCTGACAGAGTTGTTACGGATTTTCAACGAGTTCCGAGGTGATGGAAATGGCTGACGTTTTATCGAGTTTTGTGGACTCAAGGTTCGTTGATTATTTAATGGCAGGTGACCATTGCATTCCAGTCGACTGTTACAAAAATAAAAAATAATAACAGAAAATCAAAATCTGATTACTGAAAATAGTTCCTTTAAAACGTTTGAGGATGACTTGAAAAATCCTAGAATTTTTTTAATTTCCAGATCTGCGGATATCAAATTAACAGTCACTATTCTAATATGGTCCTTTTTCCTTGGTCCCAATGATGACCGTTGAATACAAGTTTACCTGTACCTGTCTAAATCATCCAAGCATTTTATGATCATAAATACAATACAAATATTTATAATTAAAATTAATGTGAATACTGCAATCTGATTGGTTGATCCACCTAAAGCAACATTTGTTATACTTGATAGCCTGGGTTGGTATTGTGACTTCGCCAACATATTCATTCTCCGACAAATTCAAATAGTCCCATGAAATAATACATTTCTCTGACGTCACACTATTGTTCGAACAGTGGATTATTTTTAAGAATCTAGTTTATTCTTTTGTTCTTGAATATATGAACTTTAACCTTTTACTGTTTTAGGCTTAAAAACGTAATATTCATATTTTGGGACTTTCGGGAATCGAACCACTTCTGGTCTACTTTCGACTTTCAAAACTTCCATCTAACCACTCAACTACAGTGACCACACTACTATACTCTCAAATTTGTATATATAACTCTTGATAGTAAGCTTTCTTAAAAAAAAATATCAACAATTTGTTTATAAAAGCAAATGATCAATATATACAAGACACGATACAAGTATTTCAGATCTGGCATAATTTATGTTCAGATCTGACGAGTATGTGAACTTTTAAAATGTATTCTCGCAATACAAAAACAACTAACGACACTTGAAAGACCTTGATATATCTAAATATAAACGATTCTTTTCACTTGAAAAACCTTGAAATATCTAAATATAAATTAATTGTAGCTTATTTAGTTTTCTGAACATTAAACAGGTAAAAATATAAAATGATAACACTGTTGCAGATGGAAATGTATTATGTAAGAGAATACACTCCAACTTGTAGATTCTTAAAAATAATCAACTCGATCCGTACAGGTCTCGTTGATTATTTTTAAGAATCTACAGTTGGAGTGTATTCTCCATTACATAATTGTAATAAAAATTGAGGAATCATTACATTTTGTTGTAAAGTTTAAATTATAAGGAATATGTTAAATTTTTGAACAGGTTATATTTGTATCGCATATCGTAATGACTTCAAAAATTGAACATATTCCTTAAATAACAAACAAAATTTTTCTAAAAATATTTATATCACAACAAACCTGTTATGTATAGGTGTACATGGAATAAAGACTTCATCATCGTAATAATCCACACTTTGTGATTTACATTCTTGTACAAGACATCTACGATCTCCATCCCGACATCTCCGTCCTCTCCAACTATTCCTGCTCCCATAGCTATATGACCTGCACAAGCCAGGAGATCTAGATGGAGGACGTGGTGACGAACGGGGTGAAGGTCTTGGAGATAGATGGGGTGAAGGTCTAGGTGAAAGACGTGGTGACAATCTTACACTAGTATTCGGCTGAAATATAAAGAATATTTCATCAACAAATTTTCCAAATAAGTCATCTTAATCTAGAGAGAGGCCATCATGGTCGTGAATGTATGGTAGTTGGTTTTCACACTACCTGTGCAATCAGTGCCTATCACAACTAAAGTTGTGAGTTCAAACCCCATTCATGGCGAGGTGTACTCGATACAACATTATGTGATAAAGTTTGTCAGTGACTTGCGACAGGTCTGTGGTTTTCTCCAAATTCCTCCACCAATAAAACTGACCACCACGATAGAACTGAAATATTGTTGAAAGTGGTGTTAAACACCATAAACAAAACAAAACCAGCCAAGTATCATCCAGTACACATTAGGGTTTATTAGGACCCAAATATCCAATCAATATACAAAATCAGGGATTAGGTGTATACAAAGATAGATCTCTTCATGAGAACTTGTTAGTAAGATATAGATGTAAATGAAAGACTATCTAGCTTTGTACTTAGACATATATTAAAGTAAAGGAATATCACTTATATTGCTGTTCTACACATCACAGTTATATTCTGGTATTTTTTGTGGCTTGATATTTTCATATCTTTAGCATGGACATTTTTGTCCTAATACCTGCCTTTTATACTACCACTTCTAATGGATTCTATTTTTGTCCTAATACCTGCCTTTTATACTACCACTTCTAATGGATTCTATTTTTGTCCTAATACCTGCCTTTTATACTACCACTTCTAATGGATTCTATTTTTGTCCTAATACCTGCCTTTTATACTACCACTTCTAATGGATTCTATTTTCATACTTACAGAAGAAGAATGTATAGATAACGTGTCCATTTGTATTTGTGGATGTACACATAGCGTCACTTTGTTATAATCTTTGCTTGGATTTTCGTTAGGTGATCCCTGGGGTGTTGGCATGGGTGTGGCAGCTGTATGGGTGATGATTGGTGGATTGATATCTGGAGCTTGGCTGGTTCTGTTAGCATTATCTTCTTTTATAACTGTCACTGGACACAGGGCTAACATTTTTTCTGAAAAAAAAAAGAAGAAGAAATTCAATGTTTTAGTCTGATTAAACTATTTTTAACAATTTTAAAACAATGAAAATTGAACAAGAAAAAATATTTTTATCGTTATGAAGACGAAAATTTTATATGAAGAAGTGAATCTAACATAAGATAGAAAAGGCCATTTTTATTATAACAATTTCCATGGATACGTAAAAACCCCAAAATATTGTTAGTGGCATTAAATCTGTATTTTCATGTTGTCTTGACATAAGATAGAAATGGTCAGTCAATGTAGGCCATATTTATTATAACAATTTCCATGGATACTGTTGAAAAAACCAAAACATTGTTAGTGGCATTCAATCTGTAATGTCATGTTGTCTCAACACGAGATCAATATATTCTCAGAATAAGCTAAAATAAAACTATTTTGTCTTTGTTGTAGAAATAAAGACTTATGGTAGATGGCTGCTTTGCATTGGAGTATAATTTCTTCTGCATAGAGGCATGTAATATCGCTTGATACACATCAATCGTTTCAAAATTATCTTGTCTCAATAAATTTACCATGTTTTCAATATGACAAAACTAATAGCACGATCTGATTTGAGTTACACATGAACAATTTGGAAAACAAACATTGATTGATTTCTTGGTGTTTAATGCCAACTAAAGCCCATTTCAGATATATCGTGGCATAAAACAAACATTGAACTTTTATTTAAGATCATAATGAAGGGGTAATAGAGTTATTAAATATAATTTCTTTACATGTAATAAACTGTAATCCATCACAATAGGATTGGAAATCAGCTTGAATTATAAATGAGTGATCTAATTACTGCTAACACCCATTGATTAATTTTTCAGCTATATCCTGCCGTTATTACAAGTTACATTTCGATAAGATGATAATGATGTCCACTTGGAACTAGACTAATATGCTAAGTTGGATTTGTATAGTACTATCGCACTGAAACAAGTCAATGGAAAGGCTCCACTCTGACACATTATCATGAGTCCGAGCAAAACAGTCATCCTTGCTCTTACTCCTTAATGCTGTATGCTTAACAGAAAATCAGCAATACCAATTTTATAGTCTGTGGTTTGACCTTACTGGTACACAAACCCAGGATCTACCACATTCAAGGCAAGCACAAAAATCATTAAGCCACAGATACAGTTGAATTGTAAATGTAGAACTTTGAAATATAAAACATATCTTTTAAGGAATCAATGTATTAAATGAAAGTATTGTCATGATATTTGTTTATATAAATAACAAGGGCAACGCAAAGCGTGGCATATCCCCTCGCCTAAAAATTTGACCTGGTGACCTTGACCTTTGACCTATGACCTTGAAAATAGCAATATTTCGTGAAGATCCATCAGTCCAATATCAAAACCATATTTCGTGAAGAAAAGTTCAAATGGTGAATTTCTATGTTTGAATGCGCATAACTGCACATTAGAATCTAAGGATGTACAAGTGCATAGTTTTGGGCATAACTCTAGAAAAACTCAATGGACCGGGATATGGTACTAATGTGCACATCTTCATATTAGGATCTTGCAATATACTAAGTTTCACAAACATCTCATTAAGCATGTGGGAGGAGTTGTGATGACAAAGTGCACGGTGAATTGTATCAAATTTCCAAGTCCAAACGGGCATAACTCTGGTAAAACTCAATGGACCAGGATATACTACTAATGTGCACATCTTCATATTAGGTTCTCGCAATATACTAAGTTTCACAAACATCTCATTAAGCATGTGGGAGGAGTTGTGATGACAAAGTGCATGGTGAATTGTCTCAAAATTTCTAAGTCCAATCTTGAACAATATACTGAATAAATTGTATTTTGCCTAACATGTATATTTTCAAAGTAAAATACACAGAGAACCCATATTTTCTATACATTGTAAAAATGTTCTCATTATGAATATAGCTGAAATACTAATTAATTGATATAATACCACTATCAATCAATCTATACATTTTTAGCTGTTATTCAAAACAAATAACACAGAAATTCTACCATTTATACCTTCTATGGTATGTTAGGAACAATAGATGCTTCCTTTGTGCAAAATATGGTCAATATTTATTATTTCTAAAATAAGCTAAAAGGATAAATAGTAATACATTCAATCAGATTAGAATTATATGTCAAATATATTATGTACCATTATAATCTGACACAACACAATTAAACCTCATGTCTACCAAACTATAGTCAGGTCAAGCCAAAGAGTATTAAATTGGTATATTATCTACTCTGCTAAGCAAGCTGTATAAAGGAGTAAGATCAAGGATTGGTTGGATCAAAATCAGGATAATATGTCCAAGTGGAGCCACATGTCTATGATACCAACTAAATACCTTATACTTGGGTCATTAATGGGAACCTGTTGATCCCCTTTCATTTAAACATAACATAAGACATGGTCACTTACCCACTAAATACATTGTACTTGGGTCACTAATGGGAACCTGTTGATCCCCTTTCATTTAGAAAAAACCCCATAAGGTATGGTAATATAGCTTACCCTTTTCTTTATTATTTATCTTAATTTGAGCTATATCCACTGCCTTAATTTTAATGGTCTGATTTTTCTCCTCGTTGTTGTTAGTTTCGGCAAGAAAGGCCTCTATTTCTTTCTGTCGTTGTTCTTTCATTTTCTTTTTTTCCTCCTCCTGTAATAAAAAAAATCGTCATTGGTCATCGACCGACTTTGCAATGACACAATGCTCAATATTCCCGTAATCTAGCATTTTGATGGTTTATGGGGTTTAACACCCCTTTCAACAATATTTCAGTTATATCGTGGTGGTCAGTTTTATTGGTGAAGGAAACCAGAGTACCTGGAGAAAACCACCGGCCTGTCACAAGTCATTCACAAACTTTATCACATAATGTTTTTTCGAGTACACCTCGCCTCAGCGGGATTCGAACTGATTGCATATGCAGTTGTAAATCCAACTACCATACGATCACGAACACGACGGCCCCTTCTAGCATTTTTACACAAAGATATATATGTGTATACTTTTAGAAATATTGTAAAAATAAATATTATCTATTGATGCTTGCCTCATGTGAAAATCCTTCCACCAGTATAGCAACCAAGAGGTTAAACAGAACGTAGTTCCCAAAGGTCATCAGAGCAATGAAATAAAGTGAGGCCCAAGCAGACGTTGTTTCCATCCCATTATATAGGACAGTATTCCAATCTTCTTGTGTCAACACCTAAAATAAATAGTCAGGGATGAATACAAAATCTAAATAGAAATTAAATCACATTTAAAAATATTTTTTTATCCAAAATATTATGCAATATCGAATTTGAATTAGAAATTATTAATTGAAAACATTAATTTTTTACTCAATTTTGCAAATAACATTCATTTAAAACAAAAACATTATAAAAACAACTTACTGTAAATATTAGATTTATTCATGAACAGTGATGCAAATAGAGCATTTTCACATTTCCTGATTTGATTCTAAAATTATACAATTTTAAACTTTTTTCATAGGAGTTATTTCCCTTACGGAGGACATAATGGCACTAATTTTTTGGATGTGTATTATACATCAATGTGTACTATATAAAGTTAATTACGGTAAACTATTATTCAGAAAGTGTAGTGCAAGAAGGCGAATTAAAAAAAAAAAGTTTTTTGCTGTATTTGCATGTGCTATTTCTATCAATATACAAGGTCATTTGCATCCTGTAGACACAATAAATTATATTTAGCATTTAGCAAAGTCACATATTTTTAACAAGGAAATTCTAGAAAGGAAAAGCGAATAATATGACATTTAAAAACTGCTAATATCTAATTAAAATTGAACAAAACTTTAATTATGAATTTTACCTTATTTTAGCATGGATGTAAAAAATATTTCTATAATAAGCAAATGTACTTGACATTTAATTAAGGTACGCACACACATACAATATTCGTGTAGGTTAATTTCCGTGATACTGCTTTAATACTGACTTGTGAAATATTACCTGGCTTAAAACATAATGTAGTTCTCAACTTCTCATTCATAAATAGTATGATTATAAATAGCATAGTGCTATTTTATCACAAATTAATTTTGCGTCTCAACTTGACTTTTACCACAGAATATAACAAAATCAGACACATGAAAATAGGTTGATATATTGTTCTGATGTAGCACAAATCATATAAATTGGTGTTAACAATGACAGTTGAACCTGCCTTAAAGGACACCTCTATAAAACAAATCACTGTCTATAAAGGTCACCTCTATAAAACAAATCACTGTCAGCCTAATTTTTTCTCATTAGTAAATAGTGCATATAATTTTAGCCTGTATATAAAGGGCAACTGCTCATAAAGGGCACATTTTCAGGTTCCCTTAAATGTCTTTTATATACAGTTTCCACTGTAATAGAAATAGATAATCTAGACAAACTTTAGACACAGTTTCAAATTTTAGTAGTAACAATAGTCAAGAACTTTTTTGGTAGTGTTTTTCAAATACATTTTGTAATTGTGTGTTTTTCAATGTAAATCTGTAAAAAAAAATTCCAATAATTATAACATCTAATAAGCATGCAGGAGTATTGCACAACATCAAGGAATATTTATGGAATAAACAACAAGAATACGACTCCCCTCATGCAGCCCTTATATAGTCAGTCAAACTTTAAGATGAGAAAACACCACAAATATTATCTTGGGAAATCAAGCAACAGCAAAATATGTTCGTTCAAGAACAATTTGTACTTAACTTCATATAGATACATAGGAAATACCACACAGCTAAACACTTTTGAGTTGTATTTATCAATTTGACATAAAAAAAACTTTGCCCCTTTCATCTTTTTCGAAATTCAACCAATAAAAAACTTATTACTAGATCTTCACCATCTTAAAGTTTGACTACACAAAAAGCACTTCATACAAAAGCAGGATAAGTAATACCAGAGATCAGCAGCTCCACCATTTCTTTCAATGATTTTCATTTTTAACTCACACCATGGACAGAGGAAAAACCATTACATTGAAAGATATTGTCCATGTTTAGAAATATATGTGCATCATTCCAGATATTTGTTATTGACTGGTCCTAAACGTGCATGAGATAGTTGTGCTGGTCATTAAGCAACCAACAATCAATCAATCAATCAATCAATCAATCTATTTGATTTGGTCGGCATTGAGCATATTTACTTTTTTTCCAGGTCAACATCTTTTTATTTCCCAAGTTTGTCCACTCTTTTTGTATCACAAACAAGTCAACATCTGCCATATTATTCAAAGGTTACCAAGAATAACATTTCATATCCCAAAATAAAGGGAAGTAATTAGTGAGCACTAATTTAAAGGGAGATAATTCAAAGCAATCTGTGCAACAGAAAAATTGATATATATTATTTCATAAACAGTGCCCAGGTAAACTAAGTAAACATCCAGGAAAAAAATAAATAAAATTATATTTCAAATAAATATCTGTTACTTGATCCAAATGTGTCATTAACATCATTTATATTAAAAATAAATCAGTTTTTTACCAACAAGAAAAAGCTTTTAGAATATAATGCACTGGTATTTCAATTATTGATTCAATCTTTTATTAGAGATTATGGTATTAGCAAAATTTTTCAATTACTCATTTCAAGATCAATTAAAAATATATTTCATTATTCATACATTATACATAAGTCTAATTCATCAAGATTAAAAGAAAAAAATTGTGAAAGAGATACATCATTCAAAATGGACAACAAAAAATAGTTTTAAAAGTGAGTCAGGCAAATATCCATAACTAGAGTGCCAGGAGTAGAATTAAGGTATATTGGCAAAGATAACGGCGAAAACAAAGTATAGAGAAACTGAAATATAAAAGAATTTTACCTGGAACACTGTTACAAGTGACCACAGCAGGGAGTTAAAATTGGCTCGGTCACACACACAGGAGTTTGTAGAATTAAACTCGTCAACTTCGGCACAGAAGCATGGGCTATTATCCTCACGCCAACAAAATTTTCCACCAAACAAATTCATACCCAGGACACTGTCCATGCACAAAACACAAAAAGCCAAATATAACTAAAACAATTTGTAGTTTAACTTGAGTGTTTTTTCTTGAAAAGCAATAATTTTCATTGAGAACTTTCTAGAATGAAATCATACAAATCTGAAATAAAACAGACCATTCTGGCCCGTTTCTTACTGACTGCCTTCCCCCCTGAAGTATCTTTTTTTTAATTTTATTTAAAAGACCAAAAATTAAAGTATACATCCTGGAGATATTATTTTTTTAAATGGAAACAAATTTTATCAAAACCCCAAATTAAGTCTTAGTGCAAAAAGTTGAAATTAATAAATGTTGACCTTTTTCCCGATTAACAACACTGTTCACAACTTGCAAAAAATTTGAAATGTTGACCCTTTTCCCGATAAACAGACTGTTCATAGTGCTAAAATTTGAAATGTATCATTTTCCCAATAAACAACAGACTGTTAATAGTGCCAAAAATTTGAAATATTGACCCTTTTCCGGGTAAACAGGCTTTTCATAGTGCAAAAATTTCAAATGTTGACCCTTTTCCCAATAAACAGACCGTTCAACATTATTATACCATCACCGACATTTGATTTGGACATGCAATATTAATTTATATACATATATATTATATTACTGTAAATACTTATTTATTTATATTATATACTTAAAATCAACGATATAGCATTTATACTATTAAAAACAGATGAATTCTGGGTAAATTTTCTCCACATTATAACAAATTTTAAGTAATTATATGGAAAAGATATTTGTAATAACCAACTAAAGCATATTCTTTCTTTTGCAACTAGAATCAAGAAAAATATTTTTTAAATAATTCTCCATCTTATTGCCAACATTGAACCCATTAATATTTTCTCAAACATAATTATTGTAAATGAAGGAGTAAAAATACCCATAATGCATCAGTTTCCAAACTGGCTTATTACTATGCACATCATTTATGCTAATTTGTGCAGCAGATTAGATGAAGACATCACAACATGAACTCCAGGCACACCAGGGTCAACAAAAACATGTTATTGGTTAGCAACTGTTGCTAGGTAACACAATATCAACTAAAAATGGGTGCTTCCAAATTCCAATACCTGAAAGACCGTAATTATTGCCCAGAGCAATGAGTCAAAATTCTTGCGATTGCAGTAGATAGTTCCATCTTTGCGAGGTTTACAGAATTTACAACCAAAAAGATTCATTCCTAAAATGCTACAGACAAAATTGAGTGAAAACATTAACATTAATAAGAAAATAATAGATATATTGGCCTAATATGAGAACTCATCGTACCTAAAATATAGATTAGAATAACAATAGTTTTACCGTAATGCCATTTTTTTCTCCAGACAAGTTGCATTGTTTTGACATGTCTCAACAATATATCATTACTACATTATCAGTTACATTTCTCTCTTTAGACATTTGGTCAAATAAGGTCATGAAACTTTATAAATGTCAACAAAAATTCTAATACTAAAACTTTGTAACAGACAGTAAAATTATTGGATGAAATCAATGATGCATACAATAAATAGATTTTATATTATTTTGTAAGACAAAAAGTAGAATTTATCATTTAGACATTCAGGATCCTTGCTGATGACAGTCCTTTTAATTTAATTAATGACAATATCATATATGATTTTCTTAAAAGAGGTCAAAAGCCATATTTGTAACGAAAAGTAGGGACAATTTATCAGAATTTGGAGTGCATTTTCAAATTAAACTAAAAGCAACACTGTGTTCATAATTAATCTAGAAAATATATTGAGGAGATTCCTGTGGTAGACTGTTTTTGTTATTAAGATGATACTTAATCATTGACTGTGATAATGCCACATCTGTGTGAGAAAGCCTAAATGTAGTTTTTATCAGTAAAAACTTTATTAAAACCAGAGGCTCTCAAGAGCCTGTATCGTTCACCTGGTTATAAAAAAAACCTATTGGTCCTATATAAAAACTATGTCCTGCAGTGGTAGTCATCTGGGAATTACGATCAACATAAAAAACACAAAGTTTGTAAAGGACCTTCCAATGATTGATGCACAGTTTAGGTTCAATCAGTGCAATAGCTTCAGAGAAGAATATATTTCTGTATTTTCCCCATATGGTCCTGTGTTAACACTATGACCTGTGGTGGCACCATCTTGGATTTCCGACTGGCATAAAAAACAGAGAACCTTCCAATGATCATTCCTGGGCAGTTTGGTTTCCAAGTGGTTTCAGAGAAGAAGCGTTTTGAAACATTTTTCCCATAGGGTCCAATGTTAAACTAAGTCCTGCTGTAGCCGCCATTTTGAATTTCAAATCAGAACAAAAAACTTAAAGTTTGTAGAGGACCATCCAATGAACATTCATGTACAGTTTGGCTTTAATCATATTTGTAGTTTCTGAGAAGAAGGCATTTGAAAATTTTTCCATAGGGTCCAATGTTAATCTATGTCCTGCGGTGGTGGCCATCTTGGATTTCTGATCGGCATAAAAAACACACACCTTGTAGAGGACCTTCCAATGATCATTCCTGGGCAGTTTGGTTTCAACTGTCCTAGTGGTTTCAGAGAAGAAGCGTTTTGAAACATTTTTCCCATAGGGTCCAATGTTAAACTAAGTCCTGCCGTAGCCGCCATTTTGAATTTCATATCGGAACAAAAAACGTAAAGTTTGTAGAGGACCATCCAATGAACATTCATGTACAGTTTGGCTTTAATAATATTTGTAGTTTCTGAGAAGAAGGCATTTGAACATTTTCCCATAGGGTCCAATGTTAATCTATGTATTGCGGTGGCAGCCATCTTGGATTTCCGATCGGCATAAAAAACAGACACTTTGTAGAGGACCTTCCAATGATCATTCCTGGGCAGTTTGGTTTCAACTGTCCTAGTGGTTTCAGAGAAGAAGCGTTTTGAAACATTTTCCCCATAGGGTCCAATGTTAACCTAGGTCCTGACGTAGCCGCCATTTTGAATTTCATATCGGAACAAAAAACGTAAAGTTTGTAGAGAACCATCCAATGAACATTCATGAACAGTTTGGCTTTAATCATATTTGTAGTTTCTGAGAAGAAGGCATTTGAACATTTTCCCATAGGGTCCAATGCTAATCTATGTATTGCGGTGGTGGCCATCTTGGATTTCCGATCGACATAAAAAACATAAAATTTGTAGAGGACCTTCCAATGATCATTCCTGGGCAGTTTGGTTTCAATTGTCCAAGTGGTTTCAGAGAAGAAGCGTTTTGAAACATTTTTCCCATAGGGTCCAATGTTAAACTAAGTCCTGCCGTAGCCGCCATTTTGAATTTCATATCGGAACAAAAAACGTAAAGTTTGTAGAGGACCATCCAATGAACATTCATGTACAGTTTGGCTTTAATAATATTTGTAGTTTCTGAGAAGAAGGCATTTGAACATTTTCCCATAGGGTCCAATGTTAATCTATGTATTGCGGTGGCAGCCATCTTGGATTTCAGATCGGCATAAAAAACAGACACTTTGTAGAGGACCTTCCAATGATCATTCCTAGGCAGTTTGGTTTCAACTGTCCTAGTGGTTTCAGAGAAGAAGCGTTTTGAAACATTTTCCCCATAGGGTCCAATGTTAACCTAGGTCCTGCCGTAGCCGCCATTTTGAATTTCATATCGGAACAAAAAACGTAAAGTTTGTAGAGAACCATCCAATGAACATTCATGAACAGTTTGGCTTTAATCATATTTGTAGTTTCTGAGAAGAAGGCATTTGAACATTTTCCCATAGGGTCCAATGCTAATCTATGTATTGCGGTGGTGGCCATCTTGGATTTCCGATCGACATAAAAAACATAAAATTTGTAGAGGACCTTCCAATGATCATTCCTGGGCAGTTTGGTTTCAATTGTCCAAGTGGTTTCAGAGAAGAAGCGTTTTGAAACATTTTTCCCATAGGGTCCAATGTTAAACTAAGTTCTGTCGTAGATGCCATTTTGAATTTCATATCGGAACAAAAGACGTCAAGTTTGTAGAGGACCATCCAATGAACATTCATGTACAGTTTGGCTTTAATCATATTTGTAGTTTCTGAGAAGAAGGCATTTGAACATTTTCCCATAGGGTTCAATGTTAATCTATGTATTGCGGTGGTGGCCATCCTGGATTTCCGATCAGCATATAAAACACAAATTGTGTAGAGGAACTTCCAATGATCATTCCTGGGCAGTTTGGTTTCAATTGTCCAAGTGGTTTCAGAGAAGAAGCATTTTGAAACATTTTTCCCATAGGGTCCAATGTTAAACTAAGTCCTGCCGTAGCCGCCATTTTGAATTTCAAATCAGAACAAAAAACTTAAAGTTTGTAGAGGACCATCCAATGAACATTCATGTACAGTTTGGCTTTAATCATATTTGTAGTTTCTGAGAAGAAGGCATTTGAAAATTTTTCCATAGGGTCCAATGTTAATCTATGTCCTGCGGTGGTGGCCATCTTGGATTTCTGATCGGCATAAAAAACACACACCTTGTAGAGGACCTTCCAATGATCATTCCTGGGCAGTTTGGTTTCAACTGTCCTAGTGGTTTCAGAGAAGAAGCGTTTTGAAACATTTTTCCCATAGGGTCCAATGTTAAACTAAGTCCTGCCGTAGCCGCCATTTTGAATTTCATATCGGAACAAAAAACGTAAAGTTTGTAGAGGACCATCCAATGAACATTCATGTACAGTTTGGCTTTAATAATATTTGTAGTTTCTGAGAAGAAGGCATTTGAACATTTTCCCATAGGGTCCAATGTTAATCTATGTATTGCGGTGGCAGCCATCTTGGATTTCCGATCGGCATAAAAAACAGACACTTTGTAGAGGACCTTCCAATGATCATTCCTGGGCAGTTTGGTTTCAACTGTCCTAGTGGTTTCAGAGAAGAAGCGTTTTGAAACATTTTCCCCATAGGGTCCAATGTTAACCTAGGTCCTGACGTAGCCGCCATTTTGAATTTCATATCGGAACAAAAAACGTAAAGTTTGTAGAGAACCATCCAATGAACATTCATGAACAGTTTGGCTTTAATCATATTTGTAGTTTCTGAGAAGAAGGCATTTGAACATTTTCCCATAGGGTCCAATGCTAATCTATGTATTGCGGTGGTGGCCATCTTGGATTTCCGATCGACATAAAAAACATAAAATTTGTAGAGGACCTTCCAATGATCATTCCTGGGCAGTTTGGTTTCAATTGTCCAAGTGGTTTCAGAGAAGAAGCGTTTTGAAACATTTTTCCCATAGGGTCCAATGTTAAACTAAGTCCTGCCGTAGCCGCCATTTTGAATTTCATATCGGAACAAAAAACGTAAAGTTTGTAGAGGACCATCCAATGAACATTCATGTACAGTTTGGCTTTAATAATATTTGTAGTTTCTGAGAAGAAGGCATTTGAACATTTTCCCATAGGGTCCAATGTTAATCTATGTATTGCGGTGGCAGCCATCTTGGATTTCAGATCGGCATAAAAAACAGACACTTTGTAGAGGACCTTCCAATGATCATTCCTAGGCAGTTTGGTTTCAACTGTCCTAGTGGTTTCAGAGAAGAAGCGTTTTGAAACATTTTCCCCATAGGGTCCAATGTTAACCTAGGTCCTGCCGTAGCCGCCATTTTGAATTTCATATCGGAACAAAAAACGTAAAGTTTGTAGAGAACCATCCAATGAACATTCATGAACAGTTTGGCTTTAATCATATTTGTAGTTTCTGAGAAGAAGGCATTTGAACATTTTCCCATAGGGTCCAATGCTAATCTATGTATTGCGGTGGTGGCCATCTTGGATTTCCGATCGACATAAAAAACATAAAATTTGTAGAGGACCTTCCAATGATCATTCCTGGGCAGTTTGGTTTCAATTGTCCAAGTGGTTTCAGAGAAGAAGCGTTTTGAAACATTTTTCCCATAGGGTCCAATGTTAAACTAAGTTCTGTCGTAGATGCCATTTTGAATTTCATATCGGAACAAAAGACGTCAAGTTTGTAGAGGACCATCCAATGAACATTCATGTACAGTTTGGCTTTAATCATATTTGTAGTTTCTGAGAAGAAGGCATTTGAACATTTTCCCATAGGGTTCAATGTTAATCTATGTATTGCGGTGGTGGCCATCCTGGATTTCCGATCAGCATATAAAACACAAATTGTGTAGAGGAACTTCCAATGATCATTCCTGGGCAGTTTGGTTTCAATTGTCCAAGTGGTTTCAGAGAAGAAGCATTTTGAAACATTTTTCCCATAGGGTCCAATGTTAAACTAAGTCCTGCCGTAGCCGCCATTTTGAATTTCATACCGGAACAAAAAACTTAAAGTTTGTAGAGGACCATCTAATGAACATTCATGTACAGTTTGGCTTTAATCATATTTGTAGTTTCTGAGAAGAAGGAATTTGAATATTTTCCCATAGGGTCCAATGTTAATCTATGTCCTGCAGTGGCGGCCATCTTGGATTTCCGATCGGCATAAAAAACAGACACTTTGTAGAGGACCTTCCAATGATCATTCCTGGGCAGTTTGGTTTCAACTGTCCAAGTGGTTTCAGAGAAGAAGCATTTTGAAACATTTTCCCCATAGGGTCCAATGTTAAACTAAGTTCTGCCGTAGCCACCATTTTGAATTTCATATCGGAACAAAAAACCTTAAGATTGTAGAGGACCATCCAATGAACATTCATGTACAGTTTGGCTTTAATCATATTTGTAGTTTCTGAGAAGAAGGCATTTGAATATTTTCCCATAGGGTCCAATGTAAACCTACGTCCTGCGGTGGCGGCCATCTCGGATTTCCGATCGGCATAAAAAACAGTAACTTGGTAAAGGACCTTCCAATGATCATTCATGGGCAGTTTGGGTTCAGACAGTTTATTAGTTTCAGAGAAGAAGATCTTTGAAATTTCAGCCAATCAGAGCATATTATTGGCCCTGGCAGCCATGTTGAATATCCGACTGGAACGAAAAACAATACTTTTGTAGAGGACCATCCAAGGAACATTCCTGCAAAGTTTGGTTCCAATTGGCCCAGTGGTTTCGGAGAAGAAGCTTGAAATGTGAAAAGTTTACAGACGACAGACGACGGACGCCAAGTGATGGCAATAGTTCACTGGTCCAGGTGAACTAAAAAAGTATATCTTGTCTTCAGACTAGAGACTGTCTCACATCTACTTTTGGCTGCAAGTTATCTTAATCATTGAAAATCTTATTGTGACTGAGATGAAGAACAACAATCAAAACATACATAAGATTCTGATTTTCATATGGGAATTTCATCAAAATACATTCAACAAAAAACAACATATTTTTTGAATGCTGACTGAATACACGTTGGTAAAAATTAGCAAAACAATCTTATTGTGACCACGCTGAAGCAGCATTAAAAACATTCCCAAGATTGTGATTTTCATCCAAATAAAATCAACAAAGAGACAAAATATTTTTTGGATGCTGACCTCATGTTGGTAAAAGATTAGCAAAACAACTTATCAGTAGTAAAAAATGACTAACAACATTACCCTGACCTGAATTTTTCTTCTTATTTTTTTTTATAGTGAAATGATTTATAATGGTATCAACAAGCAATGCAAAATTAATGTAGTAAATAAAGCATTTGGTAACACTTGATGAAGGTTTCTATGATTTATACCAGTTCTATGTAGACAAAGATATGATACCTCTAAGATCAACATTGATAATGATTGCTCCCTATTAAAATCATTTCTAGGAGGATCTCTATCAAGACATTATAAAATCATACCACCTCATAAAGATTGCTGAAGACATTTTTGCTGATAAGGTTCATATAGATAATATTGATCATCTGTTTTTCAACTTTTAACAAGATTTATAAGTTTGATATATATTTTGTATGTATTCTAAATCCATAAATATCGTAAAGCTTTTCTTTTCAATGACATTCGGAATCATTTCACAACTTTTTTAAAACATTGTTTAAGGCATATGGTCTTATCAAAATAAATCTTTTGAAATCATGTTGAAGCTATGGAATCTTGTTTACAAATGTTTTAAAAGACATATTCAATACAGCATAGATGGTGGATCTATATACAATCAGTGTTTTAAGAAGATATAAAAGAGTTATTTATAGGCTTGTTTACTGGGAATCTAATTATTTATGCATTCCAATGATAGTGCTGATATGTTCCCGCAAACAGTTACAGCCATTGACCCAGAAAATTGCTCAATAAATCTTCTTTTTTTTTAAATTAAAAAACAAACAAAATTTTTTTTACATCTTGACCAAATTAGACTGTGATTTCTTATTCAAGCAGAATCTATTAAAGTTAGTCTTTTTTTCTTGAGTAGATTTCTACTTTTATTCTAGTATGTTTACATATACGTTAAGAGTTTTTCGAATAACCTTTTGTCGTCCTTAACAATAATTCAAAAACAAAGATTTTTGAACATAAATCTTATAATGCAGCTAAAGTTTGGAATCTGTGAGAAATCATTTTTTAATTTATGCCCTTTAATAATTGGCTTAGATACAGAAGTAAAAAATACATTTTTTTTTATACAAAATCCAAGACAACAAGACTTAAACTCATTTCAAATGGTGACCATTGATCCACTGCCATTTAAACATAAATGTTGCCCTTTTTGGTAATTTTTTATTTTTATTTTTATATAAATGTTGCCCTTTTTGGTAATCTTTTATTTGACATTTTGAAAATCATATCTGAATCAATTCACACTTTTAAAAATATCAGATAACTCATTACAATGGGAGATCGTCATTCATCGCCATTTAAATATATATCAGGAAGCCAAAATAAAATAATAATTTCATTCAGCATAATTTGTCAGATTGTTATTTTTTTAAGAGATTCCACTGAAAACAAATAAAGCCCAAAATTTTGTTTATCAAATCAATTAGATACAGTATCTGGCTTTAATACAATATTCAATGTGAAATTTTTACTATTATTTTATGCAAAAAAAATCTTGTTGTACTTAAAAAATCAGAGTAAGTATTGTTTAGGGAACACCAAACTTGTTCTTCATTATATATTATGGTCATGTACTGTAGTTTTTTTAACATGTCTTCCAAATTTCTATGAATTTTTCAGTATTACACTGTCACTAATGCTAAATGAATATACGGTACATTTTTGCAAGTTATTCATTATCAAAGCTACCAATGTAGGCTTGCATATATTTAAATGGCAATTTTACAGATCACAATGGAAAATGTATTAATTCTGTCAAAACCAAATATTTATATGTAACGTTATGAAAAAAAAAAATGAATTAAATATCAGTAATAAATAATATTTACCTGAATATAAACATAAACAAAACTAGCAAAGCAAAAAATGTGGCAACGTTATCCATTGTTCGCAGCATCACCACGAGTTGTCGCCGCAGAGCAGGCAAAAAACGAACTAATTTTAGTATTCTGAGAAGACGGAATGTTCTTAACACTGACAAACCACTGTCTCCATCCTGCTGTAGTAACTCAATCATACTATGGTAGAAGAAAAAGAGCAAAATTAGAGATTACCAAAATCCCCCGTCTTTTAATAAAGTCACAAATTTATTGGTTTAAGGAGTTATGTTGGTTGTTGTGATGTAAGCTGGAGTTCCTTAAGAAAGCTGACAAACATCAGTCAGAATGAAATGCCAGTGTGTGCCTTTCGCATTTTAGACATATAAGCGAAAAAAAATCCCCTTTTGATAATAATGTACCGGTAGATTGAAACAAAGACAACATGAGAGAACTTGGAGAGTAACAACAATGTGATTACACTTCTATATTGGTACCCGTCAGAGAAACATAAATTTTAGTTCAATTATTTATTTTAAAAAATTCCAATCCAGTGTACAGATATATATTTAACCTAGCAGTAAGGACATTATCAACAGGAAATAAACACCTGGATAGGCACACGCTTAACAGTATTATCAGTGAGGTTTAAAATATGGTAAACACCTGGATAGGCACACACTTAACAGTATTATCACTGAGGTTTAAAATATGGTAAACACCTGGATAGGCACACGCTTAACAGTATTATCACTGAGGTTTAAAATATGGTAAACACCTGGATAGGCACACACTTAACAGTATTATCACTGAGGTTTAAAATATGGTAAACACCTGGATAGGCACACACTTAACAGTATTATCACTGAGGTTTAAAATATGGTAAACACCTGGATAGGCACACACTTAACAGTATTATCACTGAGGTTTAAAATATGGTAAACACCTGGATAGGCATATGCTTAACAGTATTATCACTGAGGTTTAAAATATGGTAAACACCTGGATAGGCACACGCTTAACAGTATTATCACTGAGGTTTAAAATATGGTAAACACCTGGATAGGCACACGCTTAACAGTATTATCACTGAGGTTTAAAATATAGTAAACACCTGGATAGGCACACACTTAACAGTATTATCACTGAGGTTTAAAATAGGGTAAGGGTTAGGGTTATAGTGTTTTAACGTCACTTTCAACACTATTTCAGTTATATCGTAGCAGTCAATTTTATTGCTGGAGGTGACCTGAGTACCCAGAGAAAACCACCAACCTGCCACAAGCCACTGATAAACTTCATCACATAATGATGCATCGAGTACATCTCGCCATAAACAAGGTTCAAACTCACAACTTTAGTGGTAATAGGTACTGATGGCACAGGTAGTTGTAAATCCAACTACCATAGGATCACGACGGTCTCAGTTTAAAACAGGGTTTCCGACAAGCTTAAAAGTGATGCTTAAAGTCAGTGTTCAGTATAAATTAATGGCAGAGGTTATAATTTGCCTGATCAGATAATGCTAATAGTGCAGTAATGTTTTGCCGTCTGTCACAAAGGTCAACCATTTTAACTAACTTTGAACCAACCCTTCTCATCCTTTTTCCCGCTCAAATAACACTTTAAGTCAGACACTTGGAAATTAATTAAAACAGTCTATGTGACTTTCAATTTTACCCCACGTAACATGTACCAAAAGGTGAATATTTTAATCAATTGATTTGACTTTTTACTTTACTATATTTTAAGGTTAATTGGCATAGAAACACAATATTATTGTTGACAACAAAACATATTTTATTTTGCATAGAAAACAAATCACAAACAACGTGAGATGTACTCAATACAACATTTTGTGATAAAGTTTGTCAGTGAATTGTGGCAGGTATTCCATACCGGGTATTCGTCCATCAACACAACTGACAACCATGAGGGGGCTGTCATGGTCGTGTTTGTATGATAGTTGAATTTACAACTACCTGTGCAATCAGTGCATATCACCACTAAAGTTGTGAGTTTTAACCCCGTTCATGGCGAGGTGTACTCGATACAACATTATGTGATAAGGTTTGTCAGTGACAGGACGAAAGTTTTCTCTGGTTTCCTCCATCAATAACACTGAACACCATGAAATAACTGAAATATTGTTGAAAGTGGTGTTAAACACTATAAGCCAACAATAAACCAACCGACAACCATGATATATCTGAAATATTGTTGAAAATGGCCCTTAACATCCATTATCTTAATCTTAAATTCACTATTACTGAATGTAAATCTGTACAATAGAACAGCAATCAAATGTCTACAGGGTCAAATTTAATTCCTTCAACATCTGCTCTCCAGAATATAATTACCACATGACAATACTGCCATCAAAATAGGAGGTCAAACCATTGTGATCATTGCTGGCAGTAAAATTGAGACACATTTTACAGCACGAAAGTGTTGAAACAATCAATAATCCACACCTTTACTGCTTCTCAAAGTGATCTGGTTCTAAGACATGACCGTATACTTACCTTTCCTATCAATTTAATACACAAGGACATCAGAAGGACAAGTATGCACAGATGTAGTGTTTATAGACAAGTGTATAGAGTACTGCTCAAGGTTAGGCACCTTTTCACACTTATTTTAGGGTACGAGTTTTGCACATTGTTGATAATCCTACTGAGACTTCTTTGAAATGTAGATCAGCAATCTAAGAAATGTTCCTTTGCATAAATTTGTGTAATAAAGTTGGATGATCTGACATCTTTATTTACATCCATATCCTTTTTAACTAATTAAAAATACAGTGTACCTTCATTATGCCACCCGACTTTAATCTGCCACTTTCACTTATCTCTATCAAATTTCATAGTCCAAATTTCAAAAAATCATGTAGTTTATATGTAAATTTCTCTCTAGATATATTGCCACCCTTGATTATCACCAAATATAGCTTGGTTCAAAAGGTGGCATTATAACGAGCAGGCCTTTCAATAAGGGGTCGAATTTTAATAAAAAGTACCGCCTGTAAATAGTGAAGTACTGGTAGACTTGAAAAATATTGAAAGCCCTGGTAATGTATATGTATTTACCTGAGTATAACTATAAAACCATCAAATACATTAAAACCATTTTTAATGTAACCAAAGGGACCAAATGCCACCAGTTTAAGGACCATTTCTGTGGCAAACAGGATACTAAATACAATGTTACTATACTCCAATGCTTCTGTTAGTTCTAGTGGCTGCAATAATAAAATAGCAATCGGTTAAATCATTAAAGAATTTATTTTGGTAAAGTGGTCCCACTCTGAAAAGGTTACCACTTCTGCAATGAAAAAGTGGCCTTTCTTGAGGGGGACAATTTAGTAGTATTTTACAATCACAGTGCACCTGAAATCTGGCCAATTTTAACCCAGTTGCAAGTATAAAATACCAATCTGACTGGGATGTGGATCGATAAAAATCTGAAGAGCCCCGTGCATTTCAACCAATTTTGAATGGCCAACCTTCGCAAATAAGATATTAAATATGAGAACTAAGATTTTGTCATAGAAATGAGAAAAAATAAATAAAAAGTTTGTTTAATTAAAAGTAGCTTCGGTCAACATTTCCCGTAACACAGTGCCTGATTGGGTCACCTTTACGATCGATGAAGCCATTTTTGTTTGTTATTGACTGATATTAAAGTTTCTTTAAACTGAAATTAATTACTTTTCACGAAAATCACTTTCAAAATACTTAATGGATACGATAGATGTTTGTTGTAGATACCAATAAACACGAAATCGACATTTTCATAAATGACACGTGGTAAAAATACGCTGGCGACATAGGTCAACTCTTCAAAATTCCAAGGCGACTTGGATTTCGTTTTTGACCAACGAGAAAGCGAAGTCAGGCTTCACAAAACGACTTCTTCAACAGAATCGCCCTCAAACGTGAGCACTGGGGCTGTAGGAGATCAAATTATCGGAAACCAGACTGGGTATGGAACAATTGATCAATACCGATATCCCTTGGCCGAGACAATGATTTGTTCCAAAAATAAAAACGTCTGACCATAGCAGGAAACAATTTTGATTGGTTACTGTTATAATGGTAGCTATATTTATCATGGAGAATTTCGATTTATGCAGGAATGTCATCATTTCATCAATGTACGTAAAATTGATTGGTGGGTAGATTTTATATGTGCTAGTCCGTCAGGCTTTTCTTGTGACAAATTTGGTAGCCCTGCAGTTAAAAATGGTAGCCTGGGGCGTGGGGCTAGTGCTATTTTCAACCCCTGCTACTGTATACAATGTATTTGAGTTACCTGGCATGAATAAAGCTAAAAGCAATTACAAAAAGACCAAATCTATTTATATTTGAGTTATCCAAGGACATGTCCAATCTAAGTTCAAAATAACAGAGTTTGACTGTATGCATTTCATCTTATGGAACATGGGCATATTCATGTCTCGTCAAGCCAATGGAGTTATTTATACTTTAATTTTCTCTTTCAAATTGTTCTTAAACTTGTTTTTATTTCAATATTTTGATGACTGTAGGTATTTACTACACAATCAAATCAGAGAGTACAACAAGATAACATGTAGAAACACATGGTGTGATTATTGTAAGTTGTTAAGTGATACATTAGTATGTGAAAGGTGAAAAAGGCAGGTGACTTGCACATACAATATATTTTTGCCTACAAACTTTTTTTTACAGATTATTTAGATATTCTGTCAAAAAAAAAGAAAAAAAGAAAGAAAGATTCAGATTGTAATATTAACATGCTGAAGATTTTGAATTCAATACAAGATGAACTGTGAGCTAATGCTCGCCTATGATACCTCCGCTCTTCGGCAAACAGGAAGTAGGAATCTGACAGGTCAAAAAACGCTTCCCACGATACGGGGTACCTATATGAAGCTTGTGACCAAATATATGATTTCTGCCATCAATAGTTGCTGAGAAAAATGTGATGAAAAATGAGCATATATGTTCAATGTGTAGAAAAATCAACAAAGTCGGCAAACAGGAAGTAGGAATCTGATGGGTCCAAAAACGCTTCCCATGATATGGGGTACCTATATGAAGCTTGTGACCAAATATCAGATCTCTGCCATCAATAGTTGCTGAGAAAAATGTGACGAAAAATGTGCATATATGTTAAATGTGTATAGAAACCAACTAAGTCGGCAAACAGGAAATAGGAATCTGACGGGTCCAAAAACGCTTCCCACAATATGGCATACCTATATGAAGCTTGTGACCAAATATCAGATTCCTGTCATCAATAGTTGCTGAGAAAAATGCGACGAAAAATGTGCATATACAAATGTATGTTAAATGTGTATAAAAATCAAAAAAATCGGCAAACAGGAAGTAGGAATCTGATGAGTCCAAAAACGCTTTCCACGATATGGGGTACCTATATGAAGCTTGTGACCAAATATCAGATCTCTGTCATCAATAGTTGCTGAGAAAAATGTGACGAAATATGTGCATATATGTTCAATGTGTATAAAGACCAACTAAGTCGGCAAACAGGAAGTAGGAATCTGACGGGTCCAAAAACGCTACCCACAATATGGTATACCTATATGATGCTTGTGACCAAATATCAGATTTCTGCCATCAACAGTTACTGAGAAAAATGCGACGAAATATATCTTGGACGGACGGAAGGACAGAGGTAAAACAGTATACCCCCCTCCCCCTTCAAAATTGAAATTGTAGTTGAAAGGTCATACTTGGTTATGATATTCTATTCCCATACTGAGCGTGTTGATAAGTATAGCCAGTAAAATACTTCTACCAAAGAACCTGTGTTCCACAAACTTCTCCACTTTTTCTGAAACACAATCTGAAAAAACAAATGTACTTTTATTAGCCTGAGAAATAAATGTATTATATATATGTACAATCTAAATATCATAAAGATTCATTATTTAAACAAAGTATTTCCAGTACATAAAATTTAGACATAATTCATCTATTTGAAAATTTAATTTTCTTTTTCTTTGTTTATTCAAATTTTCTATGCTGATGCAATGCACTTATGTTTTCAACCAAATTGAGGGGTCATCATGGTCGTGATCCTGTGATAGTTGGTTTTCTAACTACCTATGCAATAAGTGCCTATCACCACTGATGTTGCGAGTGTGAATCCCGCTGAGGCGTGGTGTACTTGATACAGCTTTATGTGATAAAGTTTGTCAGTGACTTGCGACAGGTCAGTGGTTTTCTACAGGACCTCCGGTTTCCTCCATCAATTAAACTGACCGCCACGTTATAACTGAAATATTGTAGAAAGTAGTGTTAAACACATTAACCCTAACCTTCAACCAAATTAGATTGTTACCATGTATTGAGACAATTCAAATCTCAAAGAATACCCTGGTTTACTATGATGAAATAACTCTAGTTTTTACAGGCCTTTGAATCACTAGTCTTAAATATACTAACAGCTTATTTCGATTCTTTTTAGGGGTGGATCATATCTTCATTAAATTTCAGCATTTTGATTCTTTTCAATGGATCATAATTTCATTAAATTCAGCATTTTTTTTTATATAAATTTTGCTTTCTTATACATAATATGTATACTGGAATAAAGCTTAACAAGATAAGCTTTATACCAAAAGAAAAGAAAATTGAAAAAAGCTTTGATTTCATGTTGAATATAAGCAAAGAATTAATCGCTTGGAGCTTTTTGATAAATATATGTTTTTTTTTATAGATCTAACAGTTTTACAGTTTATTTTGTATGTTTTCTTGAACCAATTAAAAACTATGGCATGGTGAGAAGATATAAAAAGATGAGAAGAAATGTCATGTATCTCTACTGTAAACACTGTATGGCTATAATCTTCTTTGTGTTTGATCTCTCATTTGTTTATTTTGTAAGTGCATTTTTTTCTTATAAATTTCTCAACATTAAATAAACAATATGCATTACAGTATCCATATCACTATATTAAAAAAAACACTGTAGTAAATATTTATTTATTGTCAGTCTTGTATGCTAAAAATGCATTTTTTTGCAACTCTTTAGATAACATCAATTTAAGTTCTTTTACCATAAAATTTGATTTGCTCTTTCATACATTAATATTCTGCCATAATTTTTTTACACACTTTTTGAAATATTATTTGCTGTCTGGCTACCTTTGAGCTAGAAATTGTTTCAACTGACACCAAAAAGAAACAAGTGTTCTTTGAAAACAGGTGTACATTAAAAAATAGGTTCACAGGGCTCAAATCCACAGAGCTGCTCGGTGCGTCTCAGTGAGGCAGATAGGGTGAGCCCTCTCGATGGAGGTGGGGGCTTGTAATATGGAAAGTTTGACCATGAACCATAGAGGATAACTTGTTTAACAGATTGCCATGCTCCTTTCATCCTAAAAACCTTTTTTTGTAGAATTCGAAAAAGAGTAAGTGCATTATAGTCACTACAAAAGACTAAATTTTTCATTCCTACCAAACTCTCCATACTTTTTCAGTGGCAGTTTAAAGTTGTTGACCTGCTTAACCCATCCTTTCCTTCATTTCTATTAATTTTTTATATATTTTTGAACTTGTTCTTGTATTGAATATAGCTGAAATAATGCTCGCAGGACGTTAAGTAATAATCAATCAATTAGTTAGTTTGTTTGTCATGATATTAATACAGCTTTAATGAGTGAATATATTTCATGAAAATTAGTTCCTTGCAAAGAAAAAAGTATTTTACAGTATAGTCTTTACTTTCTATAAATATAATTTTTTTTCTCAATCAAAGAGCCGTCATGGTCTTAATCGCATAGTAGTTCAATTAAACGTTGTGAGTTCGAATCCCACTCAGGCGAAATGTACTAGATAAAAACATTATGTGATAAAGTTTGTCAGTGACTTGAGGCAGGTCGGTGGTTTTCTCTGGGTACCCTGGTGTTTTCCACCAATAAAACTGACCGCCACTATATAACTGAAATATGTTGGACGTGGCATTAAGCACCATAAATGTAAACCAAACTTCTATCAATATACTTTTTTCTCTCAATTAAACATATAACAAATTTCCTACTAGATTTTCTCTTTTTCTTCCCTTTAACTTTTACATCACATTCCAAATCTTTTTCTTTCGCCTTCTCTGTATCTGACAAATCATGGGAAACATGATTACACGTATGATTACACGGTTTATCATAATCGTTGTTGACAAGGTAACAAATCTGTTTGTCTCCAATAACATCCAATAGATCCTCAGGTATACCTATTTTAGAAAAAAATAAAGGTAAAAAAAATAATGGACTTGAAATATTGACACAAGAAGATACTATTGGAAGATCAGTAAAGATATACATGTACCACTAGAAAAAGAAAACTAGAGGCTCCCAGGAGCCTGTATAGCTCACCTGGGTATAATAATAACATCAGTCAATAAAACTTGATAACTTCGGTAAAAAAAATTAACAATTGTAGCCTTCGTCATTTTTATAAATTTGATGAAAAAAGGGCAAGAACTCCAAGATGGGTAATCGGATTTACTTCAAAATTGCAGGTAAATAAAAATTGATCGAAGGGTCGAACCGCCAGACACATTTTTGGAAGAGAACCATTCAATGACTATTTCATCAAAATTTTGTTCTTATTGAGCAAATGGTTTCAGACAAAAAGATTTTTATGGGAATTTCCCATAGGGTCCTATGTTAAATTAAGTTCGGCTGTGGCGGCCATCTTGGTCGGTGTTCTGAAATGCTGGACACAATTTTGGAAGAGGACCACCCAAGAATCATTTCAGCAAAGTTTGGTTGAGATTGGCTCTGTAGTTTCAGAGAAGAAGATTTTTTTAATTTCATCCCCCCTTTTTTCTAATTTGCATAATCGGTCAAACTCGGTAAAAGTTCAAAGTTCATAAAAAATCCCGTAATATATGTTAAAAAGCTCATCATTATGCTTATACAGTTCAAATTTGGGCACTTTCTGGCTTAAAATAGAGCAGTTTTGGCCATTTGAAGAAATTTCTATTTTTAGTAATGGTGGCCATCTTGGATACAGGACGGCGCTGACGGACACAATTTTGAAAGGGGACCACCTAAGGATCATTTCAGCAAAGTTTGGTTGAGATTGACTCAGTAGTTTCAGAGGAGAAGATTTTTTTTTAATTCCATCCCCCCTTTTTCTAATTTGCATAATCGGTCAAAATCAGTAAAAGTTCAAAGTTCATAAAAAATCCGTAATATATGTTAAAAAGATCATCATTATGCTTATACAGTTCAAATTTGAGCACTTTCTGGCTTAAAATAGAGCAGTTTTGGCCATTTGAAGAAATTTCTATTTTTAATAATGGTGGCCATCTTGGATATAGGACGGCGCTGACGGACACAATTTTAAAAGGGGACCACCTAAGGATCATCTCAGCAAAGTTTGGTTGAAATTGGCTCAGTAGTTTCAGAGGAGAAGATTTTTTTTAAATTTCATCCCCCCTTTTTTTAAATTTCATAATCGGTCAAAATCGGTAAAAGTTCAAAGTTCATAAAAAATCCGTAATATATGTTAAAAAGCTCATCATTATGCTTATACAGTTCAAATTTGGGCACTTTCTGGCTTAAAATAGAACAGTTTTGGCCATTTGAAGAAATTTCTATTTTTAGTAATGGTGGCCATCTTGGATACAGGACGGCGCTGACGGACACAATTTTGAAAGGGGACCACCTAAGGATCATCTCAGCAAAGTTTGGTTGAGATTGGCTCAGTAGTTTCAGAGGAGAAGATTTTTTTTTTAATTTCATCCCCCCTTTTTTAAAATTTCATAATCGGTCAAAATCGGTAAAAGTTCAAAGTTCATAAAAAAATCCCGTAATATATGTTAAAAAGTTCATCATTATGCTTATACAGTTCAAATTTGGGCACTTTCTGGCTTAAAATAGAGCAGTTTTGACCATTTGAAGAAATTTCTATTTTTAGTAATGGCGGCCATCTTGGATACAGGACGGGGCTAATGGACACAATTTTGAAAGGGGACCACCTAAGGATCATTTCAGCAAAGTTTGGTTGAGATTGGTTCAGTAGTTTCAGAGGAGAAGATTTTTTTTTAATTTCATCCCCCCTTTTTTCTAATTTGCATAATCGGTCAAAATGGGTAATGGGATTTACTTCAAAATTGCAGGGTAGGTAGATCTTGATATGCTGCACATTTTTGCAATAAACTTAACATCTATCTCTAAATAGTTTTTGAAATATAAGACGAAAAGTATTAAAAGGAAAAAAAAAAATTGATGAAAAAGGGGCAATAACTCCAAGATGGGTAATCAAATTTACTTCAAAATTGCAGGGTAGGTAGATCTTGACATGCTGAGCATGTTTGCAGTTTCAACTTACCATCTGTCTGTTATAGTTTTTGAAATAAAGGACGAAAAGTATTAAAATTTTGAAAATTTGATGAAAAAAGGGAAATAACTCCAAAATGAGTAATGGGATTTACTTCAAAATTGCAGGGTAGGTAGATCTTAATATGCCGCACATTTTTGCAATTTAAAGTTAACCTTTATCTCTTATAGTTTTTGAAATATAAGACGAAAAGCATTAAAATTTTACAAATTTGATGAAAAAAGGGCAATAACTCCAAGATGGGTAATCAGATTTACTTCAAAATTGCAGGGTAGGTAGATCTTGATGTGCTGATCATTTTTACCCCATGTCAGATTTTTGATATTACTAACGGTTTTTGAGATATTACCAAAAACCTGCAATTTTACCATATGTTCTATTTTTAGTAACAGCGGCCATGTTGGTTGGTGCACGGCATCACCGGACACAATTTTGAAACTAGATACCCTAGTAATGATTCAGACCAAGTTTGGTTTCCATTGGTCTAGTACTTTCAGAGGAGAAGATTTTTGAAAAAGTTTACGACGTACGACGGACGACGGACGGACGACGGACGACGGACGACGACGACGGACGCCAAGTGATGAGAATAGCTCACATGACCCTTTGGGTCAGGTGAGCTAAAAAATATAATGGACTTAAAATATTGACACAAGAAAATAATATTTGAATACAATTACGGTACATATCCAACTTGTATCAGTAACCATATCTCCAGAAAAATAAATAAATAATGGAATTAAAATTTTTACACAAAACAATACAATTGGAGCATAATTACGGTACAATAATCCAACTCAGATCGGTACAGGTATATCCAGAAAAAAAAATAATGGACATAAAATATTGACACAAGAAAATACAATTGGAGCATAATTATAGTACATATCCAGCTCATATCAGTAAAGGTACCTTCAGAAAAAAAAAATATAATGGACTTCAATTATTGACACATGAAAATACAATTGGAATATAGTTACAGTACATTAATTCAACTCTGATCAGTAAAGGTACCTTCAGAAAAAATAAAAAATGGATGGAAAATTCATCCTTAAAATTTTAATCAATTGCTAATGATTGATCTTGTTCAACAGTTTAATTTTCTACTATTGGGGAATGATATATTGACTTTGAAGATTTCAGATGTCAATACCAGACCATATCAAGACAAATGTATGTATGTACAATGTATTAAAGCCGTAAAGATCATGTTCAACTCTGACCTATGACTGTATAGTAAAAAATAATAAATCGTTGATTTAAACATTTTCTTGTAATGTTAGGTCTGTTTTACATTGTTTATTAACTTTTAAATTGTTTTATTGGCATTTGAAGGTTAATTTATATTGATTTCTACCAGTCAGTAAAATCTGGGGTTAGGGTTAGGGTGTTTAATGCCACTTTCAACAATATTTCAGTTATATTGTGGCAGTCAGTTTTATTGGTTGAGTAAACCGGAGTATCCAGAGAAAACCACCGACCTGTCGCAAGTCACTGACAAAATTTATCACAAAATGTTGTAGCGAGTACACCTCGCCATGAACAGGGTTCGAACTCACAACTTCAGTAGTGATAGGCACTAATTGCACAGGTAGTTGTAAATCCCACCATACAATCACGGCCACGACAGTCCCCAATAAAATCTGTATCACAGACTGAAGTCCTGATATCAAGAACACCAAAGGGTGACACAACTTCTTAGTACTGCTAAAAAAAAATTCTCAAACTTTTTCAAACTGTATAACATTGACAGTAAATATTAAATCTGGCAACCTGAAAACAATAAAAGTTCAATAAAATTATCATCATTATTATTATATTATTATTATTGTGGAAGCAAGAATCTGATTTCTAAATAGGTTCTTGTGTAAAGTAGAATGTTACTTGGCTAAAGTCGCACCTTAAAAACAGGTGTCTTCCAAAGTGCCACGTCTGACCTTCAAGGACTAAGAACATATATTATCTATCATAAAGACTGATGGCCGAAACATTGGATGTTGGATAAAATCGATATGGTCAAACATTTATTATGTTATTTTTCCAATTTGGAAAAAAAATTGAACTAGTACAAGGATAAAAGCGATAAGGTTGATAAACTATTATGTTATATTTCGGATTTGGAAAAAAAATTGAATTAATAAATAAATTTACAGTAATTTGGACAATTGCAGAAAAATAAGAGACAGTTAATTTAAAAACAGATGTTTGTGAGACCGTTTTTTTTTTATTGGAAAATACTTGTGGATCACCAAACACTGAAGAGGAAAAAAATTCCAAAGAAAAACATCCACATTTGTGGATGGAAAATGAATAATGCAACATTTCATGATCACTGATTAAATCTGCTCATCATGCTCAACAGATATGTCATAAAACAATTAAGATATTGATGTCATAAAATAATTAGATTTAATGCCAAACTGTTTGCATGCACCATTTTCACATTATATGACCAGTTACTATGGAAATATGTATATGCAGAATTTCAACCTTTTTTCAAAGGTCAATTTGATCCCCACTATTTCTATAAAATAACAATACATAAATAACTCCATTGTACTCGAGCAAATACAGCTAAAAAACCTTCTTGTCTTGAAGAAATATTTTCCGTTAAAGCTTTATTAATATGGACATATCACTCCTATGTTGACTCACGAGTGATCTCGTCTCTATTGGTACCTCTCTCTCTCCAAAGACGCTACTGATAAAATTCATCACGATTATATTCTACACAGAATAATGTCAATTTTTTTCCTGATGCAATTGCATACAACGTGATTGATTTTTATGTTGCAGAGTTAATGATATTTCCTTCATCAATCAAACAATACTGCAACTGACATCACATCCGCCATTGAACATTAACAAAGTTATGAGATTCCAATTCCGTCCGTCATTTGTTACATTATGTAAGTTCTTCTAAATATTTGCTTGGCGGTTTTTATCATCATGGAATTTGTCAAATTCTTGTAAAAATTATCTCAATGGCTGCTGATAAAATGTCAGACAAGATGGATGGATCAGAAGCAGTTAAGATTACACAAGACAATTACGTTACATAAATCATTCTTACGATTCTCATTTTGTTCAAAAGAAAATTCAAGTGATTGTTGGGATTCATACAGAAAATATAATCAGTTTATTAATTTTAATTTGTAATTTGATCTTTCAGTCAGTATAAGATCAAGAAAAAGATATTAGAATGAATTATACCCATAAATAGAATATTCGAAGTACGTTCTTGTCAACATAACTTCAAAAGTTGGGTCTCAAAGGTCTATCACGTTTCATTAGACTACTATCATAATTAAATCTAGTCTTAGTGACGTAAAAGACTATTGTAATATTGTGTAAAGACTGTTCTCAGCTGTGTCACCATTTGCTATATTCTTGTAACTCTGAGAAATATCTTATCAGACAAACATTTGTTCTATAGCATCTAGGCTATAGATATAGGTAATATAAAATGAACTAGTATTACTGTGAGCACAGCTCACTAAGATATACCCCCCGCTCCCCACATCTGTCCAACCTATTTCCATAACCAAAACATTACTGATTGTTCTGACCAAAAATGAAAGGGACCCCCTCTCTTCACCAGTAAGCTGCTGATAAAATTTCAAAACATTCTGAGAAACACTACTCAAGTTATCATACGACATAGCGTAAAAATCCTATTTTCCGTCATATCAAGCCCAATAACTCTGGAATGGCAAAAGTGAAAATCATCAAAAATGAAAGGGATCCTCCTCTCTTCACCGGTAAGCTGCTGATAAAATTTCAAAACATTCTGAGAAACACTACTCAAGTTATCATACGACATAGGGTAAAAATCCTATTTTCCATCATATCAAGTCCAATAACTCTGGAACGGCAAAAGTGAAAATCGTCAAAAATGAAAGGGATCCTCCTCTCTTCACCGGTAAGCTGCTGATAAAATTTCAAAACATTCTGAGAAACACTACTCAAGTTATCATACGACATAGGGTAAAAATCCTATTTTCCATCATATCAAGTCCAATAACTCTGGAACGGCAAAAGTGAAAATCGTCAAAAATGAAAGGGATCCTCCTCTCTTCACCAGTAAACAACTGATAAAGTTTTAAAAGATTCTAAGTAACACAACTCAAGTTATCGTACGACATAGGATTTGTCTACAGACGGACGGACATGGTGAAACCAGTATACCCCCCTACAACTTTGTTGCAGGGGGTATAATAAAGGACTACGCAGAGCGATGAATGATACAACAACAGCATGTCGACAAGGGAAAGTTGAACATGTTATATTAAAAGCAAGTGTGAACATAGCATTTTGTTTGTCATAGTAAATAGCTGGACGCAATAATGTGTTAGACACAATAATATACATGTACTTGAAACAGTAATTTGCTGGACCAACTGTGTGTTGGACATTTGTCTTGTTTTACTATTTCAAGTTTTAAATATGCCTTCCAAATATGCAATTTCGGAATTTGGGCCACTTTTAGTAGACCCCTTTTCGAAATAACCCATAAAGATGATCATTTTGCAAAAAATTGCCTGAAAATTGGGTGAAAAATAAGAAAGTTAAAATTTGGGAATTCAGCTTGATTTGATCTCCGTAACAGTAAGAGATAGAGGAAATATGTCAACATAATCCACAGAAACTCTCAGAAAATAAAACCCTATCAAAATTGGATGAAAAATGAAAATTCTTACTACATGTATATGCCTTCCAAATATTGGAAATTTCTTAATTCTGGCCCTTTTAGACCTCTTTCAGAAATATATTACCAAACATTTTTTATGGCCCATCGATAATAGGTTAAGATGGTGATTTTGCAAAAAACTGCATTAAAATAGAATGAAAAAAAAAAGTTAAACATTTTTAATTTATCCTTTTAAACGGTAATAGTTACATGCTAACTCTATGTATTTTTCTGAGTTATTTTCCTAAGGAATTTATTAAAAAAAACCCATCAAAATCAGATGAAAAATAAACTCTCCATGTACAAATAACAGAAACATAAATTGTTCCACCCTTACAGCCTCTTGTTTGGAAATGGGTATGGTTACAATATTGCAAATCAATACCAACCTTCATTTAGGGCAAAGGAACATTCTATTAAAAATTCAGAATGATCTGTCACCTAGAACTTAAATTATCACACGGAAATCATTCTGTTTACAGACGAATGATGATATCATAAAGTCAGGACAGTTAAAAAATCTAATCTGATAATTGTAGACACTGAGACAAAATCTAATTTAGAATAATTGGTCTGGTGTACGGTTAATGGCCGTTTTCGTAACTTTTAGCATTATTCCAGATATATCGTGACTAGAAAACCCAGAGAATTTACAATGAACTGACTGGATGGTGTCTGGAAACCTTAATAAATTATAATTGATGTGAATATCCAGGTGTGAACTCACATCAGGGGTATTAAGTAGGTGGTCAGAAGTCAACAATCATGGGAAAAATATCTTTTCAAAGCCTTCTTTTTATTACAATATATCGTTGAATTTTGTTAGATTTTGTCCAGATGACATACTTTCCTATTAGACTATACAGATAATATTGTGTTTCAACTCTCACATTTCTAAGAACAGAAGCTTCCGTGCATCAGTACTATGTTACACAGTTTTACAGTTCATTGCACCGTGTTTTTCTTTTGTAAGTGATAATTGCCTCAAATTAGAGCCACAAGAGACTGATAACAAGTTACTTCCCCTTCAGACAAATAATTAGGCTATTTGATGTTTGGAACATGATGCAAGCAATTTGCACGCAAAAATATATGCATGTTAACTTCAAAAATTCAATAGATTTCTTTCCAAGATCATAGCAATTTTTAATTTGCAGTTAAGTTACAGAATCTCTTTACTACTGGTCGATGAAACATTACATCCAAGAATTTGAGCTATTTTGACTTTATTTGGTGAGTAGAACTTTATACACATATGCTATCAACAAGATATAAGGGATGTAGTAATCTTACAAATACTGTCATTAATGTGACATATATGCCACAAAATACAAATATTAATGAATGTATCAATAGAATAACAGCAATTTTGAAGGTCGAGACAGACATTATCACTAATATCTCAGCAAGTCCGATAGAACGAGCTGGGATATTTGTGATAATGTCTGTTGAGGCCTAAAGAACTGACGTTATTGTTTTGCTGTCAAAATATGTTTTACGTCAGATTGACGGATAAACTTGCTCATGCAAGTTACTAACTGACCTAATATTTTTATGGATCAAGGTGAGTTCAGTGATCCAGACTTTATCAGCAGCACACATCAAAGGGAAAATGTCCAATTTGTTGTCAAATTGATATAGTGGTAATCTCGTCAAGTAATCTCTGTGCAAATTTAAAATCTTAAGAAAATTTTGCTCCCATGATTTTAAATTCATAAATACTAATCAAGGCATGTTCATAACATAAACTACAAATTGTCCTCATTAAGTCAAAATTCATTTCAATATATCCAAGACAACGCATTATGGATTAATTTTTTATTTTTATGATGTTTAATGCCACTTTCAACAATATTTCAGCTATATCATGTCGGTCAGTTTAATTGTTGGAGGAAACCGGATTACCCGGAGAAAACCACAGACCTGTCGCAAGTCACTGACAAACTTTATCACATAATGTTGTACACCTGGCCATGAGCAGGATACGAACTCAAAACATCAGTGGTGATAGGCATGCATTGCATAGGTAGTTGTAAATCCAACTACCATATGATCATGGCCACGACGGCCCGACAAGTTATGGAAATTTAATAAGGTACCAAATGTCTCTTCATTTTAGTATGTTAATACTTAATGTTGTCATTTTAATTCAACTTAGACTTAAACCATCCAAACTTAAAAACTAACATTGGAAACTTGTATGTCTTATAGTCAATCTCAACATTAGAAAGTCTAATTGCAGATGCTAAAATGTTTTAAAGATTTGCCTCATAAAGTGCATTTATTTAAGTCTAATATTGCATTAATTTATTTTCAGCTTGGAATGAAGTCTTCAAATTGAAAGTCAAAAATCTTAATAGTTTTGTGCAAAGACCATTACTATCATAGATTAAAATGCACTGGTATTGATGAATATGATTAGTCTGTGTCAGTCTGTATTAATCCTAGCCAATGTAATTATCTATACTAGACAAACACTCATGTGACCATGAACCACACAATCATAAACCAATCAGATTAGCACCATCTAATTCAAATAAAATAAAGAAAGATTCGATTTTTTTTCTGTTGTTTTAATTCTATTATTAAAATCAGACTTGATATTCACAGCTATGGTAAATTACAAGTCAATCTCAGGCTATTATCATACTAAATTATCTGTTCTCTTTGATTCACACCAATAATTAATTATCTAAAATCGTACAGTTCTTTTCACTCTCAATATTTCTGAAGCAATTTATTACTGCCGAATGCAATTATTCAATTATAATGGACAATAGACTAAGAAGAACACATACTTATTATCCTGGTTCTCTTGCCGTAATTTGATGAACGGGTGAATTAACGGAAATCGATTTGCGTTATGTGTTAGCAAATAAAGATTCATAGGATCACATAAAACAGATTTATCTTTATAGTACAAAATGTTCACACTTCAGATAGCATTAATTACTCAAGTAGATCTCCAAGAGTACACTTATATTTAAAATCTTTTTAAGATAATAGGTCTAATGTCACTTAAAAGAGATTTTATGATCTTCAAAATAAATATTCTTTTCAATTTGTTTTTAAATTGTGCAAAAACAGACCTTTCCTGTAATCAACAAAAATCATTACATTTGACAATAATTACTATTCTAATTCACACAAAACTTGGCAACAAAGAAATAAATTATTCACATTCTGTTAAAGTTTCAATTAAAAATTTTGTTAAATAAATGAAGATTGCAATTCTTGTTTTATTTCAAATCTCTTAAAAGTGATTCTACTAAGAAAGTTTTTAATATTTTCCCCATTGCAGCCTAACTGTTAAAACTTTGGACCCTGGTTAACACATAGTACATAGGGCCCTTGATTTGTTCAAACTTAATTCTATATATATCAAAATTATGCTTCATATTAAATTTCTTTCTAAATGCAAGTTTACCAAATATTACAGCATTTCAATTATTATTTTGTAAGATGTTTAAAATTACCTTGTTTTTGCCATTCTAACTATGGTGGAATAATGAACCTAATTTTGTTGAGTTTTCTCACATCAAGGAACATTCTTGCTTGTTTAATGTTGTTTTTTTGGGGCAAAATAGCTCCCCAAAAGATTAAAATGTGAAAAAGTAAATGAAGATGGATGGCAAAAGAACTATAATAATTGATATGCTCCATTGTGGTAGCCATTTTGGATTTCTGATCAGCACGGTCAATTAAGAAAAAAACTAGATAAAGGATCATACAGTAATATACAGATTTGATTCAAACAGTTCAGAAGTTTCTGTATAACCAAGATTCACTGTATTTAGTCAACATGTCAAGGAGAGCTATCAGTTATACAGAAAACAAAAAGAAAACGGCACAATAGATTCTGAGTTGGGTTATTGGGTTCTTAAATTTATCGTGACTGAATTTCTTTTTATACTAATTATGCCCCTTTGTAATTCATATCGCTGGCCTTGTGGTGCAAGTTTTGAACTGGTCCTCCAAAACCGTCCAATCAGAAAACTGTATATACTGCAATAAGTGCTCTAATTGACAATTTTTCAAGCACAAGAACAGGGTCAGGGTCATGGTGTTTAATGCCACTTTCAACAGTATTTCAGTTATATTGTGGTGGTCAATTTTATTGGTGGAGTGCCAGGAGAAAATCATCGACCTGTCGCAAGTCACTGACAAACTTGATCACATAATGTTGTATCGAGTACACCTCGCCTGAGTAGGATTCAAACTCACAACTACCATATGATCACGACCACAACAGCCCCACACAAGAACAAATAAGTACCCAATAGCTTTAAGACCATAAGGTTCGATGGACTGATCAATCATGGTGAATAAAAAAATTATTTTTACACCAAGCAAATGAGTTCCTTGATTCTTTAAGGTTGAACATTGTTGTGTAAAGTACACTCCTCTTTAATATTGATTTTTAATCGTAACAAGATATATTAAACATATATTATATCTACTAAATACATCTATTATGCTCAATAAACAACATCGAAGCTTCTACTGTGCAAGAATATATTTGTGTGTGTTTACTAAAATGATACATGATTTTATGAGGGCCTGAGATGGGATAATTGTCTCACCGTTTCCTCCAAATGAGGCCCGAGAAGGGATAACTGTCTTATCTTTTCCTCCAAATGAGACCTGAGAAGGGATAATTGTCTCATCGTTTCCTCAAAATGACTTCTCATTTATGGTTCAATCGATAATGAAAATTATTTTTAAATATCACAATTTATTGCCCTTAATATGTGTCCAAGTCGAGACCACACACACATATAATTCTAATTCTTGACCCTATTCCGTCTCATTGAGATTTCCCAAAATTTGTTCATTACAATTTCTAGACCAATAGAAATTTCCCTTTAGATAGAAACACTTGTTACTAAACTATTTTTTTTGTACTCCATCTAACACAAACTTGAGAAGAAAATTGCTTCAGCATCGTTCAATTAGTTGACAATTACAAACAAATAATGGTATGCTATTATACGGCATTAAAAAAGGTGGGTCTAAAATGAGTACTTAAAAATACAAGACATATCAAATTAAAATTGATCTTGATGAAGCTGATGTCATCATATCACATCACATGTGACATGCGTCTTTCTTAATTACAAAATTAAAGATGAAGATTACCTTTGTAAGAAAATCTCCCTCTATTAAGATACAAGAATTTATGTGAATTAGTTTTATATTTCATGATCAGTTAATAAACAAGCCACAGCAACAGTTGAACATTGTTTTCAGTGTTGTTGGGAGTAGATTAATAATCTATTAGGCTTGTCTTCAATGCTATGGAGGTATCACCCATCCCCCAAAAAAAGGGAAAAAATCACGAGGCAATAAACAAGCAATGGGTTACACCTGAATGTAGTTTTCAGTGTTGCTGGGAGAAGACTGATAGTGATAATCTATTATGGTCTTCTTCAATGCTATATGTGTATCACAAAAAAAATAATTTAAAATGCCGTTGTGCGTCCAACTTACCCTTATAAGTATGATTATTATGGTTCTTTGTTAAACTGGAACTGTTAGATTGGTGCATCGGTGTACTCCTAGGGGTACGGATAACAAGCAACTCAGGCACACACGGCAAATGTTTCTTACTACATTCACTATTTAGCGAGGATGTTCTACTTATACTGGCATGCGGTGGAGCTAAATGATATGGCGATGATATACGTGGCTTGAGCAATGGAGGAGAGAGCGTGTCTGCAGCAGTGTTAGAAGCTAGCGTGTTAATAGATTCAGAAGAGGGATTCATGCTGTTAGAACCTGGAACTTGTAAGAAGTTAGTACAACGTGGCGATGATATGGAATCTAGGTCACTCATCTCTGGCGAAGCGCGGGGCGCTATAGGACTACTGTTACGCCGACTTATATGTGCATCAGTCTGATTGTTAATAAATGGATAAAAATAGTTATATCTGTGAGAACAACTATTACAAGCGTGCGACTGTGCACTCTCACTACCTTTACTTTGCTTTCGTTTCCCGAGAGCCAATTGTGGTTTTATCTTGTGACGTGGATGAGTCTTTCCTCTTGCATCATAATACACTTTTAAAATTTTTCGCTTGCCTCTTCGCCATAAATGTGCAAGATATTTTAAAATTTCTGCATAACATCCTCCGGGTTCTGAATTACTAGCCAGAGTACTTGAAGACTGAAAACGTTTTCTTTCCTGCATCATACGTTCAGTTTCTCGTTTCTTTGTTTCCGAGAACTGCGTTGCTATCACAACTAAGCACAAATTTATCATAAAAAAAGAACCAATCTGAAAAATAAAAACAAAGCAGAAAATTAACTCAGAACCAGTAATTCCCCCCCCCCCCCCTCCAAGAAAAAAACCCTACAAATTTTGAATGATGTCTGATACATCAACACATTGATTTGAAAGACAAATTTAAAACTTTTCCTTTTTCCTTGAAATTGAAATGCTTGATAAAACGATCATGTTTCATATTACACAATTAATGTGTGTGTGTAATATACAGCTTCATATTACACAAAAGGGGCCGCCGTGGTCGTGATTGTATGGTAGTTGGATTTACAACTACCTGTGCAATCAGTGCCTATCACCACTAAAGTTGTGAGTTTGAACCCCATTCATGGCAAGGTGTACTCGATACAACATTATCTGATAAAGTTTGGCAGTAATGTATTACAGGTCAGTGGTTATCTCTGGGTCCTCCAGTTTCTTCCACCAATAAAACTGACCGCCACGATATAACTGAAATATTGTTGAAAGTGGCATTAAACACCATAAACCTAAATCCAACCAAATTACACAATTAATGGGTGTGTGTCAATTTCATCAATTCATTAACAATCACAATATTAGTACTTCAGAATGATATTCTTAAATGAAGTCTTGGATAAAAGTATTTATATTTATTTCAGATCTTCAATCAACAGAATACTTAATTTAATTAATCATATCTTAGACCTACTGAGAATTCTTATGTTTCAAAGAAGACTATTGCATGAAAGTTTATCATCAAATTATCTAGTTTCATCGATTTCAAATTCATGAATACAAATTTTCTCTACAAAGTAGAATGACGAAGTTTAGAAATTTGAAGACCTTGAACCAAGTTTGTTTTGAACAAAAAGCAGAGGTTCCGATAAACCTGTATTACTGACTTATAATCAAGATATTCTTTTCCAGAATCATATTCATTTGTACTTGGTCACTAACTATAACAATTTTGGTCCAGTTAAGCAATGTAGCCATTTTCAGAAACTATTGAATCATGGGTAATTTGTTTACCAATGTATCTCCGAACACAAACAATTTAAACTGATATTATATTATACTATGTGTAACTGTTCAATTGTTTACAGTGTTTTCAACCAATCACAAATGTTTAATTGTTTACATTGTTTTCAACCAATCACAAATGTTCAATTGTTTACCGTGTTTTCAACCAATCACAAATGTGCAATTGTTTACAGTGTTTCAACCAATCACAGATGTTCAATTGTTTTACAGTATGTTCAACTAGTCACAACTGTTTAATTGTTTACAGTGCATTCAACCAATCACAACTGTTCAATTGTTTACAGTGTTTCAACCAATCACTACTGCTCAATTGTTTACAGTGTTTCAACCAATCACAACTGTTCAATTGTTTACAGTGTTTCAACCAATCACAACTGTTCAATTGTTTACACTTACAGTGTTTTAACCAATCACAGCTAATCAATTGTTTACAGTGTTTTCAACCAATCACAGCTGTTCAATTGTTTACAGTGTTTTCAATCAACCACATTTTGGTGTACAAAAGTACCAGAATCCACTATGGCCAGTGTCTGGGAATTCTTAACATGAAACAGTTATAGTCTGCAGAAATTTAAGCACCTGAATGTAAAAATAATTCTGTAGAAATTTAAGCACGTGATTATAAAAATAACTTCAGTCCAATTTTGGTAAAAGGAAACAGAAAATCACCCATGATTCATGAGATTTTTTTAATAGTATAATATCTAATAAAATTGAAGACTATTTGAGGTATATACTTACCACAATTAAAGCTACAAAATAAGACCAGTCCCAAAATGAATGAGCATCTTGTACATAATACATAATATTAACCCAACTTTCTAAACTAATAACCTGAAAAAAAAGAAAGAGAGAGAGATAATATATATAGAAAATAGGCAGTTATCAATGTAGAGACAAACATTATCATGAGTATCACAGCAAGTCTGATAGAACGAACTGTGATACTAGTGATTATGTATGTCAAGATCTTCAAAACTGACGTCATTGTTTTTATCGGTGACGTCAAAATGTGTTTGACATCACACCGACAGATAATTTTCAACATCAGTCAGTTCTTGCACATGTTAGTTACAAACTGACCTGATATTTTTGTGGATCAAAGTAAATTCAGTGATCCAAACTTTATTAGCGTCACACACCAAAAGGGAAAATGTCCAATTTGCCGATAACTACATTTAACAGTAATTTATACATTTTTCCGTAAGTGGTGTTAAGATGAAATGGACTCTCTTGGGGGAGAAAATTTAGTAGTAGTTTACTATCCGAGTGTATCTGAAATCTGAAATCTTTCCTGATAAAAAGGGGAGGGGGGCTTTGGTGGATATGGCCTTAAAAAAGGGAGACTAGTATAGCTGGTAAAATTTAGCAATTTTTCATCTAAATCTTGATAAGAACAAGTTACATTCACTGAGATGATAATGGTGTCTGTTTTGTACTAGACCAACACAGATATTTATAGTACTAGCTCACTGAAACATCAGTCTACATGTAGACATGTCACTCCACTAAGACACATTATACTTATTCCAAGCCAACCAGTCTTTGGTCTTTCTCCTTAATGCTGAGTGGTTAGTAAAGAAGAAACAAATACCAATTTCATATTCTTTCAATTGACCTGACCGGTATTCAAACCCACGATCTACCGTATTCGAGGCAAACATACTAACCATTACACCATTGATGCATACCGCACCGGTTAAATTCAGACATTATAACATTAACAAGTAAGAACAATGACATATTTCATTTGGTCATAATCCTATTATTTGTCACCTATTCTTTTATTATTCAAACAACATAAAGTGTCACTAGAAATGTGATATGCACTTTAATAAATTAAGTTTTTAGTTTATATAACATCTCCCAAATTTCAATAAAACATTTAAAAAAATCAATTCCTACACAGGAATTCATATTATGAAAAGAAAGCTTAAACAGTGATGGTCAACAATTCCATCAATATCAACAAAACGAACAATCACCTAAAAAGAACATGACATATGATGTTGGAAATACAAGTCCTGGTTTGGGACAGGCACAAAAATGAGGCATGGTTAAACCAGTTAATGGGATCCCAACGGCAATACAGTTGTTAACAAACGATAAAAAACCTACACAGATTCTCTCCTACTCAAAAAGACCACATCCTACGACAAAAATGAATGACAACATAAAAATGGACAGAACAATAACAGGGTCAATGAAATGAATGCTTGTAGATAACTAACTTCTAGCTAGAAAGGTAGAATCTGTTGGTTAAAGACGAAATTACTCTTGGGTGCTAACAAGCTACGCTACCTATTTTCAAGATGGTTTCCCGTGAATTTCAGAAGATGGTGTAAATATCTTCTAATATAAACATTCTATGTAAAATAATAATTAATAACCTTTATATATACTATTAATTTAATTCTTTATTTTATTTCCAGGAAATAAAGGTTTTGTGTACTTTCGAATCAATTAATTGCAAAATTTTAATGTCAGCTCTAACTTTCAATTAACAACTTCGCCTTTAGATGGACTGATCTACCTACATACATTGAACAACATTTCATTTTGAAAATCTATTTTCAACAATAAACCAATTAAATACATATTTCCTGTACAATACTAAAACACAAGATATTGTACCATAAAAATCTGTTACCCTAGCAACACCCAGTCTTTTCCTGTTTTATAGTGAAAAAATTGTGGTATTTTTTGTGCTCCATGATTTGAGGTGAGAGGTGATTGATCATTTTGATGATATTGGTGGAATTGTTGACCATCACTCTTTATAACTTCTTTTCATAATTTCATAATAGCCACTATGGAAAAGCTAAAAAAAAATTAGCTGTCAGTGGAGAGCAAGCAAGGTTTTCTTGCATGAGTGTCGAGCAGTTTATACTGTCAGTGGAGAGCAAGCAAGGTTTTCTTGCATGAGTGTCGGGCAGTTTATACTGTTAGTGGAGAGCAAGCAAGGTTTTCTTACAAGAGTCTCGGGCAGTTTATACTGTTAGTGGAGAGCAAGCAAGGTTTTCTTACATGAGTGTCGGGCAGTTTATACTGTTAGTGGAGAGCAAGCAAGGTTTTCTTACAAGAGTGTCGGGCAGTTTATACTGTTAGTGGAGAGCAAGCAAGGTTTTCTTACAAGAGTGTCGGGCAGTTTATACTGTTAGTTGAGAGCAAGCAAGGTTTTCTTACATGAGTGTCGGGCAGTTTATACTGTTAGTGGAGAGCAAGCAAGGTTTTCTTACATGAGTGTCGGGCAGTTTATACTGTTAGTGGAGAGCAAGCAAGGTTTTCTTACATGAGTGTCGGGCAGTTTATACTGTTAGTGGAGAGCAAGCAAGGTTTTCTTACATGAGTGTCGGGCAGTTTATACTGTTAGTGGAGAGCAAGCAAGGTTTTCTTACATGAGTGTCGGGCAGTTTATACTGTTAGTGGAGAGCAAGCAAGGTTTTCTTACAAGAGTGTCGGTCAGTTTATACTGTTAGTGGAGAGCAAGCAAGGTTTTCTTACATGAGTGTCGGGCAATTTATACTGTTAGTGGAGAGCAAGCAAGGTTTTCTTACAAGAGTGTCGGGCAGTTTATACTGTTAGTGGAGAGCAAGCAAGGTTTTCTTACAAGAGTGTCAGGCAGTTTATACTGTTAGTGGAGAGCAAGCAAGGTTTTCTTACCAGAGTGTCGGACAGTTTATACTGTTAGTGGAGAGCAAGCAAGGTTTTCTTACAAGAGTGTCGGGCAGTTTATACTGTTAGTGGAGAGCAAGCAAGGTTTTCTTACAAGAGTGTCGGGCAGTTTATACTGTTAGTGGAGAGCAAGCAAGGTTTTCTTACATGAGTGTCGGGCAGTTTATACTATGAAAAGATAGCTTAAACAGTGATGATCGACAATTCCATTAATATCCACAAAACGAACAAGCACCTTCTCATTGAACATACAAAGACCATGGCATATGATGTTGGAAATCCAGTTTCTGGCCTGGGACAGGCACAGAAATGTGGCTGGGTTAAACCTGTTAATGGGATCCCAAACCTTCATCCTCTTAATAATTGGATCTCCAACACCGGGTGTACCAATACAGATCTGTAAACAAATAATTTTTTTAAATCTGCACACTCAAAAAGACCTTCATTCTATGACAAAAAACGAATGACAAGATAAACAAGAACAGTAGCATATAGCAAGATCAATGAATGCTCATAGTTAACTGATTAATAACTAGGAAGGTAGAATCTGTTGGTTTAAAAACCATTACTCTTGGGTGTTAACAAGCTACATATTTTCACATGTATTTCAGAAGAAGGTATTATGTAAAATAATAATTAATAACCTTTATATAGCTGTTAATTGTAATTTCAATTTCCAGATATTAAAGGTTTTGTGTACTTTCAAAATCAATAAATTGCAAAATTTTAATGTCAGCTCTAACTTCCAATTAACAACTTCACCTTCAATCAACAACTTCACCTTTAATCAAATCAACAACTTCACCTTTAATCAACAACTTCACCTTCAATCAACAACTTGACCTTAAATCAGCAACTTGACCTTTGTTGGACTCTTCTGCCTGTATTAAATGTGGTCACTGATGCATGACCCAAAAAAACCTATTAGAATCCAAAGTTAAATATCAACCATAAAAGAAACCACAATAAATGTATATTCCAAACCCAAAGCAGCCAAATATTTTGTTGAAAGTGGTCTTAAACACACATAACCAATGACCCTCTAGTGTTAAACATCACAAATACTAATATTAATGTAGTACAATCAGATCGCCAAAACAGTTGGAAATCCCAAGTTTTCTCAAGAGCAGAAAAAATATCAAATATAAAACTTCATCCCATATTAAAGTTCCAAAGAATGATAAAAATAAAATCTTTGATTTGATTGGTGGGAATGGATTTCCCAGAGCAATATCTCATTGAAGATAAAGCCAGTGATGAGATGAGAAGACCATTTCAACCAAAAAATATCAGATATTATTACATTTACAGTTTCATACAGTATTATAAAACCATAAAATTCGTTTTTTGTGATTAATCGTCATATTGCACAGCAGGTTTTCATATTGAACGGTATCTGATCTATTTTTAGCAGCGGGTGAAAGACGGGTAAAATTTGAAAATTTTACAGCCAATCGTTTTCTACGTCCGTTGCAATGATGTCACACAAACACGGCAGTTAGAAAACCGAAGTGACACAGAAGTATTACAAATACAACAGCATGCAAATATGAATTTGTACACACTGAATTAGTACAAATGTTCTATTATATTAAATGGATCAGCTTGGGTACTTCTGAACTTGAAAAAAAACCACAACAAACAATCCATAAAAATCAATCCAGGTGCACATAAAAAAAACTTGGTACGTTTAAATGTAAAAAAACAATTACAGCACTTCATTTTGTGCAATATGATGTGCTATGGAGCACTGAAAAGCAATATTGACCGCGGCCTTCGGTCATGGTCAATAATGTTTTTCAGTGCTCCATAACACATTTGTCAAGTCAACATAAATGACGTAAATATTAAATAGTACAATTATAGAGATCAACAATAATTTTTCATATCACGTTTGTTGCTTGATAATAGATATTATCATGAGTAAAGATAAAAGGGAAAATTTTTACAAATCATAGATGTGACAAAATTAATACCAACAGTAGTTTTATTTTTTTTAATAAGATAAGCAATTTTTCTGTTTATTGTTGTCCTAACAAATGTTTATTTCGCGTGACAATTCAGCTTCCTGCACTACGATTCGTCAAGTGCACTGATTAATTGACTGATTGGTGTATACAGGAGAAAAAAACAAAACATAACATGTGTGTTCATTTAAAACAATAGATGTAGCAAAATAGCTTAGGTGTTTCTATCTTTTAAAATAACCAGTAGTATAATCACACAGAAAGTTGAAAATTATGATTTTTATCGGTGTCAAGATTTTGTGGTTTATTAGTTTTTTAACAAGTAATTATATTTCTATAACACTACACCCTTCGGATCTTCTTAAACGTCAAGTCATCCCAGTTTTTCAGCTATATTCATGATGAGAAAAAGCTTACAAATACAGTGAAATCTTGTAGAAAACAGAATCCTTTACATGATGAACTTTAAATTAAGTCTCAATTTAGGAAATCTTTGTTAACCTGTAAAACAAAACACCTGTCTATTCCACCTCCAAACCACCCACCAACAATCACTTCAAAACCAGCCACCAACAACCATTTTCAAACAAGTTTCCAACTACAAATTTCAACCAAGCAACCAGCATGCACTTTTAAACCATCCACCAACAACCACTTTCAAACCAGTCACCAACAATCACTTCTAAACCACCCATCAACAACAAATTTCAAACAAGCAACCAGCATGCACTTTTAAACCATCCATCAACAACCACTTTCAAACCAGCCACTTACTATCACTTCTAAACCACCCACCAACAATCACTTCCAAACCATCCACCAACAACCACTTTCAAACCAGCCACTTACTATCACTTCTAAACCACCCACCAACAATCACTTCCAAACCAGCCACTTACTATTACTTCTAAACCACCCACCAACAATCACTTCCAAACCATCCACCAACAACCACTTTCAAACCAGCCACTTACTATCACTTCTAAACCACCCACCAACAATCACTTCCAAACCATCCACCAACAACCACTTTCAAACCAGCCACTTACTATCACTTCTAAACCACCCACCCACAATCACTTCCAAACCATCCACCAACAACCACTTTCAAACCAGCCACTTACTATCACTTCTAAACCACCCACCAACAATCACTTCCAAACCAGCCACTTACTATCACTTCTAAACCACCCACCAACAATCACTTTCAAACCAGCCACTTACTATCACTTCTAAACCACCCACCAACAATCACTTCCAAACCAGCCACTTACTATCACTTCTAAACCACCCACCAACAATCACTTCCAAACCAGCCACTTACTATCACTTCTAAACCACCCACCAACAATCACTTCCAAACCAGCCACTTACTATCACTTCTAAACCACCCACCAACAATCACTTCCAAACCAGCCACTTACTATCACTTCTAAACCACCCACCAACAATCACTTCCAAACAATCCACCAACAACCACTTCCAAACCAGCCCCCAACAATCACTTCCAAAACAGCCAACAACAACCACTTCCAAACCAGCCACTTACTATCACTTCTAAACCACCCACCAACAATCACTTCCAAACCAGCCACTTACTATCACTTCTAAACCACCCACCAACAATCACTTCCAAACCATTCACTTACTATCACTTCTAAATCACCCACCAACAATCACTTCCAAACAATCCACTAACAACCACTTCCAAACCAGCCCCCAACAATCACTTCCAAACCAGCCAACAACAACCACTTCCAAACCAGCCCCAACAACCACTTCCAAACCAGCCAACAACAACCACTTCCAAACAATCCACCAACAACCAATTCCAAACCAGCCAACAACAACCACTTCTAAACCAACCATCAACAGCCACTTCCAAACCAGCCAACAACAACCACTACAAAACCAGCCACCAACAACCACTTCCAAACAATCCACCAACAACCAATTCTAAACCTGCTACCAACAACCACTTCCAAAAAGGCCACCAACAATCTCTTCCAAACAATCCATCAGCAACCAATTCCAAACCAGCCACCAACAACCACTTCCAAACAAGCCACCAACAACCATTTCCAAACCAGCAACCAATAACCATTTCTAAACCAGCCATCAACAGCCACTTCCAACTAGAGACTCAGTGGGCTGAGCCTGTGTCGCTCACCTTTCATTCTGCTTTGAGGAAACTTAATACAGAACCTTCCATACATGTAGATGCTTTCTACCAAGTTTCGGTTCATATGGCTAAGCAGTTTCAAAGGAGAAGATTTTTTAGAAATTGACCAATCAGAAACAAGAATTGCATGTGGTGGCCATGTTTTCTAACCGATCGGGACGAAATGAACAATCTTCAAAGAGGACATTCCATAGATGATTCCTACCAAGTTTCGGTGGTAGCCATGTTTGCTAACCGATCGGGACGAAATGAGCAATCTTCATAGAGGACATTCCATAGGTGCTTCCTACCAAGTTTCGGTTCATTTGGCCAAGCGGTTTCAGAGGAGAAGATTTAAAAAAATCGGCCAATCAGAAACAACGATTGCCTGTGGTGGCCATGTTTGTTAATGGATCGGGACAAAATGAGCAATCTTTATAGAGGACCTTCCATAGATGCTTCCTACCAAGTTTCAGTTCATTTTGCTCAGGGGTTTGGCAAAAGCTCATATTGTCTTTGGCAAGGTGAGCTAAAAATGTTGATGCATATAATGGTGCATGAACCTATCATCGGATCGATTATAAATTCTACCAGTAATTTGGTCTCTCACCTCTGTCCTGATAATTAAATAACTTTCAGTTGGTCTTTCATTTGTGCGTGTGAAATTAATTAAGGGTAAATTGATGTCAAAACAATCTGCCATAAGAAAAAAGCCCCATGACCGAAATCATTGCACTATTCGAAAAAAAAGCACCTTGAATGTCAAAAGATTTCTTGATACAAAGCTATTCACTGGTTAAAGAGAAATTTAATGTGTGTAAATTATTTAATAACAGAAAAAAACTGACAGTGATTACAAATTTATATCACCGAAAATGGAGAGAGAAAAAATCAATTAAAGTGGGTGCAGGAAAATAATGGTTGTCTGATTTCTCTGTTCCGGACATTTATGTCAAGATTCTAGTCCCGACTGACATTTTTTATCACTTTCTGGATGTCATTTCTGTCTCTTTTTCCTCTATCCTGTAAGAGTTCCTAACACAATTCAGTGAAACAAATACATGGAGAGAACCAGTTTTATATGATTAAACCTTTTTTTTTTCATTTTCATTTTTAAATGTTGAAATGTCTAGCCAAAGCATAGGGCGTAATGTTAACTTAAAAATATGTGGAAACTATGTCAAAAGTGTACAGGTAAGCAGGTCTGGCAGTTAAATTGATGTCATATTTCCTTCAAATGTTTGTTTGTTTGATGGTGTTTAATGCCACTTTCAACAATATTTCAGTTATATCGTGGCGATCAGTTTTATTGGTGATGGAAACCGGAGGACCCAGAGAAAACCACTGACCTGTTGCAAGTCACTGACAAACTTTATCACATAATGTTGTACACCTCGCCCTGATCCGAGATTCGAACTCACAACATCAGTGGTGATAGGCACTGATTGCATGCGTAGTTGTAAATCCAACTACTATATGATCATGGCCACGACGGCCCCTCCCTACCTAGGTTGATATAGTTACAGTTGGCCTTTCATAGAAATTTTGCATGTGAAATTAATCAAGGGTAAATTGATGTCAAAACAATCTGCCATTAAAAAAATAAAAATACCCCAGGCTGGATATCATTGAACTATTAGAAACACTTTTAATATTAATAGAATTCTTGAGAAAAAAAAGTCACAGATAAAAGAGAATTTTTTAGGTGCAATTTTTTTAATTAGAGAATTAAATTTGACTGTGATTATAAATTTGTATTACCGAAAACTCCTTAGAGAAGTAGTTCATACCAAATTAACAATATAGTCTTAGGCTTGACGGACGACAGATCATGCCAATGATCTTCTGCACTTTAGTTGAGCGTGGTAACCATTACAGCACCAAGGCAGTCTTACTAAGTACAACTAAAGATGACCAAGATTTTATCAAAATGAAGTCCCACAATCAAAGAACTATTTCTGTATTTCTTAATTTTTTATTTTCTTCCGAGCTTTAGATCTATTCTCAATCATGTTCCACTGCCCTCTTTATCCTTTCTTCTTAAAGCATACATGACCAATCAGAATTTCTCTTATACTTGTAGAATTTTCAAAATGCCCAACCTTGTTGATTATCAAATTGATAAACAAAGAGTGGTGAGAATAAGTCATGTTCAATTTCTAACCATATTTTTTGGATAACAATCCCCTATGATAAAATCTCTCAACTATCTCTAATAAATAACAATATTTTTCATCTTCTGATGGCTAAATATTTCATTTATACAGTTCATACAAAGCTAGCAGTTATATACAAAAAAATGTACTTTTATACAGCTCAACAAAGCTAGCAGCTGAATATGAAAAATTGTAAATATCTCAAGCAGAGAAATATAGTTGAAAAGAAAGTTTAATGGTGATGGTTAACAATTTCACTAATAATATATCAACAAAACGAACTATCGAACCACCACTAACCTCAAACCCTTTAACACAAATAAGACCACAACACATGGTGCTGTAAATCCAGGTCCTGGTACTGGCAAGAACATTATTCACAGTTATTCCTGTTTAGGCCATGTGGTTTTATTGCTCCCAAAACTTTAAAACTATTTCGCTTTCCAATCTTATGATTTTGAGTGTGCCTGTTGAAGGTTATCCCAGAAACAAGTCATGCCCACTAAATTTGATTTCTACGTCTTTATTAAAGAACACTGTATCATATGTCATACTTACTTGGAAAATAGCCACCCATGCTAATCCTATATTGTCAAATGAAATAGCACCCTGAAAGGGGTTTTTGTCCCCTGCAGTACAGTAGGTATAATACTGGTTCCAGTTCACACAAGAATTATTTGTGGGCGTATTATTGCTGTCCAATTTCGCACTTCCGTTACATTTTATTCCTTCGTACTGATAGCGTGGAAAATTGTCACATGTTTGCATCCCAGAATCCTCAGGTCTGCTGCATATGTAGTCATGATATAATTTCTTTGGAATAAAATAAGGACTTAAGTTTGCACTGAAATGAGAAAAAAATACAAAAAAATATGAGAGAATAGAACTACATCATATTTTTCTATTTAATATTGAAAAGCAATTTCTAAAACACAATTGTTATTGCAGTGAACAAAATATGATGAGGTAGTACAGTAGTCACCCTCTTGTAAGGCCACTCCTAGATCTACAATGAAAAGGTGGCCTTATATTTGTTTGGAATATCCTGATAAGAGGGGTGGTAATTTGTAGGAGTGGCCTTATAACAGGGGTGTGGTTTTTGTTTAGAATATCCTGATAAGAGGGGTGGTAATTTGTAGGAGTGGCCTTATAACAGGGGTGTGGTTTTTGTTTGGAATATCCTGACAAGAGGGGTGGTAATTTGCAGGAGTGGCCTTATAACAGGGGTGTGGTTTTTGTTTAGAATATCCTGATAAGAGGGGTGGTAATTTGTAGGAGTGGCCTTATAACAGGGGTGTGGTTTTTGTTTGGAATATCCTGATAAGAGGGGTGGTAATTTGTAGGAGTGGCCTTATAACAGGGGTGTGGGTTTTGTTTGGAATATCCTGACAAGAGGGGTGGTAATTTGCAGGAGTGGCCTTATAACAGGGGTGTGGTTTTTGTTTAGAATATCCTGATAAGAGGGGTGGTAATTTGTAGGAGTGGCCTTATAACAGGGGTGTGGTTTTTGTTTGGAATATCCTGATAAGAGGGGTGGTAATTTGTAGGAGTGGCCTTATAACAGGGGTGTGGTTTTTGTTTAGAATATCCTGATAAGAGGGGTGGTAATTTGTAGGAGTGGCCTTATAAGAGAGGTACTACAGTAGTACCACACACTGTTTTTACACTTGATTAAAAGTACAACTGCTTCACATTCTGACCTTTGCATAGATAATGGTTCCTGTTGAGATTCAACCTTTACTTGATTATTTAATTATTTGATGCAAATTATTTTCGTCACCTGGGATTGTTAAATTAATGTAATTTAAAAAATTTGATTGTACATTTTTGTGACATTTACAAAGGTATAAAAAATAAAATGATTTGGGTAACTTTTACTCTACATTTTAAAAGTGCTTCCTAAGTGACCTCACTTTGATTGTTAAACAGAATAATTAACACATGAAAAATACATGAATATTGATTTCCACAAGAAATTAACAATTTGTTCTGATTTGTTTTTTGTTTTTGTGTGTTTAATGTCACTTTCCGCAATATTTCAGCAATATCATGGCGACCAGTTTTAGTGGTAGAAGAAGCCAGAGTACCCGGAGAGAATCATCGACCATGGGCAAGCAACTGGTAAACTTTTATCACTTGCAGCTGTGAGTCGAGCGCACCCTTTTTTGTAATTTACAAAGCTGGGTGCGAACCCATGCCGTATTGATGATAGGCTTGTATGAGTTGCTAGGTTATCCAACTACCTAACTCATTGAGCCACCCAGGCCCTACTTAATCATTTGTTCTGTGTACCGTTATAAAATACATGTACATGTATTGAGTTTTCATTTTAGTAGTTTTAAAACAAAGTAATTTCCATAATAATTATACTTATTACTCTATTTTTACCTAAAGTTTAAAACCATGAAATTTCCATGATAATCATATTTTAATCTATTTTTACCTGGAATTTTATAACTTTTGTTCGTCATAAAACAAAAATAATAAAAGGTCATCCTAATTATCGAAATTGCAAATAGCATTCGATCCGTATTTTGCCATAAATATACAAAACTCTAGTCATAATCAGGAAATCTAGAAATCATTTCTTCTCAAATGTACACAGTTACTTCTTTTCAGAGAAATAAAAAAGAAACACATAGAAAATATTTAAATCACTAGTGGGGTTAGGGTCAGTGCAATCAGGCACCACTAAAGTTGTGAGTTTGAACCCCGCTCATGGCAAAGTGAACTCAATACACCATTATGTGATAAAGTCTGCCTGTGACTTGCGGCAGGTCTGTAGATTTTTCTCCGGTTTCCTCTACAAATAAAACTGACCATCACGATATAACTGAAATATTGTTGAAAGTGGCGTTAAACACCATCAACCAAACCATCAAAGATAACAGTTATCTGGCCCTTTTTTTTTACAGAGTTAGTTAAGACTAAGATTACCAAGTAATATTTTTTTTTTAATTAAAAATCATGTGTAATTCAAAACCATTAAAACTGTCAGTATAGTTCTAAGAGGTTAACGACTCTTTAGAAATTCAACTGCTAATGTAAAATGCCTAATTGTCGTAAGACATTAGTACAATCCAGGAAGTTTTTATCATATTTTTTTGTGTTTTCTATGTAAATATCGTATACTATTTGCACAGTAATTATTTTATGTGTTTGTCCCGTCCTTGACTACAATATCCATGGGGGTTTAGCCATTTTTTTTAATTTGAAAAGGGCGCTAGTTATGTTTACTTCAAAGATGAAAGAAATGTGTTATACAATTTACAGTATGATGAGGATAGATGTGGACTTTACACCTAACTTATAACCATTGGGAAACAATTTAATAATTTATTAATATGCCATCTATGTTGTTACAAGGACTCTGATTGGTCCATTATTGATTATTAAAGTGTACCCTGGAGTCTTTACATGTTATTTTGTGAAATATGATTACTTCAAGGTTTTATCAATAAATCTTCCTCTTTTTCCTCGATGTTCTATTCATTGCACAGTTGTTTGTGTCATGACCTTTTGTAAATAGGAAACCAGCTTTATCAGGCAAACAAAGCTGGGCAGCAAATTAATTCATCTTATAAAATTATGAGCACCAATAAAAGTTGATATTTGACTAATTACAAGCAGTTAAATATCAAGTGAGCAATATTCGTGTTATTTTCACGACAATAAACAAGTATACAAATCATTTTAGTGCAATTCAGAAATTCTGAAATGGAATATTATTAAGATTTTAATACTAACTATTCAAATTAGTTGTCTTGCTCCCATAGATTTGTTTAATTACTGGGATTTCCAATCACTTTGAATGTCATTGATTGATGAAGGTTTTTTCAAAAACATGTCGTGTACACTTAATTGGATATCTCGGGGACAAAGCTTGGCAGTTTTGCTGCAGTTGCCAACTGGGCTCCTTCTAAAATGACAATTTTAGAAGTCCAGCAAAAAATCTTGGGGTCTAGCAAATGATTGATTGATTTTTGGTGTTTAACGGCCCTTTCAGCAATATTTCAGCTATATCATGGCGACCAGTTTTAGTGGTGGAAGAAGCCGGAGTACCCGCAAAGAACCACAGACCATGGGCAAGCAACTGATAAGTTTTATCACTTGCGGCTGTGAGTCGAGTGCACCTTTTTCTGTAATTTACAAAGCTGGTTGCGAACTCACGCCGCATTGGTGATAGGCTTGTATGAGTTGAGCCATCCGGTCCCTTCTAGCAACTGAGTTTGCACATGAAATATTCAAAATTTTAGGGGCCCTGTCCAAATTCTAGTGGTCTTGGGTTACTGGGCTCCTGCTAACATTTATCCCTGTAATCTACATTTTTATGATAATAATGTACATAGTGGTTAAAAGATTAAATTATACTTTCTAAAGACTTGCAGGGGTAGTCATGGTCACTATCTAATAGTTACATAATTCACATCTACCTATACAATAAATGCCCATCACCACTACAGTTGTGTATCAAAGCCCATCACCACTATAGTTGTGTATCAAAGTCCATCACCACTATAGTTGTGTATCAAAGCCCATCACCACTATAGTTGTGTATCAAAGCCCATCACCACTATAGTTGTGTATCAAAGCCCATCACCAGTATAGTTGTGTATCAAAGTACATCACCACTATAGTTGTGTATCAAAGTAAAGTGAAACCTGTCTAAACTGAACCACCTTGGGACCAACTTTTGAGTTCGTAATAGACAGGTGTTCAGTTTATACTGGTTTTACTGTATAATAAATATATCTTTGCATAATAAAGTTTGTCAGTGAATTCTTTAGAAGTAAAAACATTTTTCCAATGGGTTCTTACTTTCTTTCATGCGAAACTCGGCAAGTCTTGTTTCTGACTTGAAAATGTGAATCTTTTGGGAGGAATCGTCTGATCTCACACTCTTAGACCATGGATGACTATTATAATCTCATGGTTTCTATGGTGTGAGATCAGCTTATCTCACAGCTGTCGGTAGCAACCCTTATACTACAAGTGCTACTACATGCGAGAAAAAGTATCAATCCCTCTTATTTTTGTTAGACTAGGCTATCTCACACCCTCTGACTCAAATATATTTATTTCTTAACCGTGGTAAGCCTCGGTTTAGGTAAAGGATTTTTGAGCCCTCTCTGTGTTAGATTTATCTCCCCTTCATATAGGAGTAACAGATACACTATATTTTAACTCTTTCTCACTATTCGTCAGTGTGAGCTTGCAGTATTTCTTACAAAATTTCTACCATAAAAACTAAGAAATGTCAGACAATTGTGATGTGGTAAGTAATACAGTCAAACCTGTATTAAGAGATCATCTTTGGGACCAATAAAAAGTGACCTTATAAGACAGGTGACCTCTTAAAAGAGGTTCAATTCATATTAATTTTTCTATGACAGGACAAGAAAAAGGTGACCTTTTAATACAGGTGACTTCTTAATAGAGGTGACCATTTGGGCAGGTTTGACTGTATATAATATTGATACCATGGTTTTCCGAGTTAAACGGTTAAACAATCGAATGCGAAGCGTGGGATTGTTTAAATGTTTAATTCGGAAAATCGTGGTACAAATGATTTGTAACATGAAGCCATGCTATATCACATCTAGGGCGTTGATTATTGTACGGGTCTCTGAGAGTAATAAAACTAGAACCTAGATTTAAAGTGTGCAATATCTCATATCTGCATATATTATTTCATAGTTCTTAGCTGTTGCTTACATTCTGGGATATAAACCATAAAAAGATCAAAGGAAAAGAATGTGTTCATGCTACAAATAAAAATGATACTCACTGTGCATAGGAAATATTTTCACTAATATTTAGAAAACATCTGTTACGTAGAACACCAGCCCACAACTGTACACCAATAATTCCAAAGATAAAAAACACAAAGAAACACAACAACAACACGTTCCCTAGCATAGGAAGTGTATCTAGTAGTAACATTACTAAAATTCTCATACCTGTAAATAAAAAATGAACAAAAAATGGTTAAAACTCTATTTTCTAACTATGGAAATTCTTATACCTGTAAATAAAATTAAAAAAATTGTTAAAACTCTATTTTCTAACAATGGAAATTATATCTGCAATCAAAATATTTTTTCTTTCTTAAAAACTCTGTTTTCTAACAATAGAAATTCTCATTTCTGTAATTGAAAAGAAAAACATATTAAAAGTTTATTTTTCAACAGTGTCATATCTGCTTTAAAATGACATCTTTTTTATATAATAATTATACGTTTATTTTCCGACTGTATTATATATCTGTTTCATTAAGACATCATCTTAACCTTTCATATAGTTCTTTTACTGTGTCATATATCTGTTTCATTAAAACATCATCTTAACCTTTCATATAGCTCTTTTACTGTATTATATATCTGTTTCATTAAGACATCATCTTAACCTTTCATATAGCTCTTTTACTGTATTATATATCTGTTTCATTAAGACATCATCTTAACCTTTCATATAGCTCTTTTACTGTATTATATATCTGTTTCATTAAAACATCATCTTAACCTTTCATATAGCTCTTTTACTGTGTCATATATCTGTTTCATTAAGACATCATCTTAACCTTTCATATATCTCTTTTACTGTGTCATATATCTGTTTCATTAAAACATCATCTTAACCTTTCATATAGCTCTTTTACTGTATTATATATCTGTTTCATTAAGACATCATCTTAACCTTTCATATAGCTCTTTTACTGTATTATATATCTGTTTCATTAAGACATCATCTTAACCTTTCATATAGCTCTTTTACTGTATTATATATCTGTTTCATTAAAACATCATCTTAACCTTTCATATAGCTCTTTTACTGTGTCATATATCTGTTTCATTAAGACATCATCTTAACCTTTCATATAGCTCTTTTACTGTATTATATATCTGTTTCATTAAGACATCATCTTAATCTTTCATATAGCTCTTTTACTGTATTATATATCTGTTTCATTAATACATCATCTTAACCTTTCATATAGCTCTTTTACTGTATTATATATCTGTTTCATTAAGACATCATCTTATCCTTTCATATAGCTCTTTTACTGTATTATATATCTGTTTCATTAATACATCATCTTAATCTTTCATATAGCTCTTTTACTGTATTATATATCTGTTTCATTAAGACATCATCTTAACCTTTCATATAGCTCTTTTACTGTATTATATATCTGTTTCATTAAGACATCATCTTAACCTTTCATATAGCTCTTTTACTGTATTATATATCTGTTTCATTAAGACATCATCTTATCCTTTCATATAGCTCTTTTACTGTATTATATATCTGTTTCATTAATACATCATCTTAACCTTTCATATAGCTCTTTTACTGTATTATATATCTGTTTCATTAAGACATCATCTTAACCTTTCATATAGCTCTTTTACTGTATTATATATCTGTTTCATTAAGACATCATCTTAACCTTTCATATAGCTCTTTTACTGTATTATATATCTGTTTCATTAAGACATCATCTTAATCTTTCATATAGCTCTTTTACTGTATTATATATCTGTTTCATTAAGACATCATCTTAACCTTTCATATAGCTCTTTTACTGTATTATATATCTGTTTCATTAAGACATCATCTTAACCTTTCATATAGCTCTTTTACTGTATTATATATCTGTTTCATTAAGACATCATCTTAACCTTTCATATAGCTCTTTTACTGTATTATATATCTGTTTCATTAAGACATCATCTTAACCTTTCATATAGCTCTTTTACTGTATTATATATCTGTTTCATTAAGACATCATCTTAACCTTTCATATAGCTCTTTTACTGTATTATATATCTGTTTCATTAAGACATCATCTTAATCTTTCATATAGCTCTTTTACTGTATTATATATCTGTTTCATTAAGACATCATCTTAACCTTTCATATAGCTCTTTTACTGTATTATATATCTGTTTCATTAAGACATCATCTTAAACTTTCATATAGCTCTTTTACTGTATTATATATCTGTTTCATTAAGACATCATCTTATCCTTTCATATAGCTCTTTTACTGTATTATATATCTGTTTCATTAAGACATCATCTTAACCTTTCATATAGCTCTTTTACTGTATTATATATCTGTTTCATTAAGACATCATCTTAACCTTTCATATAGCTCTTTTACTGTATTATATATCTGTTTCATTAAGACATCATCTTAATCTTTCATATAGCTCTTTCACTGTATTATATATCTGTTTCATTAAGACATCATCTTAACCTTTCATATAGCTCTTTTACTGTATTATATATCGGTTTCATTAAGACATCATCTTAACCTTTCATATAGCTCTTTTACTGTATTACATATCTGTTTCATTAAGACATCATCTTAACCTTTCATATTGCTCTTTTACTGTATTATATATCTGTTTCATTAAGACATCATCTTAACCTTTCATATAGCTCTTTTACTGTATTATATATCTGTTTCATTAAGACATAATCTTAACCTTTCATATAGCTCTTTTACTGTATTATATATCTGTTTCATTAAGACATCATCTTAACCTTTCATATAGCTCTTTTACTGTATTATATATCTGTTTCATTAAGACATCATCTTAATCTTTCATATAGCTCTTTTACTGTATTATATATCTGTTTCATTAAGACATCATCTTAACCTTTCATATAGCTCTTTTACTGTATTATATATCTGTTTCATTAAGACATCATCTTAACCTTTCATATAGCTCTTTTACTGTATTATATATCTGTTTCATGAAGACATCATCTTATCCTTTCATATAGCTCTTTTACTGTATTATATATCTGTTTCATTAAGACATCATCTTAACCTTTCATATAGCTCTTTTACTGTATTATATATCTGTTTCATTAAGACATCATCTTAACCTTTCATATAGCTCTTTTACTGTATTATATATCTGTTTCATTAAGACATCATCTTAACCTTTCATATAGCTCTTTTACTGTATTATATATCTGTTTCATTAAGACATCATCTTAACCTTTCATATAGCTCTTTTACTGTATTATATATGTTTCATTAAGACATCATCTTAACCTTTCATATAGCTCTTTTACTGTATTATATATCTGTTTCATTAAGACATCATCTTATCTTTTCATATAGCTCTTTTACTGTATTATATATCTGTTTCATTAAGACATCATCTTAACCTTTCATATAGCTCTTTTACTGTATTATATATCTGTTTCATTAAGACATCATCTTAACCTTTCATATAGCTCTTTTACTGTATGAACTGCTGGTCTTGATATATTCTGTAGCGATCAACATATATATTTCTTCTATTCTTAGTTAGATACGATAACGTAACGCTCAGTCCGCTTTTGCTCCCAGCGAGGGTTATGAATCGGTCCCATTCAACGTATGGGAGCAGCGCCTCCATGGTAGACTTATATCCATCTGAAAATTTGAATGCATGAAATCTTCTTTCTGTCCGATATTTTGTTTACAAGTTGCTATTTCATGTGCACTTGCCTCGTTTTGGAGATATCCTTATTTGGATCGATTGCCGTAACATCGTAGTAAAAGTTTTCCATATTTGGCATTGAGATCCATATATGGATAGGCTCCGCCCATCACGAGAGTCTATGTAAGGTGTCATGGCGGACAAGAAATAATTTTCGAATACGAAATCGACCGTGAAGGTAGAAACATGTATTATAACACTTATTTTGTATCATCATTACTTAAAAATTGTAGGGAATAATAAGTTATGACCAGATATGCAAAAAGAAAGTTGAAATATTCACGAAACGAAAATTTTAATTTGCTCCCATACGTTGAATGGGACCGATTCGTAACCCTAACTGGAGCACAAGCAGAATGAGGGTTACATTATCGTATCTAATTATTAATGTACCAGTTAGTTAATATTCTTAATATTCTTAATCACCACAGAGGTTAAATTTCTGCATGAGAATTCCCACTAAATTCCTTTCGATGGCCATTAATGATTAACAATGGAAATTAATAACTTAAAAATATTTTTGACATTTTGGTCATTGGAAAAACATGTTATCCATCTGTTACCAGTGGAATATGATATGATTCCACTCTAAATAGATCATTTTTCAAATCTTGAGTGAAGAAATATCGTAATCCACAGGTAGCAAAAGGATAGTCTCTATATAATCTCTGACATATTTAGTGGACAATAAGGTTAAGGTTAGGGTCTTGGTGTTTATCTCTACTTTCAACAATATTTCTGTTATATTGTGGAAGGTCAGTTTTATTGGTAGATGAAAGAAACTGGAGTACCAACAGAAAACCATAGATATGACATAAGTTACTGACAAACTTTAGTACATTATGGTGATAGATATAGGTAAATGTAAATCCATCAGACAAATGATCACAGCCATGTACAACATCACAACCTTGTACTACATACTTTTGTGGACTATGGTCTTAATTTTGTTATTAATGGCTTTAAAAAAGGCATGACTTAACAGTCCAAAAAATAAGGCTAGTGTTTATGATTGAAGAAAAAATATCTAAAAAAATGCCTTTGGAAATTTTCAACCTTTTTTTCCCCATTTCATATCAGATATATTACAAGTATAAACAAAATTCTTTAAAATTAAAGTTTGTTTTTGCCTGCAAAAACGTATGTCTCCCCCCATCCCACAAACTGTAGTCAAAGGTAAAAAATCTATTTAGGTATTAACAAATAAAATTAAGCTTCAATGAATAACAAAAAAAAAAATGTTTTTAATCCATGAAACACAAAAACATTTTGATCAAAAGTGCTAAAGCAAGGGTTACAGGTACTATTCCATATTGTCATGGCAAAGTTCCCCATTCCAGAAAATTGCTCAGCCTATGTTCCAATGATTTAAAGGAGTTTTGTTCTTCTAAAATCAATGGATTGGTGATGAAAAACTTTTTCAGGGAAATAGTAACATTATGATAGACTCTTGTACATATATACATGTATATATATACAAGTTTCAGTAAGGGATTTTACACTAGAGTGTTTGCAAATAACTCCCACAAAATTTAGGGGATCAAAATTTCCTGGTAATATGCAGAACTAAATATGGTGTCCTTACTACCTACCAAGTTTCATGAAATTCTGTTCAGTAGTTTCAGAGGAGTTGTGCTGACAAGTTGCTTCAGAAGTATATTTCGGAAAATTTTTAAGTTCAAAGGGGCATAATTCCCACAAAATTTAGAGGATCAAAATTTCCTGGAAATATGCACAACTACATATGGTGTCCTTACTACCTACCAAGTTTCATGAAATTCTGTTCAGTAGTTTCAGAGGAGTTGCGCTGACAAGCTGCTTCAGAAGTATATTTTGGGAAATATTTAAGTTCAAAGGGGCATAACTCCCACACAATTTAGGGGATCAAAATTTCCTGGTAATATGCACAACTACATATGGTGTCCTTAATACCAACCATGTTTCATGAAATTCTGTTCAGTAGTTTCAGAGGAGTTGCGCTGACAAGCTGCTTCAGTAGTAAATTTCGGGAAATTTATAAGTTCAAAGGGGCATAACTCCCACAAAATTCAGGCGATCAAAATTTCCTGGTAATATGCACAACTACATATAGTGTCCTTACTACCTACCAAGTTTCATGAAATTCTGTTCAGTAGTTTCAGAGGAGTTGCGCTGACAAACTGTGACGGACAGACAGACGGACAGGATAAAAACAATATGTCTCCCCACCAAAGTGGGGGGAGACATAACTGTAAAATTAAGGTGGAATAATCAGGTTTGAATGCAGGATTTTGTTGTTAGGTCATAGGCAAGGGGCCAATGGGGCTGTCTAAGTCCCAGAGGGTACCACATAGAGCTCTGTTAGGGGAACTATGGAGGTAAAGTTCCCAGTAAACTTTGGAAGTTGATGGGTGCATGTCCTCTGCACCCTCTCTAAATTCATGCCTAACGTTTATACCCAAACATCAAAATTGGAAGAAAGAAAGCATTTTCAATTACATATGTACTAAGTGTAACGCCCAAATAAATTTCCCTACTGGTGATTTATATAACAAATATTAACCTTTTTAAGAGGCGATCTATCTTTGGTAGGAGATCTATAGCACAATATAAACTAATACCTGATTAGGTATCACTAATACTTGAAGGAGATCTATAGCACAATATAAACTAATACCTGATTAGGTATCACTAATACTTGATTTATTTTTTTCGGCCAAGATCTGATGAATATTGACATTCAGGCTAATGGAGGCAGACCAAGACGGAATAATCTGTAGACTCAGAAAATGTCAAACATTACATTTTTTTATGTAGATAACGATTTTTTTGTTGGAGTGCAAATAATAATGGTTGGGCAACAATAACGTATGTGTCACTGGAATAATAAGTGACGAAAATCTTTATCTCCTTCATTACGTTTTTTTATTAATTTATATAATCTTCCTAATGGATTCGGTCTACTCTGACAAATTTCAGTACAACCTTGTCGAAATTTGATTAAGTAATTTACGCGGACTGAGTGACCTATTAAGTATATTTCCAGTTTTTTCCCTATGATCCACTATTTAACTTATATATATTCCGAAACATAAGTTCTTTTAATTAATGATGGCTTTATTTCTTGTATATAGAAAGATTTCCAAATGTGTGGTATACTGCATGTAAAAATTTCTATGTATGGAATATGGATTTTTAAATTTTATGTTTCATGGTTTGATTCAATTTCATTTTTATCAATTTTTGCAGACAGTTTGACCACAAATGAAAAGTGTATTGTCCATTGATTTAGTACACTATAATTTTATGGCATTTTTCCCACTCAATTAGTAATTGTTGGGGGCATTGAATTGTATGGTCTATTAGTATCTACGGGAAACAAATCTTTAGAAAATGATAACTCTGCGATATTGAAGCCTGTACTTCAGTGTATGGAAAAGAGGGAGGAGTCAAAACATTCAACATGATAATGATGTTTGTAAAAAGATTAATTACCCATATTTTTTGTTTTTTATTGATTATTTCATCTGAGAAATATAATTCTATTCTATACACCAAATAAAATCTAAATGAAAAAGATACCCAGATGTATCATTTCTCAGTAGAAGTAAATAGTACTACTCATCTACAGGATACATTTCACACTTATTTTAGTATCTACCTAGGCTAATTGTTGAAAATCCTACTGCGATTGTGAAATGTATAACAGCAGTAAAAGCACATTGTAATATTAGATAGTCTCTCATGTTCTCTTACATCCTTCCTTACAAATACTTCATGTGGGGACCACCATGCTGAACCTATTTATTGATACCATGGTTACAAGCAGAAATACAATACTAGCTCTGCAAGTCTCTTAATTTTCTCATATAGCCCATCTTTCCGGTCATCCAGAGACTAATTTATTTAGATTTTTTGTAGGTTGGTTTATGGTGTTAAATGCCACTTTCAACAATATTTTAGTTATATTTTGTAGCGCAGTACCCTATATAAATGAACGAGTTGAACATCTTCCAGTAAAAACTTCCCTACAAAGACCCCCATTTGACAATAAAAGGATAACAGAACTTAACGAAATAAATGAATAATGTAAAATTAAATAGCACCATCAAGCTTTCTTGTAGTTAGCTTCCAACAATATTTTATTGATATGTGGGCCGAGTCCTTTATTTATCATAAATTGTATCAATATCTAATTCTTCTTCACTGGTATTAAGATAACATTGGTATTCGTTTAAAAAACACCGAGTAGGCTTCAGAATTCTCTCGGAAAATTAATTTGTGGACAAAATATTGCCATTGGATCAATTTTCATTGTATTTCATCATAATTCTTTACAAGAAAAAGACATACAATTGATCATTTTTCACTCATATTTAATCTCAAATATTTATTGAAGAAAAAAGAGGCTCTCTAGAGTCTGCATCTATAACCTGATTTATATAGACAATGAAAAAAAACAATATGAAATTTCTTTTCAGAGGGTGACGATCATCGTGGATTTGAGATCAGCATAAAAATCACAAGTTTTGATAGAGGTCTGAGAAGAAGCTGTTTCTGTGGTAGCTGTTCTATGAGATATCAAATCATCATCCAAATGACAAGCTTGGTAGAGGTCTACCCTAGAATCATTTGTGTATGATTTGGTTATAATATGTTAAAGGGTTTTTAAGAAGGAGCTGTATGTATTTATTTCCCATGGCGGTCCTATGTTAAACTATGTTCTCTGAAAATTGACATCTTTGATTTTGCATCGAACTAGTACAAAAACAATCTAAGGAATTATTCTTACAATGTCACAATTTTAATCTTCCAAGTGGTTTCTGAGTTTCTAGATTTTTTAAATTTCAGCCAACATAAATTTGTGACAAGCACTAAAGACCTTCAAACACTATAAACTAACACCTTCTGAACAGTTCTAATGTAAGTACATACTCTTATGATGACTCAGGCCAAGTGTGGTTCCAATTGGCCAAGTGGTTTCATGGGAAAAGAATCTCAAATAAATTCTTGTTAATATTGGCCTAATTTGCATATTTAGCAAAAATCATCAAAATTACAAATTTCAAAGCAAAAACTCTAAATTATATTATAATCATTGGGTATTAAGCTACAGGTTAAATTTCAGCTCATTTTAGTCTTAAATGTTGCATTTTTGGACATTCAAAGAAATTTTTATTTTTAGTATTAATGGCAGCATTTTTCGATGGAGGTTTTAAAAGGAGACCAGTGAAGGACTATCCCAACCTAGTTCGGATTAAATTGGATCAGTGGTTTCAAAAAAGAAGATTTTAAAGTAAAATTTGGTAAAAATGAGCCCAAGATGTATATTTTTTGCAAAATTCAGCAAAACACATTGTTTCAGCAAAAAACAAGGCTTGTTGTTTGGTGGCTGCTGATAGGTAAAATATTTCCAACCCAATTCATTTTTCCTCTTCTTGTGCCAATCTTTAAACTTCTGGCCCTAGGTCCATCCCATAACCAAATTATTTATTGCTTGCAAAATTGGTCTTGTCATGGTAGTTGGATTTACAACTACCTACACAATCAGTACCTATCACCACTAACGTTGTGAGTTTGAACCCCGCTCAGGTGAGGTGTACTTGATACAACATTATGTGAAAAAAAAGTTTGTCAGTGACTTGCGACAGGTCAGTGGTTTTCTCTGGTTTCCCAATAAAACTGACCGCCACAATATAACTGATATATTGTTTCAATTAAATTATCTATGCTTATCCTAAAATACAGGAGGAATAAACCACAGAAATTGAGAAATAGACATAACCACAATTTGAAGATTTTTTTTTTTGAAATTATGAAAATGATAATTCAAGTTGTTTCATCTTTCATTGACCCCTAGCTGGTTTTTTTTTTTACTTACTTGGAATTCTATTTATAGCCCTAAGAGGGCGTAAAACTCTGATAGTTCTTATTGCTGAAAGACTGAGGTTTTCACTATCTACACCATACTCTACAGCACTGAAAAAGACAAGAAATACAAGACCAGTCAAAACTTGTTTTTACGATCGATGAAAGGGAAAAAAGACGCTTAAAATATCTGTACTACACTAAGCTAATAAGTAATCATATAAGAATATACTAAGATTACAGTAATCAATTTTAATTAAAAAAATCAATTTACTTGTAAACATCAAGCAATTCATGCAAGCAACACACTTTAAAAACAAAAATTAGATCTTGAAAAAGCTACCGAGTCCTACTTGACCTTAATATCCCTATGTTAATAACCTATGATTTCTATACTAATATTCACAGATTAATTAAATCTACAAAATAACAACAATAACAACACAATAATGTCAGCTGACTTCATTTTCTCGTGTACTCATTATTGAGGTTTCAAAACAGTTCGAAAAAGGAATAATTGCTCTGAATATGCATGAAATATTTAGCTGGACATTAACCAACAAACAGTCAATCATTGAAAGGACTTAAACAGAGTATGAAAATAGATCTGGTACCCTCTGAATACTAATTAAATAAATGATCAACAGTAAAGATGCCAAAGAAATCAGTACTGTGTGACCATGCCTCAATAAGAATTACCTCCCTTGCCATTAAGAATTATCGATGTATTTTACTGCCAAACTCGAGTGTTTTATGTAGTAACTTAATTTATTTACAACTTATGACTTATTACAAATAATAAGAATGTATTTTTAACTAAAATTAACGATTCGATATTCTCGAGACTATCTTCCGACACTTTCTAGACTATCTTCTGATACTTTCTAGACTATTTTCCGATACTTTCTAGACTATCTTCTGATACTTTCTAGACTATTTTCCGATACTTTCTAGACTATCTTCTGATACTTTCTAGACTATCTTCTGATACTTTCTAGACTATCTTCCGATACTTTCTAGACTATCTTCTGATACTTTCGAGACTATTTTCCGATACTTTCTAGACTATTTTCCGATACTTTCTAGACTATTTTCCGATACTTTCTAGACTATCTTCTGATACTTTCTAGACTATCTTCCGATATTTTCTAGACTATCTTCTGATACTTTCTAGACTATCTTCCGATACTTTCTAGACTATCTTCCGATACTTTCTAGACTATCTTCCGATACTTTCTAGACTATCTATCTTCTGATACTTTCGAAACTATCTATCTTCTGATACTTTCGAGACTATCTTTTTTTTTTACATTTTTCTGGTAAAGTCATCACTCTAACAGTCTATGTAAAATTACCACATTGTTTTGATTGTAACAATGAATTTCCATATATCATGTATATCGTTTCAAGTGTTCACTTTCTTTCTCCTATTATAAAAATGATGGATAACATGCATGAACACTGAAGCTTAGAAATTAAATTCTACAATGTAGAAAAATTACTTTATCTATATTTTTTCATAAATATAACCAATACCTATTAATATTATTTAAATCAATGAAAACAACAAGAACATAATATAACCAAATGAAATCTGAAACTTCATTTTTTTTTTTTTTTTTCATTTTTCAATATTTTATTCTTATAAAGAATAACAAATTATCAAAAATGCTTATTCTACAATAATTCCTAATGTTGGAAATTATCAAATTCCACCAGCCCACTATAATTGACACATTACAATCATGTGTGGGACAATATATTGTATTGTGAAACAAAAGACTTGTACATGCTAGATTCTAAATACAAATGTACTAATTAAGGACATTAATTTCTAACAGTAAAATACTTTTAACATCCAGGTAACAACAAAAATCTTGACATGTTTATTACAATAGTTACTTGCCAAGTGTTAAAACTAGTTATATCAGTATTATGTCACATTAAACACACCAATAAACATATAACTGGCATAACAAACATTTAACTGACATAAGTGTTTAACTAGATAGTAACACCGAATAGGACAAGTTTACTCAGAACAAATAAATGGGCGTGTAATTTTCCGACAATAAATGGTTTATCTATATTGACCAGATTTTTACATGAAACAATAAAAGGACAAGAACACAGCTAGATGATGTAGTAATGGCGATGAAGCATCATGGGTAATCAAACAATTGGCGTATTTAACAGATAGATAATCAAGCGTTTGCTCTTGAGAGAAGATTTTCAACGATCGTATATTAGGGAGTGGAAACTAAGTTTTCCAATAATTGTACCAAGGTTATAAGGTACCATTGAACTTAGCAAACATCCATCTCCAATGGATTTGTAATGGAAAAACAACAGTAAATCTAAGTATAATAGAGGGTCTCACTATATTTCATTTTATAGGCATCAATTTGAGGTCGTAAAATCAATGATTGAATGTTGCAATACATATGTATTTAAAATTTAAAAAAACCAACGTTCATTTAACAATGATTTAAGGGTATTCAATGTTTTTGGTTTCAGTGAGCTAGCACTATAAAAATCCAACTACCGGTAAGCATGTTCGGTAAGCATGTTTGGTAAGCATGTTCGTCTAGTACAAAACGGACCTCATCATTTCATTGCAAATTAACTTGTTCTCACCATGATTTAGCTGGTAAATTGCTGAGTTGGCATAAAACAACAATCACTCACTCAATCTTTTCAGACTTTAAACATAGATTTATTAATCAGCACACAATCTCCATTCTTTGGTTTTAATGTTATTGGTACTTCAAACGAATCTTAAGAAAATATCAGATTTGAAATTATGTATCTTAAGTAACCAGATTTAACACTAGCTTTATAATACATTGATCTTCTGTCCATAATTCTGTTACAAAAGTAGTGAAGCATTATGGGTATAAAACAAGATCAAGTGATATCTATAAGCCATTTATATTGTTCTCGTGGGAAACGCTACGTCTTATCGTTGTCAACAATATCATCAGAATTCCTTAAGAGAATAGATTTTACTCATAATAAAGATAATATAATGTACATGAAGAATGCATTAAGGAGAACCAAATCGTTTTATGATTTAATAGTTAGACTATCCCTTGCTACTGAAGATTTAAAATTTCAATTATATGAGGCCATTTATGATTGATCAAACCATCTTTGAGTTATGGAACGACCATTTAACATTCTTGAGGGGGAAGAGGAGGGGAAATAAACTTTGAAGAAAAAATACTGAAATTTTCATGTTCAAATAAAAGAAGTATATAACTTTTGACTTGTGTAGAAAAACAAATCTAGCTACTGGCAATAACATACCCCCCTCCTAAATGTGTGATGGTTGGTCCTTTCTCATACAATTAAACATACCCCCCTCCTAAATGTGTGATGGTTGGTCCTTTCTCATACAATTAAACATAGTTGCAACAAAGTCAAAGCCAACTAATCATCTTACATTGAAATATTCCAGAATTCAAGTTATACAGGATAAACAATTAAGGGGACAATTAATTACTTTTTACTGCCTTAGTTCATTTGAAATCTGGCCTGATAAGAGGGGTGGCCTTTGTTGTGAGCGGTCCTATAAGAGGGGGGACTACTGTACCTTATAATCGCACCCAAAATATAGTCTAAAAAGAGTATTTCATTCTGTGTAAAATTTTCAGAATAAGCAAAATAGTACCCCTCGCTGTACTGTGGAAAAGCTACCCAAATTTGACATTTGTTGACCTATTATTCAAGGGGCCGTTGTGGCCATGATTGCATGGTAGTTGGATTTACAACTACCTATGCAATCAGTGCCCATCACCACTGATGCTGTGAATTTGAATCTCGATCAGGGGGAGGTTGTACACATTATGTGATAAAGTTTGTCAGTGGTTTGCGACAGGTCAGTGGTTTTCTGTGGGTCCTCCGTTTTCCTTCATCGATATAACTGAAATATTGTTGAAAGTGGTGTTAAATACCGTCAAACAAACAAACAAACCTATTATTCACAAAGAGTAGTCAATGTAGATTTGTTGATTGTTGATCTTCCACCAGCACTACAGAGACTAATTCAATGAAATGTGCATGCTGTATTTATAAATTATAATGTTATTGTCACTACATGACTTCTCATTCTTACTTATTTCAGGAAGATGAAACATCAAAAGAAGATTGGAAAATAAAGTTTAAACCAGAGCCTCTATTCTCACATAGTAAACAGTTGTACAATTCAAAAATTATTTGTAGTTATAACAACTTATAAACAAAAAAATAAAATATATATGATCTTTTTCTTTCTTTTTTTTATTTTATCTATATTACACCTGTGAACAATTTACTTATATCAAATTTTTTCTTCTTTTTTCCCCCCACAAAAGTTGCTTTGTTAATTTAAAGAAAATTGTTACTTATATCATATAACAAAATAAAGGAACAAATATACAAATTTCTAGCACATGACTTTCCTCAGGAAAATTGTAGCTTAAAATATCGAAGAGAATAACTCATTGTTTTATTTCTAAAAATTCCCTTTTTAATTGTAGCTTAAGTTGTCGAAGAGAATAACTCATTGTTTTATTTCTAAAAAATTCCTTTTTAATTGTAGCTTAAGTTGTCGACAAGAATAAATCATTGTCTTATTTCTAAAAATTTCCTTTTTAATTGTAGCTCAAGTTGTCGACGAGAATAACTCATTGTTTTATTTCTAAAAATTTCCTTTTTAATTGTAGCTTAAGTTGCCGACGAGAATAACTCATTGTTTTATTTCTAAAAATTTCCTTTTTAATTGTAGCTTAAGTTGTAGAAGAGAATAACTCATTGTTTTATTTCTAAAAATTCCCTTTTTAATTGTAGCTTAAGTTGTCGATGAAAATAACTCATTGTTTTATTTCTAAAAATTCCCTTTTTAATTGTAGTTTAAGTTGCCGAAGAGAATAATTCATGGTTTTATTTCTAAAAATTCCCTTTTTAATTGTAGCTTAAGTTGCCGAAGAGAATAACTCATTGTTTTATTTCTAAAAATTCCCTTTTTAATTGTAGCTTAAGTTGCCGAAGAAAATACCTCATCGTTTTATTTCTAAAAATTCCCTTTTTAATTGTAGTTTAAGTTGTCGAAGAGAATAACTCATTGTTTTATTTCTAAAAATTTCCTTTTTAAGTGTAGCTTAAGTTGTCGACAAGAATAACTCATTGTTTTATTTCTAAAAATTTCCTTTTTAATTGTAGCTCAAGTTGCTGACGAGAATAACTCATTATTTTATTTCTAAAAATTTCCTTTTTAATTGTAGCTTAAGTTGCAGAAGAGAATAACGCATTGTTTTATTTCTAAAAATTTCCTTTTTAATTGTAGCTTAAGTTGCAGAAGAGAATAACTCATTGTTTTATTTCTAAAAATTCCCTTTTTAATTGTAGCTTAAGTTGTCGATGAAAATAACTCATTGTTTCATTTCTAAAAATTCCCTTTTTAATTGTAGTTTAAGTTGCTGAAGAGAATAACTCATGGTTTTATTTCTAAAAATTCCCTTTTTAATTGTAGCTTAAGTTGCCGAAGAGAATAATTCATTATTTTATTTCTAAAAATTCCCTTTTTAATTGTAGCTTAAGTTGCCGAAGAAAATAACTCATCGTTTTATTTCTAAGAATTTCCTTTTTAATTGTAGCTTAAGTTGTCGAAGAGAATAACTCATTGTTTTATTTCTAAGAATTCCCTTTTTATCAATAAATGTTTTGCCTCCATTGTATAACTCACATTTCCTCTCATCTGATTGGCTGATTCAGTCATAACCTGACAGTAAATCAAGAGTAGTACCGCATTATCTAACAATTAGATATTATCAAGGGTTGAGTGGCCGAGTGATTTAAGGTCTCTGACTTCTTACTACAAATTTAATACAACAAACGTCCCTCAATGCCCACTTTAGACACCTACCAATGACTGGGGGGATTTCATCCGAGTCAGTTTGTAATAACTGTCTGGGTTTTCCTCCCTAATTAATGTCTGGTTGTCACGATATTACTGACAAGTTGTTTAAATTGATAATAAACACTAATAATAATTAAATTTCATGTTAAGACTGAAACTTTAAAGATTATATGTACAAAATGTAATATATTAAACACATGGAAAATACAAAGTGTTTCTCCCCCTTTTATATCCGTGATTTCAATGGGTCAGAGTTTGACAGGAAATCGTAAAATTACACCTCCAAATAAAGCCTGGAGATTTTTGGTCAAAATGGACCTATTTTGAATAATTGACAAGACAAAAATCAGACATATTAAAAATTTTCAACAGAAAAATCCAGAATACATAACAACTGATTTTCATGTTATGGTTTAAATTTCAACTCATTCCAGCTTACAATGAAGATGCTTGGCTATTAATAGAATCTTTTTCAGCAATGATGGCCATCTTGGATGGAGAGCTGCAGCTGTTGAATATAATTTTCAAAGGGAACCAACCAAGAACCTTCCAAGCAATGTTTGGCTTAAATTTGCTTCAGTGTTTTAAAGAAGATTTAAATATCGAAAATAAACAACCACAACATAAAAAGGATGGATACCATTTTGATAAAAGAACACAAATTATCAAATATTAATGGAGGGGGGGGGGGGGACTCTTACAGTTTACCATTAATTTTAATATGTAGCATTGCTATGATATCAAGGTTTGGGGTTATGGTGGTTTATGCCACTTTCAACAATATTTCAGCTATGATATCAAAGAGTGAGAACATGATAAAAGAATTTCATAATAAATTAATAATATTTTTTCAAACTTCAAACTTTTATATAACAAAACTGTCTATAAATAAGTTATTATATTTATTATTACATTGTATGTAGAATTCAGAAAACAAAGCAATTGACTTTTGCTGACAGAAATCTTTTCAAAATTAAAGAATATATATCTGTCAAGACAAAGAGCCATAGTCTACCACAAAATAATCATGCAACGATCCAAAGTTGATCATGACCAAGCTTCCTGTCAATGCCCCACAACATCTAATACTCGGAGGAGAATTATCCTGTGTATACCAAGCCTATAATGATTAGATCATTTTACAAGGACATTGCTGACAGTACGATTTTCCCCAGAGAGAGTTTTAACGATTTTTGAAAATGATATTATATGGCTCTAATATCAATATTAATATTAATCAATTGCAAAATTTGTCTAGAAAGTGTTTCATGGTTTATGTCCAATAATTTCTTGGGGCATAACGGTCATTTAAAGAACCAGAGGCTCCCAGGAGCCTGTAATCGCTCACCTGGATCAAAGCTGCTTTCAATAACAACGCAACTGCACTGTGGCAGCCATCTTGGTGGGAGAGCACGACTGTCGGACACAAATTTTGGAAGAGGACCATCAAATGACTATTCCATCAAAGTTTGGTTCTAATTGAGCTACTGGTTCCAGACAAGATGGTTTTTATGTGAATTTCCCATAGGGTTCTATGTTAAACTAAGTACAGCTGTGCAGCCATCTTGGTCAGAGGGCGGGACCACCAGACACAATTTTGGAAGAGGACCATCCAATGGCTATTTTATCAGAGTTTGGTTCCAATTGAGCAACTCACAGGTTCCAGACAAGAAGATTTGTATGTGAATTTCCCATAGGGTCCTATGTTAAGCTAAGTTCGGCTGTGGGGGCCATCATGGTCGAAGGGCCAAACCGCCGGACACATTTTAGGAAGATAACCATCCAATGACTATTTCATCAAAATTTTGTTCTTATTGAGCAAATGGTTTCAGAAAAGAAGATTTTTATGGGAATTTCCCATAGGGTCCTATGTTAAATTAAGTTCGGCTGTGGCGGCCATCTTGGTCGGAGGTATGAAATGACGGACACAATTTTGGAAGGGGACCACCCAAGGATCATTTCAGCAAAGTTTGGTTGAGATTGACTCAGTAGTTTTAGAGGAGAAGATTTTTTTTTAATTCCATCCCCCTTTTTCTATTTTTAGCTTGGCGGCCATCTTGGTTGGAAGTCGGGATCACCGGACACAATTTTGGAAGGGGGCCACCCAAGGATCATTCCACCAAAGTTTGGTTGCAATTGGCCCAGTGGTTTCTGAGGAGAAGATTTTTATGTGAATTTCCCATAGGGTCCTATGTTAAGCTAAGTTCGGCTGTGCGGGCCATCTTGGTCAAAGGGCCGAACCGCCGGATATATTTTTGGAAGAGAACCATCCAATGACTATTTTATCAAAATTTTGTTCTTATTGAGCAAATGGTTTCAGAAAAGAAGATTTTTATGGGAATTTCCCATAGGGTCCTATGTTAAATTAAGTTCGACTGTGGCGGCCATATTGGTCGAAATTCTGAAATGCCGGACACAGTTTTGGAAGAGGACCACCCAAGAATCATTTCAGCAAAGCTTAGTTGAGATTGGCTCAGTAGTTTCATCAGAGAAGATTTTTTTAAAATTTCATCCCTCCTTTTTTCTAATATGCATAATCGGCAAAAGTTCAAAGTTCATAAAAAATCCCGTAATATATGTTTAAAAGCTCATCATTATGCTTTAACAGTTCAAATTTGGGCACATTCTGGCTTAAAATAGAGCAGTTTTGGCCATTTGAAGAAATTTCTATTTTTAGTAATGGCGGCCATCTTGGATACAGGACGGTGCTGACGGACACAATTTTGAAAGGGGACCACCTAAGGATCATTCAGACAAAGTTTGGTTGAAATTGGCCTAGTGGTTTCTAACAAGAAGATTTTTAAATGATTTTTTGCTTATTTATGTCTAATTTGCATAATCGGTCAAAATCGGCAAAAGTTCAAAGTTCATAAAAAATCCCATAATATATGTTAAAAAACTCATCATTATGCTTATACAGTTCAAATTTGGGCACATTCTGGCATAAAATAAAGCAGTTTTGGCCATTTGAAGAAATATCTATTTTTAGTAATGGCGGCCATCTTGGATGGAGGGCGGGGCTGTCGGACACAATTTTGAAAGGGACCCAGCCAGGGACCATCCCTGCCAGGTTTGTTTAATTTGGTTCAGCGGTTTCAGAGAAGAAGATTTAAATGTGATCTTTTATCAAAATATGCCTAATTTGCATAATCGGTATAAATCGGCTGAAAGAAAAATTTCACAGAAAAACACGGAATATATGTTAAACTACTCATTGCCATGTAGCTGCATTGAGCTCATTTTGACTTATACTAAAGCAGCAATGGACAATTAAAATTTCATCCCCCCTTTTTTCTATTTTTAGCTTGGCGGCCATCTTGGTTGGAAGTCGGGATCACCGGACACAATTTTGGAAGGGGGCCATCCAAGGACCATTCCACCAAAGTTTGGTTGCAATTGGCCCAGGAGAAGATTAAAATGTGAAATGTTGACGGACGGACGACAGATGACGGACGAAAAGTGATGACTATAGCTCACCTGGCCTAAAGGCCAGGTGAGCTAAAAACTAAAGTGTCATGTATGTCTTTGAACACAGACGTGGTACAAGGAAGTATGGATTAGGATTAGGATTATGTTGTTTAATGCCACTTTTAACAGTATTTCAGTAATATTGTGGCAGTCAGTTTTATTGGTGGAGGAAATCGGAGGCCCTTAGAAAACCACCGTCACGTCACGTTCAAACTTTATCGCATAATGTTGTACACCTTGACCTGAGCAGGAGTCGAACCCACAACATCAGTAGTGATAGACATTGATTGCACAGGTAGTTATAAATCCAACTACCATATGATCAAGACCACGACAGCCCTACTAGTAATATAAAATTAAGCTAAGTCAACTTATACAGCCATAAAATAAAGTCAAAAGTTAGGCACCATCTGGTTGAAAAATAAAATGCATATTTCTGGATGAATATTGTGACAAATAAATTGCTAACTGCCAGTTTTACTTAAGTTAAAGACCATATCATGAAATAATTTAAATTACACAATACATTTATTAACTAGAGGCTCCCAGGAGCCTGTAATCGCTCACCTGGTTTTCAATTTGACATCTAAATTTGATAGAAAATGGGGATGTTACACATAATTTTGAAAGTGGGCCACCCAAAGATCATTTCAACTCAAATTTCTGAGCAAAAGATTTTGATGTGATTTTTATCTCATAATATTCCTAAACGGAATAAACTGGCTGAAAAAATCTCACAGAAAAACCCAGAATATATGTTAAACTACTCATTGCCATATAGCTGCAGTTAAAATTTGAGTTCATTTTGATTTCTAATAAAGTGGAAATTGACAACTAAAGAAATTTCTATTTTTAGTAACAGCAGCCATTTTGAATGGAGGGCGGGGCTGTCGGACACAATATTGAAAGGGGACCACCCAAGGACCATCCCAGCCAAATTTGCTTTAATTTGGTTCAGCGGTTTCAGAGGAGAAGATTTAAATGTGATCTTTTATCAAAATATGTCTAATTTGCATAATCGGTATAAATCGGCTGAAAGAAAAATTTCACAGAAAAACTCGGAATATATGTTAAACTACTCATTGCCATGTAGCTGCAGTTAAAATTTGAGCTCATTTTGACTTATACTAAAGCAGCAATGGACAATTGAAGAAATTTCTATTTTTAGTAACAGCAGCCATCTTGAATGGAGAGCGGGGCTGTCGGACACAATTTGGAAAGGGACCCACCCAAGGACCATCCCTGCCAGGTTTAGTGTAATTTGGTTCAGCGGTTTCAGAGGAGAAGATTTAAATATGATCTTTTATCAAAATATGCCTAATTTGCATAATCGGTATAAATCGGCTGAAAGAAATATTTCACAGAAAAACACGGAATATATGTTAAACTACTCCTTGCCATGTAGCTGCAGTTAAAATTTGAGCTCATTTTGACTTATACTAAAGTAGCAATGAACAATCAAAATTTCATCCCCCCCTTTTTTCTATTTTTAGCTTGGCGGCCATCTTGGTTGGAAGTCTGGATCACCGGACACAATTTTGGAAGGGGGCCATCCAAGGACCATTCCACCAAAGTTTGGTTCAAATTGGCCCAGTGGCATCAGAGGAGTTGATTAAAATGTGAAAAGTTAACGGACGACGGACGACGGACGCTCAATCTTATAAATGAAATATCCTGAAAATGTCTAGCTTCCTTAGTTGGTTAGATCTACGACATAAAAAGTTGACACTAAAACAGACAACAAAGACTATACGTCTTGATTTAAACAAATTTTTTGTTTCATTAATAAAGTAGTCCAATCTTAGAAGGCCACTTCTACATAAGGCCACTCAGATTTCAGATGCACTGATTTAGTCAAATACTTCTAAATTGTTCCCCCCTCTCACTCAAGAGAAGCCATCCCTCTTTTAAGACCTCTTTTCCATGGCAGAACGGGTGGCCTTATAAGAGAGGGACCACTGTAGTACAATCTAATCTCATTGTAACCAAGTCGAAAAGACTTCCTATGTTAGTTTGAATTAACCAAGTATTCAACTTATCAGTGAAAATTCAGCCAATAATTACTATGAATAGATGAAATTCTTCAGGAGCATTTACACAGTCACATCTCTGCTTCATACCTTATCTATGCACCTGTTTCAAACACAAACTTAACTGTCTAAACACTTCCTAAAATACTGATTGGTCCTTCAAATATTGGAAGGGAGTTTAATAGGTTCCACTTTGTTCCTCTAAACAAATTTCCCTTCAAATTCAAAAGTTAGCAAGAAAAAGTTTCAGCAGAATTTGAATGTAAAATCTGATCCTAATAATGCACCTTTATTTAAAGTTACCAACAAAAACAATAAGAACATAGATAACAAATTTAGTGTGCACGTAACGTTTCTGGAATAACCTTCATCAAGTGCACTCAAAGTCAAAAGATTGGAAAGCCAAAAAATGTAAAGTTTTCTGAGCAATAAAACCAAAGGACCTAAACAAGATATCCAAAATCAGTTTAGTTCACCTATACCTGAGGGAAGAGAACCTTAGTTTTTATTAATAATTCATTCCCATTCGAGATAACGATGTTCAAATTTATTCATTTCAATTCATTGTGATGCAAAAATTCAATTAAACTGCTTCTTACCGGTAATTGATTGAAAATTTTAATCTTTTTGACTAGGCGAGGCAAACACCTGCTATACATGCTTTCAAGTAGAAAATTCATTAAAAACAAAACAAATGAGGATAATTACAAAACGATTCCTAGACTGTTTTTACCCAAACTTTAACCTTAGGATATTTTAACCATAGAAAGTCACCAGACATTTATACATTTTGTATGACAAGCTTATTGATTATATTTTCCCCTGAAAAACCAGCTTTTATTTTAAGTACCTAGCTAAACTTTCATAAAACCTTTTCAGTAGATGTAACATTCTAATCCAGTGACTATCAATCATGTCAGAGAAAATTTTTCAACATGATTCAAAAATTCCCATTTAACTTTAAAAAAAAAAGATATGTATCATTATAGTTTGAAATAATGACGCAAGATGTTGATTACAGCGAAACTGATTTTCGTTAAAACATACATTGCATGTCTTGTTCTATTTCAAATGGATGGATATCAACTAAATATCAAATTAATCAAAATATTTTTTTTGCCATGATCATGTAGGGAAAACTATATAATTGACATAGATTCTCTTTATTTTTGTGATATTTATAACGTTGCGTGTTAGCGTCGTCTTTATTAGATCTTAATCTAAACTAATTCATTGGTCAATGTGCTGGAAAAACATGTCAATTTCATCCTAATGTCGGATCCAACGTTCTGCAAGGGAGTAATTATTTTTTCGCCTCTCATTTCCAAACAAACAAATAAACAAATGAGACAAACAATTACTGACATTTGTATCTAAAAAACAAACTTTTGGAGAGTTTATCATGAAAAGGGTAGAAAAGACCACAGACATTTACTGTCAATTACTGTATATAGACATTATGGCATCAATAAGGCCTAAAAATTTGATATGGAAATCTGATACTTCAGGAATGACATTTAAATACTTATCTATTACCCAATATTTCTATCAAGGCAATGAAACGGGGGAATTTTCTTCCCTAATGAAAAGGACAGCGATTACACGATAAGTCATTAAAAAATAACGTGTTCTCATAATGTGGCAGTTTTTTTTTGTGGGTGTAAAATTCATACTTTTTGCACAAAATTTATATATGACATGACATTGACTAATTTTGTACACCACTAGAAAGTTGGCAGTTTGATTGGTGCAAATTGTGAGGTGTCATCTTAGATACAATATCTTTTTAAAATCCTAAGTCTGAGAGAGGCTTTCAATTCAAATTTCTGTATAATTTGTTTGGGTAAGAGTTTTTTAAGAATTCCAAGACAGTATGTACTAGACTTTATGTTTTGAATGGACAAAGGAAACATTTTACCATTGTTAGTAATAACTTGCACCAGGAATACTCAACTGATGGCAAATACCAAAGTCTGACGACCTCAAGTCTACACAGATGACAGACAGCAAGGTCTGACTGATGGCAATAGCTTATACTGAAGTTCAACAGAAAAAACAACCTGACAATCTTGTTATACATGGTCAGCAGATTTTCATGTCTTTTCAAAACATAGTTCCATTAAAGAGTGATATGCAAAGTCAGCAGTCAATAGTTCACTACCAGTCAACAGTTCAAAAACTATTGACTGTCAACATTGTCAAATGAAAGTCTAATTACCGATAAAACCAATAGAATATGTTACCGGTATTTAGCCTATAATGGGTTATATATTCGAACAACTTTTAATGAAGCATAATAAAGGTTTCTGTCCAGAAAATGTCTTATAATAAGAAGCCTGCTTATAAAGGAAATAGTTTCTGTAAAGGCTATAGGTCATAGCATTTACATTTATCTGACTGTAGTAAAAATAGCTATGGTTGGAAAATAGATTAAATTGAATGAATGGTAGACATTTTGATTTACTAAAAGGGGGAATTTGGGTATTATTATGCACTTTCACATACAGAAGTACAATTTAACAAAATACACCAACATGAGTCATTCCATTGGTAAAACCTCAAACAGTCATGGTCAACAATATTAACAAAATACACCAATAAGAGCCACTACTCTGGCAAACCATAAAACAGTTATGATCAACAATCTACCCAACCACAACAACAGGAGTCACTCCTCTGAAAAACTTCTATCTACCCAACCACAACAACAGGAGTCACTCCTCTGAAAAACTTCTATCTACCCAACCACAACAACAGGAGTCACTCCTCTGAAAAACATCTATCTACCCAACCACAACAACAGGAGTCACTCCTCTGAAAAACTTCTATCTACCCAACCACAACAACAGGAGTCACTCCTCTGAAAAACTTCTATCTACCCAACCACAACAACAGGAGTCACTCCTCTGAAAAACTTATATCTACCCAAACACAACAACAGGAGTCACTCCTCTGAAAAACTTATATCTACCCAACCACAACAACAGGAGTCACTCCTCTGAAAAACTTCTATCTACCCAACCACAACAACAGGAGTCACTCCTCTGAAAAACTTCTATCTGCCCAAACACAACAACAGGAGTCACTCCTCTGAAAAACTTCTATCTACCCAACCACAACAACAGGAGTCACTCCTCTGAAAAACTTATATCTACCCAACCACAACAACAGGAGTCACTCCTCTGAAAAACTTCTATCTACCCAACCACAACAACAGGAGTCACTCCTCTGAAAAAAATTCTATCTACCCAACCACAACAACAGGAGTCACTCCTCTGAAAAAAATTCTATCTACCCAACCACAACAACTGGAGTCACTCCTCTGAAAAACATCTATCTACCCAACCACAACAACAGGAGTCACTCCTCTGAAAAACTTCTATCTACCCAACCACAACAACAGGAGTCACTCCTCTGAAAAACTTCTATCTACCCAACCACAACAACAGGAGTCACTCCTCTGAAAAACTTCAATCTACCCAACCACAACAACAGGAGTCACTCCTCTGAAAAACTTCTATCTACCCAACCACAACAACAGGAGTCACTCCTCTGAAAAACTTCTATCTACCCAACCACAACAACAGGAGTCACTCCTCTGAAAAACTTCTATCTACCCAACCACAACAACAGGAGTCACTCCTCTGAAAAACTTCTATCTACCCAACCACAACAACAGGAGTCACTCCTCTGAAAAACTTCTATCTACCCAACCACAACAACAGGAGTCACTCCTCTGAAAAACTTCTATCTACCCAACCACAACAACAGGAGTCACTCCTCTGAAAAACTTCTATCTACCCAACCACAACAACAGGAGTCACTCCTCTGAAAAACTTCTATCTACCCAACCACAACAACAGGAGTCGCTCCTCTGAAAAACTTCTATCTACCCAAACACAACAACAGGAGTCACTCCTCTGAAAAACCTCTATCTACCCAACCACAACAACAGGAGTCACTCCTCTGAAAAACTTCTATCTACCCAACCACAACAACAGGAGTCACTCCTCTGAAAAACTTATATCTACCCAAACACAACAACAGGAGTCACTCCTCTGAAAAACTTATATCTACCCAACCACAACAACAGGAGTCACTCCTCTGAAAAACTTCTATCTACCCAACCACAACAACAGGAGTCACTCCTCTGAAAAACTTCTATCTACCCAACCACAACAACAGGAGTCACTCCTCTGAAAAACTTATATCTACCCAAACACAACAACAGGAGTCACTCCTCTGAAAAACTTCTATCTACCCAACCACAACAACAGGAGTCACTCCTCTGAACAACTTCTATCTACCCAACCACAACAACAGGAGTCACTCCTCTGAAAAACTTATATCTACCCAACCACAACAACAGGAGTCACTCCTCTGAAAAACTTATATCTACCCAACCACAACAACAGGAGTCACTCCTCTGAAAAACTTATATCTACCCAACCGCAACAACAGGAGTCACTCCTCTGAAAAACTTATATCTACCCAACCACAACAACAGGAGTCACTCCTCTGAAAAACTTCTATCTACCCAACCACAACAACAGGAGTCCCTCCTCTGAAAAACTTATATCTACCCAACCACAACAACAGGAGTCACTCCTCTGAAAAACTTCTATCTACCCAACCACAACAACAGGAGTCACTCCTCTGAAAAACTTATATCTACCCAAACACAACAACAGGAGTCACTCCTCTGAAAAACTTCTATCTACCCAACCACAACAACAGGAGTCACTCCTCTGAACAACTTCTATCTACCCAACCACAACAACAGGAGTCACTCCTCTAAAAAACTTATATCTACCCAACCACAACAACAGGAGTCACTCCTCTGAAAAACTTATATCTACCCAACCACAACAACAGGAGTCACTCCTCTGAAAAACTTCTATCTACCCAACCACAACAACAGGAGTCACTCCTCTGAAAAACTTCTATCTACCCAACCACAACAACAGGAGTCACTCCTCTGAAAAACTTATATCTACCCAACCACAACAACAGGAGTCACTCCTCTGAAAAACTTCTATCTACCCAACCACAACAGGAGTCACTCCTCTGAAAAACTTATATCTACCCAACCACAACAACAGGAGTCACTCCTCTGAAAAACTTATATCTACCCAAACACAACAACAGGAGTCACTCCTCTGAAAAACTTCTATCTACCCAACCACAACAACAGGAGTCACTCCTCTGAACAACTTCTATCTACCCAACCACAACAACAGGAGTCACTCCTCTGAAAAACTTATATCTACCCAACCACAACAACAGGAGTCACTCCTCTGAAAAACTTCTATCTACCCAACCACAACAACAGGAGTCACTCCTCTGAAAAACTTATATCTACCCAAACACAACAACAGGAGTCACTCCTCTGAAAAACTTCTATCTACCCAACCACAACAACAGGAGTCACTCCTCTGAACAACTGCTATCTACCCAACCACAACAACAGGAGTCACTCCTCTGAAAAACTTATATCTACCCAACCACAACAACAGGAGTCACTCCTCTGAAAAACTTATATCTACCCAACCACAACAACAGGAGTCACTCCTCTGAAAAACTTCTATCTACCCAACCACAACAACAGGAGTCACTCCTCTGAAAAAACATCTATCTACCCAACCACAACAACAGGAGTCACTCCTCTGAAAAACTTCTATCTACCCAACCACAACAACAGGAGTCACTCCTCTGAAAAACTTCTAACTACCCAACCACAACAACAGGAGTCACTCCTCTGAAAAACTTATATCTACCCAACCACAACAACAGGAGTCACTCCTCTGAAAAACTTATATCCCCCAAACATAAAAAGACAATGAAATAAAGCAAATGGAAAATTATGTGTCATCTTGGGAAAATTTGTCACTAAAATAATAAATGATTTACAAATATTCATGATTAAAACATAAAATTAAATCATTTGTCTTCAAAATAACTTTCATTGCATTTGTGTTTTTGACATTCAAAATTATATTCAGTTTCGACTAACTAGCAAAATATTACATTTATTAGATTATAAAATTATGCTGAGATTATAAAGACTAGAGGCTCAGGTGTGCCTGTATCGCTCACCTGCTCACCTGACATAAATAAGTCCTTTTAAGAATGTCTGCATGCCGAATACATCTAAGTTACTGTTCAAATCCCATACTGCCATAGGGTTCTATGTTAAAACTATGTCTGCTCATGGCAGCCATCTTGGATGGGGGTCGTGGTCACCGGACACAATTTTGAAAGTATACTACCCAAGGACCATCCATGCTATGTTTGCTTTAAATTGGCTGACTGGTTTCAGAGGAGAAGATTTTTAAACAATTTTCCCATAGGGTCCTATGTTAAAACTATGTCCGCTGACGGTGGCCATTTTGAACCGAGATCGGGATCACTGAACACAATTTTGGAAGTTGACCACCTAAGGACCATTGATGACATGTTTGCTATATTGGCTTACTGGTTTCAGAGGAGAAGATTTTAAAACATTTTTTCCCATAGGGTCCTATGTTAAAACTATGTCCGCTGAAGGCGGCCATCTTGGATGGAGGTCAGGGTCACCAGACACAATTTTGAAAATTGACCACTTAAGAACCATCCATGCCATGTTTGCTTTAAATTGGCTTACTGGTTTCAGAGGAGAAGATTTTTAAACATATTTCCCATGTTAAAACTATGTCCGCTGATGGTGGCCATCTTGGATGGAGGTCTAGGTCACTGGATATCATTTTGAAAGTTGACCATTTAAGGACCATTCATGCCATGTTTGCTCTAAATTGGTTTACTGGTTTCAGAGGAACAAATTTTTAAACATTTTTCCCATTGGGTCCTATGTTAAAACTATGTCCGCTGACAGTGGCCATCTTCGATGGAGGTCGGGGTCACAGGATATAATCTTGAAAGTTGACCACCTAAGGACCATTCATGCCATGTTTGCTTTAAATTGACTTACTGGTTTCAGAGGGGAAGACTTTAAACATTTTTTCCATAAGGTCCTATGTTAAAATTAAGTCGCGTCATGGTGGCCATCTTGAATTTCCGATCAGCAAATGATTCACAAGTTTAGTACAGGACCACCCAATGATCATTCCTGCAAAGTCACAATTCAATTGGCTTAGTGGTTTCTAACAAGAAGATTTTTTAAATTTCGACCAATCAGAACACATTATGGGCCCTGGCAGCCATGTTGGATTTCCGATCAGCGCCAAAAACAAAATCTTGTATATGACCATCCAATGAACATTTCTGCCAAGTTTGGTTCAAATCTGTTTCGTGGTTTCAGAAAAAAAGATGAAAATGTGAAATTCCCATAGGGTCCAATGTTAAACTAAGTCGAGTCATGGTGGCCATCTTGAATCTCCGATCGGCAAACGATTCACAAGTTTAGTACAGAACCACCCAATGATCATTCCTACAAAGTCACAATTCAATTGGTTTAGTGGTTTCTGACAAGAAGATTTTCAAGGTTTCAACCAATCAGAATACATTATTGGCCCTGGCAGCCATGTTGAATTTCCGATCTACACCAAAAACACAAATCTGGTAGAGGACCACCCAATTTATGGCAAGTTTGGTTGAAATCTGTTCAGCGGTTTCAGAGAAGAAGAGTTAAATGTGAAAAGCTAACGGACAGACGGACGACAGACGCTTACCCATGACAAAAGCTCACCTGGCCTATGGCCAGGTGAGCTAATAAAACCGGTTTAATTCTGCTTAAGTTGATAAACATTTGATCAAAATCAATCAAGAACTAATTTTCGAATATTTTTTTTTATACAAAGAGAAAATTTGAAGAATCACATTTTTGCATATCTCTTATATGTATTAAATTGTTGTGTCAACATTTTTTTTTAATTAACTTTAGCTTATGAAATAATTCACTGCCATGTAGAAATAAGATGTTGCTTCATTCTCAATTAACAGATAATGATGTAAAAATAACCTGTCATTATTATTGATCTAGTGGTATTGAATTTCCGACTGGGGAAGTATATACAGCCAGGTCTTTACTGTCAAGTCAAAAAAAAAAAGAGTCATTACAATTGGCATATCCCCACGACTTGTTAACGAACTATATACATTGATGTATGTAATATGCATCTACGCGAGACTACATATAAATTTCAAATTATGTAGAATATAATTAGATAAAAGAACTACACAATTGTATATGGTTACAAATTGAAAGTCAAAAGTTAAACAGTAATGGTTGACAATACAGTGAAACCTGTCTAAACCAAACCCTGAATAAACCTGTCTAAACCAAACCCTGAATAAACCTATCTAAACCAAACCCTGAATAAACCTGTCTAAACCAAACCCTGAATAAATCTGTCTAAACCAAACCCTGAATAAACCTGTCTAAACCAAACCCTGAATAAACCTGTCTAAACCAAAACCCGAATAAACCTGTCTAAACCAAACCCTGAATAAACCTGTCTAAACCAAACCCTGAATAAACCTGTCTAAATCAAACCCTGCATAAACCTGTCTAAACCAAAACCTGAATAAACCCGTCTAAACCAAACCCTGAATAAACCTGTCTAATCCAAACCCTGAATAAACCTGTCTAAACCAAAACCTGAATAAACCTGTCTAAACCAAACCCTGAATAAACCGCAATCCTGTATAAACCAAACTTTAAACAAGGGCAATGCAAAGCGTGGCATATCCCCTCGACTAAAAATTTGACCCGGTGACCTTGACCGTTGACCTTGAAAATCGATAGGGTTCCAGATTCTCTTAAGGACTAAGTATGTACCAAGTTTGGTCAAAATCCATTGAAGGATGTTGATTCTAGAGTGGTCACAAGGATGTTACGGAAAGACGAACGGACGGTAGCGTTACTATATCCCTTCGCAACTTCGTTGGCGAGGGCATAATAAAGTCCCAATGTAGAAAATCTTTGCTAAGAAGAGTTTGAAGATACAAAAGGGGTAATCAGAATCCGTAAATCGAAGAACAGACAAAATAATGGCCAAAAGAAAAAGTACAAAAGGACAAACTATGATCTACACAACATACACATAAAGCTAATTTAACCTGTATCAACCGAATACCTGTCTATTCTGAAAACAAAAGTTAGTTCTAAGGAGGTTTGATTTAGATAGGTTTCACTGTATAACACAACCACAAACAAAACAAATCACTCCTAAAAAAACAAACTTAAAAACCAAATCAATTCTGCAAAAACCTTAAAAGACCTAATCACAATAATAACAATGACAGAAGCAGATAGAAATCTAGGTCAGGTAACAAATTTCATAAAAATCTAGGTCAGGTAACTAATGTCATAGAAATCTAGGTCAGGTAACAAATGTCATAGAAATCTAGGTCAGGTAAATAATGTCATAGAAATCTAGGTCAGGTAAATAATGTCATAGAAATCTAGGTCAGGTAATTAATGCCATAGAAATCTAGGTCAGGTAAATAATGTCATAGAAATCTAGGTCAGGTAACAAATGTCATGGAAATCTAGATCAGGTAACCAATGTCATAGAAATTTAGGTCCAGTAACAAATGTCATAGAAATCTACATCAGGTAACTAATGTCATAGAAATCTAGGTCATGTAACTAAAATCTGTTAGGTAACTAATGTCATAGAAATCTAGGTCATGTAACACATGTCATAGAAATCTAGGTCATATAACAAATGTCATAGAAATCTAGGTCATGTAACAAATGTCATAGAAATCTAGGTCAGGTAACAAATGTCATAGAAATCTAAATCAGGTAACCAATGTCATAGAAATTTAGGTCAGGTAACAAATATCATAGAAATCTAGGTCAAGTAACAAATGTCATAGAAATCTAGGTCAGGTAACCAATGTCATAGAAATCTAGGTCATGTAGCTAGTGTCATAGAAATCTAGGTCAGGTATCTAATGTCATAAATCTAGGCCAGGTAACAAATGGTATAAAAATCTAGGTCAGGTAATTAATGTCATAGAAATCTAGGTCATGTAACAAATGTCATAGAAATCTAGGTCAGGTAACAAATGTCATAGAAATCTAAATCAGGTAACCAATGTCATAGAAATTTAGGTCAGGTAACAAATGTCAGAAATCTACATCAGGTAAATAATGTCATAGAAACTTAGGTCATGTAACTAATGTCATAAAAATCTAGGTCAGGTAACTAATGTCATAGAAATCTAGGCCAGGTACCAAATGTCATAGAAATCTAGGCCAGGAAACAAATGTCATAGAAATCTAGGCCAGGTAACAAATGTCATAGAAATCTAGGTCAGGTAACTGATGTCATAGAAATCTAGGTCATGTAGCTACATGTATTGTCATAGAAATCTAGGTCAGGAAACTACCATCATAGAAAGTTAGGTCAGGCAACTAATGTCATAAAAATCTAGGTCAGGTAATTAACGTCATAGAAATCTAGGCCAGGTAACAAATGTCATAGAAATCTAGGTCAGGTAACAAATGTCATAGAAATCTAGGTCAGGTAACCAATGTCATAGACAATTAGGTCAGGTAACAAATGTCATAGAAATCTAGGTTAGGTAACTAATGTCATAGAAATCTAGGTCATGTAACAAATGTCATAGAAATCTACGTCAGGTAACTAATGTCATAGAAATCTAGGTCATGTAGCTAGTGTCATAGAAATCTAGGTCAGGTATCTAATGTCAGAAATCTAGGCCAGGTAACAAATGGTATAAAAATCTAGGTCAGGTAATTAATGTCATAGAAATCTAGGTCAGGTAACAAATGTCATATAAATTTAGGTCAGGTAACAAATGTCATAGAAATCTACCTCAGGTAACTAATGTCATAGAAATCTAGGTCAGGTAACTAATGTCATAGAAATCTAGGCCAGGTAACTAATGTCATAAAAATCTAGGCCAGATAACAAATGTCATAGAAATCTAGGCCAGGTAACAAATGTCATAGAAATCTAGGTCAGGTAACTGATGTCATAGAGATCTAGGTCATGTAACTAATGTCATAGAAATCTAGGTCAGGTAACTGATGTCATAGAAATCTAGGTCAGGTAACAAATGTCATAGAAATCTAGGTCAGGTAACTAACGTCACAGAAATCTAGGTCAGGTAACTAATGTCATAGAAATCTAGGTCAGGTAACTAACATCATAGAAATCTAGGCCAGGTAACAAATATCATAGAAATCTAGGTCAGGTAACAAATGTCATAGAAATCTAGGTCAGGTAACCAATGTCATAGAAATTTAGGTCAGGTAACAAATATCATAGAAATCTAGGTCAGATAACTAATGTCATAGAAATCTAGGTCATGTAACTAATGTCATTGAAATCTAAGTCAGGTAACTAATGTCATAGAAATCTAAGCCAGGTAACAAATGTCATAGAAATCTAGGTCAGGTAACAAATGTCATAGAAATCTAGGTCAGGTAACCAATGTCATAGAAATTTAGGTCAGGTAACAAATGTCATAGAAATCTACGTCAGGTAACTAATGTCATAGAAATCTAGGTCATGTAACTAATGTCATAGAAATCTAGGTCAGGTAACTAATGTCATAGAAATCTAGGCCAGGCAACAAATGTCATAGAAATCTAGGCCAGGTAACAAATGTCATAGAAATCTAGGTCATGTAACTAATGTCATAGAAATCTAGGTCAGGTAACTGATATCATAGAAAGTTAGGTCAGGTAACTAATGTCATAGAAATCTATGTCAGGTAACTAATATCATAGAAATCTAGGTCAGGTAACTAATGTCATAGAAATCTAGCTCAGGTAACAAATTTCATAGAAATCTAGGTCAGGTAACTAATATCATAGAAATCTAGGTCAGGTAACTAATGTCATAGAAATCTAGGTCAAGTAACTAATGTCACAGAAATTTAGGTCAGGTAACTAATGTCATAGAAATCTAGGTCAGGTAACTAATGTCCTAGAAATCTAGGTTAGGTACTAATGTCCTCTGTAAAAAAGAGTAAAATGATAATTTTACTGTGCCTCAACTAGCTTTTAATACCTCCATGAATACCTGTTATCCAACCTGATTATCAGATAATTGGTCAGGCAATAGGAACATATATTAACTGTTCAATTTGCCATTCCAGTCTTGCAATTTGATATCTACGTTTTTATTTTTATAGAAATTGTACAGATTAACAAATTATATCAATACCATATGATCATGATATCATACTAAAACAACTTATCAAGTACCAGTATGACTAGTTGTTGACATGAAGAGTGAAAGATTATCTTACTATTAGTATCAGATTTGAAACTAGACACTCACTGTATCTTTCATAGGATTGTTCATGCACTGCTAAAGGGTTCAAGAAAGTATGCAGCTTTGGAGAAAATACACGTTAGAGAATACAGAATTCAACACAAAATAGACATTTGGTAGAGGTCCTGCACCCAAGGAATATTCCAGTACTGTTGGCTTTCAAATGGTTCAGTGATTCATGGAATACTTTTGTCTTATGTTAATTTTGTCATTTGGTACCAGCCATATTGGATTTCCATTCGACACAAAAAATGGAAACTTTGCAAGAGACCAACCAATGAAAATTCATATAAATATTAGATTCAAACATTGAGCTGCAATGGCAGACATCTTGAATTGCCCTGTTGGTGGTCATCTTGGATTTTCAAACTTCTAATTAACCATGCTAGTTAGTTGGTGGGTTGGTAAAACATTGCTTTACAGAAACCCTTAGGATAATTCAGGCCAAAGTTCAGCAGTTTCATAAAGAAACTTTTTTAACAGATTACACTGGACGACATAAGCTGCAGGGGAGGAATAGCATTGGAAGCCACAACACGAAATAACCTCATATGACCTTTAGCCAAGTGAGCAGAAAAATTACATTTTCAAGTTTCCATCTTTATCTGACACAAACCATCCAAATAAGAGGTCAAGATGGCCAAGTGTTTAAAGGCACTGACTACTGACCACAAGCCCCACTGACATGGATTCCAGCTCTGATAACCTCTTCAAGTGTTAAGGTTTCCAGATAACTACCCTGAAGGCTGGGGGTATCATTGTATTTGTCTGGGCTTACCTTCCCAATATAATCTGGAAGTCACAATACACCTGAAAAATTGATGAAAGTTAAAATAATCTCCTGTAATCTAACCCAAGTAAAACATACAAACAAAAATGGTCGTACAACAGCCCCCCCCCCCCCCCCTTACAAGGCCATCATTTCTGCAATGAATAAGTGGTCTTGTAAGAGGAATGGCCTCAGTAAATCTGAAACCTGGCCTGGTAAGAGGAGAGGAGGCCTTTAGTGGGAGTGGCTTTATAAGAGGGGGACTACTGTTTTACATTTAACTGTTACAGCCTATTTCCAATTATATTCCCTATAGATCCATCATTTCTAAATTAAATAAATTACAGCATATTCTTCCTTGACGAATGTTTTCTGGGGAATCCTTCAGGAAAAGATTACTCAAATTACACATCCTTTATTATATGATAAAGTGTGATTTGCTTTCTTAAATAAACTTTGAAATACGAGCATAAAATCATATGTTTGTGTTGTTTTTCTTCTTTAAATTGACTTCATTCTTATTGGATTTCTTTAATCTTTAATGGACAAAATCCACCATAATAATTCCAATGACTGCATCCTGTGTGTCCCTGTAGGGAAAAGATTGTTAACCTATTCAAACACTGTTCATTGTGCTATTTATTACACACGTCTATGGACAAAAGCATTAGACGAAAAATTACAATGAAAGCTATGGTGCAGTGTTGAATACAGAAACATGCATCAACAGGATCCGAGAAAATATTCTTATGAATACAAAATACAATCAATATCTATGCAAGGCTGACAGCAGAAAATAGTTTGTAACTGTGTATGCTTTCTTCATTAATTTTTGTTCATAGTTTTCTTTACCTAGCGATTACGTAAACAGTGTCCTTAATAAAAGCATGGTTGTCACTCACAACGTAACAATCAATGGAATATCGATTGATGAGATCGAACTTTATTTTCGTCTTTTGAAGTTGATTACAAGTTCTGTGCATCATAATTGTCATGGAAACCATCCCTGTTGACATGGCAACTAAGATGGGGGAATAAATAGAACTAATGCTGTTTATCATCAGTTGATATTAAAATTTGAACAAAATAAAGACAAACTATTGCATGCAAGTGTGCAAACAATAACACTCAAGGTGCAATGAATTCATTTTTTCAAAGATCTATATAAAAAATTAAATAAATAGGTATGACTTTCAAATAATAAAATAACTGTGCTTATCTAACCTTATCTAATCTAAGAATTAAGGTGAACTGGTATTGGTCAAAAGGGAGGTAACTACTATCTACAGGAAATGAATCAATTGGAAAGGGGAGGCAACTATTACTAAATAGACAAGGCAATTACTTCTAAACTTGTCATAAAAATGAATTCATTTTGTGTTAGTTAAGGAACAACTGTGTGTTAGAATCATGCAAGACTAGAGAGAGAGAGAGTGAGAGAGAACGGTGGTCCATGCCAACAGAAATAGTTCCAACACCATGCTGTGAAAAAAAAAAGAAAAAAAACAGCAAAAAACAGAAACTAAGAAAATAAACTGTTAAAAATCTATCTTACGTACTTGTTTATGATATAATCTGCCACACTATTATTCAAAATGGCATGAAAAAAATAAGAAAGAAAAACAGCATCAGTTACAAACTTATTTTAGTCATATTAAATGGAAGCTGTCACAATGCTTAGACCAAGATTTGAGTACAGGTATTAAGGAGCTGTATCACATTTTTTGATCCAATGTGTAATGCCTTCATTACAGCTTTTGTTAAAATATTAATATTTTATCAAACCATGCAAATGATATCCACCAAAATAAAACTAATTAGCATAAAATTATCATTATGTATCGTGAGTGGAAATTCATACTATATTCTCCAAAAATGAAGTTTATAATTAATTTCCAAACAAAAGTTTTTTATTTTTGTAAATACTGACAATTTGTTAACAGATCTTGGTTCAACCACTGTAACAAAACATCACAAATACGTGAAATGAACATTTCTAAGAAAAATTCATTTCGATAATACCAGCAAAATCATATACCATGTAATATAATTTTTTAACAGAAATAACTGCCCGAGTTGAATTTGTTTATCTTTAAACATGTTTAATTGTAATTACCAGTTAACTCAGTTGTACACAGTAGAATAAATAATCAGATATACAAGAACTTTACCTAAAACAGAAAACTGGTATGAAAAATATATTTTCTTTCAGATCTTTAACCATTTTGAAAATCTCTGTTGTTAAGCGTCATTTTTGATACAGCAATCTCAAACATCGAAATACCATTCAACAAAATTACAATATCCTAGGTTTAGTGCGGGGAACTCGAGACGGAGTAGTGCAATTAAATTGTACTTTTTTCCAGCAAAACAAAAACAACTCATTTGCAGCAAGAGGATGTCAACAACCCTATTTTCATTTTTTTTTTAAAGTACTATTATGACTGTCATATCCATGTTTTAGATACTGCCAAATCCTTACAACTTCCAAATCTCATGTCAGACTGACTATTGATAAAGCAAAATATGGAGTTGGCACCCTCAAGAATTTCTATTCTAAACTGTAAAATACATTATATAACTTTGAAAATATCAGCCAACTAAGAGTCTGGTAGCAAAATAAAACCTATACAATCTATAAATAGACACTACTGTCATTCTGATTCTTAAAACTATTTAGCTATAGAATATTTACATGAAATATACATCAGCAATAATTATATACATGAAATAAACATTAGCAAAAACAGTGCTATATTTAGAAGATTTTCCTAATCTACTTCCTGGTTCAGTCTTGATGTTAACATTAAAAATAATCTTCCTGCAAAACCCTGAAATTTAAACTCATCTTACTGTTATTGGCATGGAGGAGGGGAGGGGGTGTCGTTGCCATGATCATATGGCAGTGCCTATCACTACTAAAGTTTTGAGTTCAAACCCCGTTCGTGGCGAGGTGTACTCGATACAGCATTATGTGATAAAGTTTGTCAGTAACTTGCAACAGGTCGGTGATTTTCTCCGGGTACTCCAGTTTCCTCCATCAATAAAACTGAACGCCATGATATAACTGACATATTGTTGAGAGTGGCGTTAAGCACTATAAAACCAACCAGCCAACCAACTGTTCTTGAACCGAGTACTGCTAAAAACAAGTTTCTATTGAGTGCTATATATTATTGTGGCTACATTTGGTTTTCATTGTAAACATGAATGCCTGCCACCTCTGTCTTGAAATACCGTTAGCCTATTTCACTGGGTGCAAAACTGTAACTTATTTTAACCTTTGATCACAATATGCCTAAACAAATACCATACTGTCAATTTTAATGTTTTACACATTGTGCAATGGAAAACTAATGGCAAGTAATTCCCAAAATACAAACCACGAAATATTTTCGTGTCTGTTTTTCATGTTAAATCGTTCAGTTCCATACCCGTTAAAATAACCCACTGTAGGGTATCTTCTCAGGACAAGCAACTTGGTAATTATATTGAACCTGTATGTACAATGTAATCAATGCACAAATATCTTTCTTATTTTGTTGCCACCGCTGAAATAATTGGATGTTTTTTTTTAATATCACTTTCACATAAACTCAGGGGTCATACCAACAACAGGTGATCAGCTTTCTTTTTTTGATAAAATGTGATGCAGAATCATAAAATATAATAATTAAGCAAGAAAAAAGAACTACACGATATCGAAAATGATTAAATGGCAGATACATGGATTCATACAAGTTTTGTTTTTGTAACTTGCTTTCAAATCCCACCTGTCTATGTATTACTGTAATTTTGTACAGCTTACAAAAAAAAACCACTTTGAAAATGTTCATATGTGAAACACAAAATTGGAGGTTTTTTAAAAAAAATGTAATTGTGTGAAAAGGAAAAAAGTGACTCCCATTTATCAAAAACTAAAGAGATTTCAAAGTAATTAAGGGAGGGTTGAATAACAAAAAAAATGAAATGAACAAAAAGTTATCGGTATATATACTGAATATTGTAATTCATATCAAGTTCCATTAAAAGTATCATGCATGTATTGTAGCTATCAACCGTGGGAACCGAGATGACAACAACTTAATTGTGTGACAAACTCATCAATTCAATTACAATATGAGATTATATATTATTTTAACTCATTATAACATGGACAATTTCTGATTAGATTTGATAAGAGCATAAGACTAAATTAATGTTGTTTACAAAATAATATTTACAATGATTCAAAATCAGTCAAACCTGTCTTATGTGACCTTTGGAAAATTTAAAGAAATGGTCACATACTAGTAATACAGGTGGTTTCTTAATACAGATTTAATTAATATGAAATGCATTGCAAAAGAAATAAAAATTATGGTCACACAATACAAGTTATTGCTTAATAGAGGTGGTTTGACTGCATCACACAAGTTTTGCTTGTATCAACTACCAGTACATGCATTGTCAAGGGCAGATAAGTCAACTTCCTGTACAAATCTTAGTTTGTGACAGGTACTGATTGCCACTGTAGATGAAAATAGAATCTTTTAATAATATACCATACAAATATATATAGCCATACAAAGAAGAAAACTCATTGATTATCCTGTAGGAATTATATAGATAACTTATCACAACTGTGATATAGGATCAGGGTTAGGTAAACTTAATGTCACTGTCAACAATACAGTTATAATACAAGGGTTAGGTAAACTTAATGTCACTGTCAACAATACAGTTATAATACAAGGGTTAGGTAAACTTAATGTCACTGTCAACAATACAGTTATAATACAAGGGTTAGGTAAACTTAATGTCACTGTCAACAATACAGTTATAATACAAGGGTTAGGTAAACTTAATGTCACTGTCAACAATACAGTTATAATACAAGGGTTAGGTAAACTTAATGTCACTGTCAACAATACAGTTATAATACAAGGGTTAGGTAAACTTAATGTCACTGTCAACAATACAGTCATAATACAAGGGTTAGGTAAACTTAATGTCACTGTCAACAATACAGTTATAATACAAGGGTTAGGTAAACTTAATGTCACTGTCAACAATACAGTTATAATACAAATGTTAGGTAAACTTAATGTCACTGTCAACAATACAGTTATAATACAAGGGTTAGGTAAACTTAATGTCACTGTCAACAATACAGTTATAATACAAGGGTTAGGTAAACTTAATGTCACTGTCAACAATACATCTATAATACAAGGGTTAGGTAAACTTAATGTCACTGTCAACAATACATCTATAATACAAGGGTTAGGTAAACTTAATGTCACTGTCAACAATACAGTTATAATACAAGGGTTAGGTAAACTTAATGTCACTGTCAACAATACAGTTATAATACAAGGGTTAGGTAAACTTAATGTCACTGTCAACAATACAGTTATAATACAAGGGTTAGGTAAACTTAATGTCACTGTCAACAATACAGTCATAATACAAGGGTTAGGTAAACTTAATGTCACTGTCAACAATACAGTTATACTACAAGGATTAGGTAAACTTAATGTCACTGTCAACAATACAGTTATAATACAAGGGTTAGGTAAACTTAATGTCACTGTCAACAATACAGTCATAATACAAGGGTTAGGTAAACTTAATGTCACTGTCAACAATACAGTTATAATACAAGGGTTAGGTAAACTTAATGTCACTGTCAACAATACAGTTATAATACAAGTGTTAGGTAAACTTAATGTCACTGTCAACAATACAGTTATAATACAAGGGTTAGGTAAACTTAATGTCACTGTCAACAATACAGTTATAATACAAGGGTTAGGTAAACTTAATGTCACTGTCAACAATACAGTTATAATACAAGGGTTAGGTAAACTTAATGTCACTGTCAACAATAGTCATAATACAAGGGTTAGGTAAACTTAATGTCACTGTCAACAATACAGTTATAATACAAGGGTTAGGTAAACTTAATGTCACTGTCAACAATACAGTTATAATACAAGGGTTAGGTAAACTTAATGTCACTGTCAACAATACAGTTATAATACAAGGGTTAGGTAAACTTAATGTCACTGTCAACAATACAGTTATAATACAAGTGTTAGGTAAACTTAATGTCACTGTCAACAATACAGTTATAATACAAGGGTTAGGTAAACTTAATGTCACTGTCAACAATACAGTTATAATACAAGGGTTAGGTAAACTTAATGTCACTGTCAACAATACAGTTATAATACAAGGGTTAGGTAAACTTAATGTCACTGTCAACAATACAGTCATAATACAAGGGTTAGGTAAACTTAATGTCACTGTCAACAATACAGTTATACTACAAGGATTAGGTAAACTTAATGTCACTGTCAACAATACAGTTATAATACAAGGGTTAGGTAAACTTAATGTCACTGTCAACAATACAGTCATAATACAAGGGTTAGGTAAACTTAATGTCACTGTCAACAATACAGTTATAATACAAGGGTTAGGTAAACTTAATGTCACTGTCAACAATACAGTTATAATACAAGGGTTAGGTAAACTTAATGTCACTGTCAACAATACAGTCATAATACAAGGGTTAGGTAAACTTAATGTCACTGTCAACAATACAGTTATACTACAAGGATTAGGTAAACTTAATGTCACTGTCAACAATACAGTTATAATACAAGGGTTAGGTAAACTTAATGTCACTGTCAACAATACAGTCATAATACAAGGGTTAGGTAAACTTAATGTCACTGTCAACAATACAGTTATAATACAAGGGTTAGGTAAACTTAATGTCACTGTCAACAATACAGTTATAATACAAGTGTTAGGTAAACTTAATGTCACTGTCAACAATACAGTTATAATACAAGGGTTAGGTAAACTTAATGTCACTGTCAACAATACAGTTATAATACAAGGGTTAGGTAAACTTAATGTCACTGTCAACAATACAGTTATAATACAAGGGTTAGGTAAACTTAATGTCACTGTCAACAATAGTCATAATACAAGGGTTAGGTAAACTTAATGTCACTGTCAACAATACAGTTATAATACAAGGGTTAGGTAAACTTAATGTCACTGTCAACAATACAGTTATAATACAAGGGTTAGGTAAACTTAATGTCACTGTCAACAATACAGTTATAATACAAGGGTTAGGTAAACTTAATGTCACTGTCAACAATACAGTTATAATACAAGTGTTAGGTAAACTTAATGTCACTGTCAACAATACAGTTATAATACAAGTGTTAGGTAAACTTAATGTCACTGTCAACAATACAGTTATAATACAAGGGTTAGGTAAACTTAATGTCACTGTCAACAATACAGTTATAATACAAGGGTTAGGTAAACTTAATGTCACTGTCAACAATACAGTTATAATACAAGGGTTAGGTAAACTTAATGTCACTGTCAACAATACAGTCATAATACAAGGGTTAGGTAAAATTAATGTCACTGTCAACAATACAGTTATAATACAAGGGTTAGGTAAACTTAATGTCACTGTCAACAATACAGTTATAATACAAGGGTTAGGTAAACTTAATGTCACTGTCAACAATACAGTTATAATACAAGGGTTAGGTAAACTTAATGTCACTGTCAACAATACAGTTATAATACAAGGGTTAGGTAAACTTAATGTCACTGTCAACAATACAGTTATAATACAAGGGTTAGGTAAACTTAATGTCACTGTCAACAATACAGTTATAATACAAGTGTTAGGTAAACTTAATGTCACTGTCAACAATACAGTTATAATACAAGGGTTAGGTAAACTTAATGTCACTGTCAACAATACATCTATAATACAAGGGTTAGGTAAACTTAATGTCACTGTCAACAATACAGTTATAATACAAGGGTTAGGTAAACTTAATGTCACTGTCAACAATACAGTTATAATACAAGGGTTAGGTAAACTTAATGTCATTGTCAACAATACAGTTATAATACAAGGGTTAGGTAAACTTAATGTCACTGTCAACAATACAGTTATAATACAAGGGTGAGGTAAACTTAATGTCACTGTCAACAATACAGTTATAATACAAGGGTTAGGTAAACTTAATGTTACTGTCAACAATACAGTTATAATACAAGGGTTAGGTAAACTTAATGTCACTGTCAACAATACAGTTATAATACAAGGGTGAGGTAAACTTAATGTCACTGTCAACAATACAGTTATAATACAAGGGTGAGGTAAACTTAATGTCACTGTCAACAATACAGTTATAATACAAGGGTTAGGTAAACTTAATGTTACTGTCAACAATACAGTTATAATACAAGGGTTAGGTAAACTTAATGTCACTGTCAACAATACAGTCATAATACAAGGGTTAGGTAAACTTAATGTCACTTTCTGCAATACATTTATAATACAAGGGGTGGGTTAGCTTTGTTTATTGTCACTTTCAGCAATTTTTCAATTCTTGATGATAAACCTGACTGTGGGATGAAAGCACAGACAGCTTTAGTGAACTGACAAGCGAGACCTCTTTCCTTGGGTGGTGTATGGATATTTTACACTTGAATACAGGTAACGGCCGGGGCTCACATCAATGCCAGTGGATATAACTATAAAATACAATATACCCATAACTAAAAAGGGGAGTTATACAGAAAATGGGAAGGAGGCGAGATATTAGGGTCATCATATCTTATGCGATGCTTTATACCCATTGATTTTCAATTAAAGTCCCATCTTACTTCCAAATATCATATTGCATGTAAAAGTAAATATCTTTATTATGAAAAATTATATAAATTCACAATAATCTTATTAATTCCATGATAAACTGTTAATTTACAAACAAAAGCACCTGTTTGTACTTTTAAAGCTCTGACACAGATTTTGTCAGCTGATAGCATGTACTTATTTGGTATTAGCAACTCTTAGTTCCATTTAGCTAATTAGCTGTTTTATACTAGGTTGGGAACTACCTATCTAGGTACACGTTTTTCATTTGACAGCTGATAGCATTATACCTATTTGGTATTAGCACCTCCTAGTATGCATTTTGCTAATTAGCCGTTTTATATTCATAAAACTGCTTACGGCAATGCTTCTCTTATCACATCTTAATTATGGTTAGTTTTATGGTTTATGGTGCTTAACGCCACTTTCAACAATGTTTCAATTATATTGTGGTGGATCAGAAAACCAGAGTACCCGGAGAAAACCACAGACCTACCACAAGCCACTGACAAACTTTATCACATAATGTTGTAACAAGTACACCATGCCATGAACGGGATACAAACTCACAATGTTAGTGGTTATAGGCACTGATTGCATAGGTAGTTGTAATTTCAACTCCCATACGATCACGGCCAGGACGGCCCCTAGTTCATGAAGGAACTGGCTCACTGTTTTTTCTCTCTCCAAGTTTAAAACAAAAAAATCTCATTAAATGTTCCAGAATAATACTTAGAAATTAATTTGCGTTTACGGTAATAAAAACAGCTCTGAATGTTAAATATTGATTTGAACTTAATACCAGAGGCCTCATATACATAACATTTTATATTTCCTGATTGTTATATATATCAGAATGTGGGTAATATAAGTTTACTTAATATCATTGGCTGTAAGACATATATAGTCAAACCTGTCTCATGTGACCTTCCAAGGGAACGTTGAAATAAGGTCACATAAGACAGGTGGTCACTAATTACAGGTTTAATTAATATGAAATGCAGTGTAGGGAAATTAAAATTAAAAAAAAGCCACAAAATACATGTACAAGTTATTGCTTAATAGAGGTGGTCACTTACACAGGGGCCAGTACAAATTGTTTGTAATGATCAATAGCCAAGATGGAAAATGACTATAATAGGCATACATGTACTTTCTCCCCGGCATTCTTTTTTTCCCCGGCGTTCAAAATCTTGTCTATTCATCATACCAACAATATTTACAGGCTGCTGAGATTCATAAAACATAAGATTAACTAGAGGGTCAGTGGGCTGAGCCTGTGTCACTCACCTTTCATTCTGCTTTGAGGAAACTTAATACAGAACCTTCCATATAGGCTTCCCACCAAGTTTCGGTTCATTTGGCTAAGCAGTTTCAGAGAAGAAGATTTTTAGAAATCAACCAACCAGAAACAAGAATTGCCTATGGCAGCCATGTTTGTTAACAGATCAGGATGAAATTAGCCATCTTTATAGAGGACCTTCCATAGATCCTTCCTACCAAGTTTCGGTCAATTGGCTAAGCAGTTTCAGGGAAGAAGAATTTTAGAAATCGACCAATCTGAAACAAGAATTGCCTGTGGCAGCCATGTTTGGTAACGAATCGGGATGAAATTAGCAATCTTTATAGAGGATCTTCCATAGATGCTTCCTACCAAGTTTCGGTTCAATTGGCTAAGCAGTTTCAGGGAAGAAGATTTTTAGAAATCGACCAATCTGAAACAAGAATTGCCTGTGGCAGCCATGTTTGCTAACGAATCGGGATGAAATTAGCAATCTTTATAGAGGATCTTCCATAGATGCTTCCTACCAAGTTTCGGTTCATTTGGTAAAGTGGTTTCAGAGGAGAAGATTTTTAGAAATCGACCAATCAGAAACAAGAATTGCCTGTGGCGGCCAACTTTGTTAACGAATCGGGACGAAATGAGCAATCTTTATAGAGGACCTTCCATACATGCTTCCTACTAAATTTCATTTCATTCGGGAAAGCGGTTTCAGAGAAGAAGATTTTTTAGAAATCAACCAATCAGAAACAAGAATGGCTTGTGGTGGCCATGTTTGTTAAACGGATCGGGACAAAATTAGCAATCTTTATAGAGGACCTTCCATAGATGCTTCCTACCAAGTTTCAGTTCATTTGGCCAAGCAGTTTCAGAGGAGAAGATTTTTAAAAATCAGCCAATCAGAAACAAGATTTGCCTGTGGCGGCCATGTTTGTCAATGGATCGGGACAAAATGAGCCATCATTATAGAGGACTTTCCATAGATGCTTCCTACCAAATTTCAGTTCATTTGGGAAAGCGGTTTCAGAGGAGAATAGTTTTTAGAAATCAACCAATCAAAAACAAGAATTGCCTGTGGTGGCCATGTTTGTTAACGGATCGGAACTAAATGAGCAAACTTTATAGAAGAGCTTCCATAGATGCTTCCTACCAAGTTTCGGTTCATTTGGCCAAGCGGTTTCAGAGGAGAAGAATTTTAAAAATCAGCCAATCAGAAACAAGAATCGCCTGTGGCGGCCATGTTTGTTAATGGATCGGGACGAATTGAGCAAAGTTTATAGAGGACCGCCCATAGATGATACCTACCAAGTTTTGGTTCATTTGGCTGAGGGGTTTCAGAGGAGAAGATTAAAATGTGAAAAGTTAACGAACAATGAACGACGGACGCCAAGTGATGGCAAAAGCTCACATTGTCTTAGGCAAGGTGAGCTAAAAAAAAAAAGGAGGGGCTGGGGTAATGGTGTTTAATGACACTTTCAACAATATTTCAGCTATATCGTGGCGGTCAGTTTTATTGGAGGTGGAAACCGGAGTACTCGGAGAAATCATGCTGCAGGTCACTAACAAAATTTATCACATAAAGTTGTATTATTGAGTACACCTCATCTTAGTGGGATTCGAACTCACAATATTAGTGTTGATAGGCACTGATTGCATAGGAAGTAATAAATCTAAATACCATGCGATCACGACCACGACGTCAACAAGATTAGCAGATGTGTTGGTTGTCCTTTTGAAGCAATATAGCTATCAAATTTGAGGCCTTTCCTATTATTAGAGACTGCCGTGCTACAAATGATATGATTATCTATTACATAGAACATATATCAATGTGAACACATGTTCGTGTAGTCTTGTCTACAGTGTAGGAGTGAGGGACTGTTTCTTCCTAACTAATTCTAGACGACATGAAAATCCTTCCAATAGTCGTATTTTGCCGCTTCATCAGAAATCGGCAACGAATCTGTGTCTAATGAGAAAAGTCAGAAACAGCGCTGTAGTTATCTAAGCTGCCGATCCAATGATTTGTATTAGAGGCTATCATGCAGAAATTAATTGTGAAAAAATAATGTGATTTTGCCACATCAAGATGGTAAATGGTTTTAAATTAACCCTACTTTTTCAATAAGCAAGTAGACTGTTTTGTGGCTGTACAGTCTGGGTAATATTCTAGAGACAGGTTTATGGTTTAGTGTTTAATCAGGCAGGATCATAGGTCTACTTATTGTAAATCTGAAGATTAATCTTTAGTGAACATTTCCATTGAGTTTAACAGAGGGAATATTTTGACAAACACTAAAGCCCGGTATACACGATGCAAGTTTTGCATCCAAGTCTCCATTCAAGTTTCTTGAATTCAAGTTTTTTTATCGTGTATACCATACAAGAAACTTGAATCAAAAAACTTGAACAGACTTGGATGGAATAGAAATGCATCCTATTTTTTTTCAACTTGGATGGAACTTGGATGGAGATTGACCAATCAGAAAACAGAATCCTTATCAGCATCACTTTGTGAATGTAAATAATAACAACTACACGTGTTGTGCAAAGATGGCGGGAAATGATTGAAGATCTAATAGACTTCATAGAAATACATCCCATCGTTGCCTTCGAAGCCATTTACGAGCCCATGTTGACCTCTTTTTGGAGCTTAATCTCCTTCGCAGTACAATTGTACATAATAATGCAATACAGAGGGCAGCACCCTCCTCTCCTCCCAAAAATGCCATTTTGTTTGTTGTATCTCCCGCCAAAACTTGTGTGTATTCATCAAAATTTCTTGCATCGTGTATACACAAACTTGAATTCAAGTTTTCTTGATCCAAGTTTTCTTGAATGGAGACTTGGATGCAAAACTTGTATCGTGTATACCGGGCTTAATATAATAGGATTTAAGATTTCTTTATGAACTTCAATTTTGTGCAATTTTCCCTCTTCTTGTAGGTTACATTTGAAACATTCTGCTAGTAACTAAAATTACATTTTTTGTTGTTGTATTACCCCCCCCCCCCCCCAATTTTTTTTTTATAATTTAAAAAAAAATCAAAGCAAGATTGCAGTTGAACTTGCTTCAATTTGCTAAATTAAATTTTTTTTTTTTAAATTCATAAAAATTTTAATTTAGACTTTAATGAAAATTAATATACCGTGATGATAGGAAATGGTCTATACTAGAGTTAATTACAGAGTTGTTTGTGTATGATATATTGTTCTTAAGCTTTAATTTTTTTAATGACATTTTCTTAAATTAACTTCCCATCTAAATTAACCACTCACTTTAATTTGGACTAGACTTTCATGAGATCTGACATTATAACATGAAAGGAAACTCTACAACTGATGCTTTGCTACTGTTCATTATATTGTGATGCGACGTTGGCATATTAATGACATTATTTGTAAGATGATCTCTCATTATTATATTTCTTCCTGATGATGGTGGATCTATAGGGAATGAAAACCTAGATTTAATATCCAGTGTCTAATAGAAGTCAGAGTATCGTATATGATACAAGCTGAGGGACTGGTTACACTTTCACTGTAGATGAACAAATGTTAGAGAACACCGAAGGGGTAATAAAAGAATGGACAATCCAGAGAAACTGGCAACATAAGGTAAACAAGACGAAGACAAACAAAACAAAAAAAAAAGACACAGGATGAAGATATACGAAAAACAAAAAACATACCACTATATGTCAACAAATACAATAACGTAAATAAGACATCCTACAAACAACTGGAGGTAAAGACGAACCGAACATCGCTTTAATGCGGAAAACGTAAAGGATAGCACAACACGGAACTCAGAACGTAAAGACACATAATCATAGGTTGTACAATCAGAATAGCAATTATAATGTGGTCCTTTTACTTTGATATTGAACACTATTCCTACAATATAAGACTGTACGTGTGCAATTGTTTACTTTTAACAAAAAAGTAGTGATTGGAAACAAAAGGAGGAATCTTATATTGTAACATGTTTTCCACACACAAAAAAAATTAAAAAAAAAAAAAGTTAAAAGTAAACGAGCAGAAATGTTTTAAATTGTAGGACTAATTTAACCAAAGTGTTTTAAATTGCTGTCCCTTTAATTATGACTCCAAAAAAAAAATTAATCTTAACAAATGTGAAGAAAAAGAGTGAGCACAGTGATTGCATACAGGTTATTTATAAGTACAGAGAGTAGTAAACTTACATTAAAAAAATATTGTCTAGTAAGCTTTTAATCATTTTACCCTATTTACTAAATAATTTTTTTTTTAAAAACTTACAAAAAAACATAAATATTTTTACAGAAAGCACACATTTTTCTCTGTATGCAAATATTCACGTACATTTGTTTCTTTCTAAAGATTTAACACGACTTAATCAAGAATAAAGAATATATAACCGTCGTCTAATACAAAAAGAACATGACAGATTAATTATGTAATATTGATAATGTCCGACATTATATCTTGGGATTTTCGATAAATCACAAAATTTATCGGAAAATAGTGATATCAATGCCGGTTTTTTTGTTGGCATGATTACCTGCCAATGATCAATAGTTTTTGCCTCTTTGCCAAATTCCAATTGATGTATATTGAATTAAGACGTTCTATTTACTTAAAATAACTCCATTTATTTTTAGAAAAAAACAAAAAAAACAAAATTTTGACTGTTGTTCCTACAGATTATGAAAATGATCGTGCAATGATAATACATCAGTCAGCATTGTCTATAATAAGATTTGTGTGAGCACATCTATAGTATAGGCTATAGACCTGATTAGAGTAGAATCATACTAAAGAGAAAAGTAGAAAGTAAGCCTTTGAAGTAGGGCAATGAAGATGATACCTCTTATAAAGGTGTAATAACACTAATAAATTTTTACCTACTAAATACAAGGTCTTTTGGTTATAGATTAACCTAGCTGCAAACCATAGCTCTTAACGATCTTTTTTATTCTTCCATAGATTCTTCCTACCAAGGTTTGGTTCATTTGGCCAAGCACTTTAAGTGGAGAAGATTTTTTTAGAAATCAACCAACCAGAAACAAAAATTGCCTATGGTGGCCATGTTTGTTAACAGATCAGGACAAAATGAGCAATCTTTCCAGAAGAAGGTGTCCATGTTTGTTAACAGATCAGGACAAAATTAGTAATCTTCAAAGAGGACCTTCCACAGATTCTTACTACCAAGTTTTGGTTCATTTGGCCAAGTGATTTCAGAGGAGACGATTTTTTACAAATTGACAAACCAGACACAGGAATTGCCTATGGCGACCATGTTTGTTAACGGATCAGGTCGAAATGAGCAATCTGAATTGAGGACCGACCATAGATGCTTCCTACCTAGTGTCGGTTCGTATGACCAAGCGGTTTCAGAGGAGAAGATTTTTAGAAATTGACCAATCAGAAACAAAAATATTTCATTGCTGTTCTTCATCTTACAGTGAAGATCAAATCTTCAATAATAACCCTATTTAATATATCAAACTATGTATTGCTCATTCCTCAAAGCAAGTGTGATATCATCTGCAGATAAGCAGACTGCCTGATTTTCAACTGTGATTATTAGTCAAAGTATTTTTTGCTTTTTTGCCTCAAACCACGAAAATTTGTAACCACATATTTAAATGAATATCCAGTGCACATGAATTACAGGGGTTAGATCTTAAAGCACGAAATCTGCTATTTTTAATGTATAATGATATAGTTTATTTAGTTCTGTTGCCAAAGTTTGTCTTGGAATCAGCTATTTCTCTAAATCTGTAACAGTATCAGCTGCCAGATAAAAGACAAACTCTATTGAACATTTGAATTCATTATTTTTGTGAGAATTTGATCCAGAAACATTTGCCAAAAAATGACTTGTGTGTTTATTTTTTACCTTTCCAATTTACATGGTGTCAGTTCATTCTTCACATACTTTACAGACAGTTATTTACATCGGTTAAAAATAACATAAATATCCACTAAAAATAGGCTAAATTTGCTTGTAATTGAACTTAAATATATTCTTGAACCACTTTTCCCATGGAAAAAAAGTGAATTAACCCAAAAAAACATCAGAAAGCAATTCATAAATTCTCATAATTTTCATTTTTTCTTCAATTTTTTTCTCTCAAAAATTAGACCAAATAATTACCCCCTTACAAGCTGATAATTGACCTAAATGGTTGACTTTAAATCATCAATATTCTTCCACTTCATTGAGAAGCTTGGCAAGTCTTTATCACTTAACATAGTGGAAGTTTCTATCATCAAAACGTTAATGAAACCAAGATTTGATGGAGTACAGAACAGTGACTGATAATAGCAGTTCATGTAAAATTGATTTAAACACTTCAAAGAAAATTGTTCTTACATATTTTGGTTTCCAAAGTGTGGAATGAGCAAGGAAAGATATTATCAAATGTCGTTTTTATATTTGATAACATCTAGAAAAGCTTCAGTTGGAACTACCATTGCTATAAATAGTTATAAATGTGCAAAAATAACACTTACAATTTTGACAGTATGCAGGTTAGATATCTTATCTTTAAAACATGCACGAATGTACATTATACATGTGTATTGTTTGATATGTTAATGTAAATGTACCTATAGACCAACAGTAACTTATATAAAAGTGCATGCAATCTCTTCAACTACTAAAGGCTTACTAAAACTTTGATTAAGACTTAACTAGAACACATTTAACAAGAAAGAATGAGAATATAAGTAAGAGGAATGTAATCTGAAACTCTGGTAAAAAAAACAGCAGTTTTATTGATATTGTCATCATTAATCTTGCCCAATGTTCAGACAACACTTGTGGTGAGTATCAGGGCACAAAATTAGGCCAGTTGTCAGGCTTGTGATCATAAGTCAACGAAACACAGGGCACAAGATTAGGTCAGTTGTCAGGCTTGTGATCATAAGTCAACGAACACAGGGCACAAGATTAGGCCAGTTGTCAGGCTTGTGATCATAAGTCAATGAACACAGGGCACAATATTAGGTCAGTTGTCAGGCTCGTGATCATAAGTCAACGAACACAGGGCACAAGATTAGGTCAGTTGTCAGTGATCATAAGTCAACGAACACAGGGCACAAGATTAGGTCAGTTGTCAGGCTTGTGATCATAAGTCAACGAACACAGGGCACAAGATTAGGCCAGTTGTCAGGCTTGTGATCATAAGTCAATGAACACAGGGCACAATATTAGGTCAGTTGTCAGGCTCGTGATCATAAGTCAACAAACACAGGGCACAATATTAGGTCAGTTGTCAGGCTTGTGATCATAACTCAACGAACACAGGGCACAAGATTAGGTCAGTTGTCAGGCTTGTGATCATAAGTCAACGAACACAGGGCACAATATTAGGTCAGTTGTCAGGCTTGTGATCATAAGTCAACGAACACAGTGCACAAGATTAGGTCAGTTGTCAGGCTTGTAGTCAATGAACAACCACTCTCCCCTCCTTACCAATTTATAGATAACTTATTACATTATATGATTTGAAATCACAAAAATACTTGATTTTCATAATACAAAACAAATATAAATTAGTAAGAAAGGATATAGATGTAAATGAATATAAGAGACTATCCAACATTATACTTTAGACACAAATTAAAGTAAAGGTACAGCACTTTTATTGCTGTTCTGCATTTTGACAGTCACAGTAGGGTATTCACCAACAAGCAATACTCATACCTAAAATGAGAGTGAAACGGCACCTAGCCTGCAGTTGAGAGCTAAACAGCTCCTAGCCTGCAGTTGAGAGTGAAACGGCTCCTAGCCTGCAGTTGAGAGTGAAACAGCTCCTAGCCTGCAGTTGAGAGTGAAACGGCTCCTAGCCTGCAGTTGAGAGTGAAACAGCTCCTAGCCTGCAGTTGAGAGTGAAACAGCTCCTAGCCTGCAGATGAGAGTGAAACGGCTCCTAGCCTACAGTTGAGAGTGAAACGGCTCCTAGCCTGCAGTTGAGAGTGAAACGGCTCCTAGCCTGCAGTTGAGAGTGAAACGGCTCCTAGCCTGCAGTTGAGAGTGAAACGGCTCCTAGCCTGCAGTTGAGAGTGAAACGGCTCCTAGCCTGCAGTTGAGAGTGAAATGGCTCCTACCTGCAGTTGAGAGTGAAACGGCTCCTAGCCTGCAGTTGAGAGTGAAACGGCTCCTAGCCTGCAGTTGAGAGTGAAACGGCTCCTACCCTGCAGTTGAGAGTGAAACGGCTCCTAGCCTGCAGTTGAGAGTTAAACGGCTCCTAGCCTGCAGTTGAGAGTGAAACGGCTCCTAGCCTGCAGTTGAGAGTGAAACGGCTCCTACCCTGCAGTTGAGAGTGAAACGGCTCCTAGCCTGCAGTTGAGAGTGAAACGGCTCCTAGTCTGCAGTTGAGAGTGAAACGGCTCCTAGCCTGCAGTTGAGAGTGAAACGGCTCCTAGCCTGCAGTTGAGAGTGAAACGGCTCCTAGCCTACAGTTGAGAGTGAAACGGCTCCTAGCCTGCAGTTGAGAGTGAAACGGCTCCTACCCTGCAGTTGAGAGTGAAACGGCTCCTAGCCTGCAGTTGAGAGTGAAACGGCTCCTAGCCTACAGTTGAGAGTGAAACGGCTCCTAGCCTGCAGTTGAGAGTGAAATGGCTCCTAGCCTGCAGCTAAGAGTGAAACGGCTCCTACCCTGCAGTTGAGAGTGAAACGGCTCCTAGCCTGCAGTTGAGAGTGAAACGGCTCCTAGCCTGCAGTTGAGAGTGAAACGGCTCCTAGCCTGCAGTTGAGAGTGAAACGGCTCCTACCCTGCAGCTGAGAGTGAAACGGCTCCTAGCCTGCAGTTGAGAGTGAAATGGCTCTTAGCCTGCAGTTGAGAGTAAAACGGCTCCTAGCCTGCAGTTGAGAGTGAAACAGCTCCTAGCCTGCAGTTGAGAGTGAAACGGCTCCTAGCCTGCAGTTGAGAGTGAAACGGCTCCTAGCCTGCAGTTGAGAGTGAAACAGCTCCTAGCCTGCAGTTGAGAGTGAAACGGCTCCTAGCCTGCAGTTGAGAGTGAAAGGGCTCCTACCCTGCAGTTGAGAGTGAAACGGCTCCTAGCTGCAGTTGAGAGTGAAACGGCTCCTAGCCTGCAGTTGAGAGTGAAACGGCTCCTACCCTGCAGTTGAGAGTGAAACGGCTCCTAGCCTGCAGTTGAGAGTGAAACGGCTCCTACCCTCCAGTTGAGAGTGAAACGGCTCCTACCCTGCAGTTGAGAGTGAAACGGTTCCTAGCCTGCAGTTGAGAGTGAAACGGCTCCTAACCTGCAGTTGAGAGTGAAACGGCTCCTAGCTGTAGTTGAGAGTGAAACGGCTCCTAGCCTGCAGTTGAGAGTGAAACGGCTCCTACCCTGCAGTTGAGAGTGAAACGGCTCCTAGCCTGCAGTTGAGAGTGAAACGGCTCCTACCCTCCAGTTGAGAGTGAAACGGCTCCTACCCTGCAGTTGAGAGTGAAACGGCTCCTAGCCTGCAGTTGAGAGTGAAACGGCTCCTAACCTGCAGTTGAGAGTGAAATGGCTCTTAGCCTGCAGTTGAGAGTGAAACGGCTCCTAGCCTGCAGTTGAGAGTGAAACGGCTCCTAGCCTGCAGTTGAGAGTGAAACGGCTCCTAGCCTGCAGTTGAGAGTGAAACGGCTCCTAGCCTGCAGTTGAGAGTGAAACGGCTCCTAGCCTGCAGTTGAGAGTGAAACGGCTCCTAGCCTGCAGTTGAGAGTGAAACGGCTCCTAGCCTGCAGTTGAGAGTGAAACGGCTCCTAGCCTGCAGTTGAGAGTGAAACGGCTCCTAGCCTGCAGTTGAGAGTGAAACGGCTCCTAGCCTGCAGTTGAGAGTGAAACGGCTCCTAGCCTGCAGTTGAAAGTGAAACGGCTCCTAGCCTGCAGTTGAGAGTGAAACGGCTCCTACCCTGCAGTTGAGAGTGAAACGGCTCCTAGCCTGCAGTTGAGAGTGAAACGGCTCCTACCCTGCAGTTGAGAGTGAAACGGCTCCTAGCCTGCAGTTGAGAGTGAAACGGCTCCTACCCTGCAGTTGAGAGTGAAACGGCTCCTAGCCTGCAGTTGAGAGTGAAACGGCTCCTAGCCTGCAGTTGAGAGTGAAACGGCTTCTAGCCTGCAGTTGAGAGTGAAACGGCTCCTAGCCTGCAGTTGAGAGTGAAACGGCTCCTAGCCTGCAGTTGAGAGTGAAACGGCTTCTAGCCTGCAGTTGAGAGTGAAACGGCTCCTAGCCTGCAGTTGAGAGTGAAACGGCTCCTAGCCTGCAGTTGAGAGTGAAACGGCTCCTAGCCTGCAGTTGAGAGTGAAACGGCTCCTAGCCTGCAGTTGAGAGTGAAATGGCTCTTAGCCTGCAGTTGAGAGTGAAATGGCTCCTAGCCTGCAGTTGAGAGTGAAACGGCTCCTAGCCTGCAGTTGAGAGTGAAACGGCTCCTAGCCTGCAGTTGAGAGTGAAACGGCTCCTAGCCTGCAGTTGAGAGTGAAACGGCTCCTAGCCTGCAGTTGAGAGTGAAACAGCTCCTAGCCTGAAGTTGAGAGTGAAACGGCTCCTAGCCTGCAGTTGAGAGTGAAACAGCTCCTAGCCTGCAGTTGAGAGTTAAACGGCTCCTAGCCTGCAGTTGAGAGTGAGCAGTAATTTTATTTCTCCAGATAAACGTTACATCTGGGTATCTTTGTCTTTCTGATGTTATTTGGTGTATAGAATTCTATATCCTAGATGTGGGGGCTATCAACAGGAAAGCAAAACACGGGTGAAGCAATTTATTTGTATTGACATTGCAAAACATCCACTGTATCTATTTTGGATATTTTACTCAGTAAGGATAACACAGGGGTTTCAAAGTGGGCCGGTACCCGGTACTTTTACCCGCCTGAGATCGTGTACAGTACCGGTAGAAATTACTGAACCCCCCAAAATTAGCGGTGGTCAAAACCACAAGTACGATGGTCAATAGGCTTGTGGAATATTTTTCATAAAAAATTAATGATCACGTCAATTGCTGAATTCTCGCATTCAAATCGAACAACTGCGTCACGACCAAGTTGATGGGATATTCCCTGTTTTAAAAATAACTTTACCTTAGAATCGTAAATAGCAGTTTGCGCATGCGGTAAATAGATATGTTTTCGCCCCAATATCTTTGGCTAATTTATTTACATATTTTGACGGGGCCCTACCGCAGTTGTTCACAGAAATGAAAGTGTGCTGAAAAACATTTTTAAAAGGGGGTACGAGGAGATAAGGGATAGAAAATTACTAGAAATCTTGAAAAAGGACCGGACATGGCTCAAATACGAATTACATTGTAATGTCAAAACGCCCGTCCCCCTTTTTTTCCAAAATAATTTAACTTTTGTGATTCAAATGTTAATAAATGTCTTCCCGCGAATCGTTTTTGTTCGAACATTTTTTTTGCACATAAGTCGTGAAAGTAACAATATATAATGTTTTTGTTTAATTATATTTGTATTGATCTATTAAAAAATTATAAATTTTATTAAAGATTGATGATTGCAAATTAAATTTATATGTTTCATCAAGGACGTATTCTATATACGTCCTTGGTTTCATTAATTATGACACTTATATGTCTTGATACTGCCAATGGTCTTTGATGAGTTTAATTACTGGTAATAAAGTAAAAAAAACACACAAGCCAAGGTATTGTGAAAAAGAAAAGGACAAAGCCAACAAAAGAATTTTGAGAAGTTTAAGCTTTGATAACAATGGCTTGGTCAAGCTTAGCTGCAGAACCGTAGCTCTTTATGGTCCTTTTGGTTTTTTTTAAGATATGGCAGACTATCTATGAATAATCTTGGCTGAAGTCTGTAAACTGAAATATTCAATAAAGAAATTGGGGGGAAAAATCCAGGCATGATGCATGGTCTTCACTCTTGGTGAAATCTGAACTCTAAAGTTAATAGGATTTTTCTTTCAAAAACACTTAATATTTTGCAGTCTCTGAAGTACATTTTTTGGTCCACAAAATGCTAGATTTCAGGAGCTTCCGCCCCCCTGGACCCCTTACAGCCCTCAGCCTAATTTTTTAGGTACCTCCTAAAATTTAAAAAGTACCTCCTATTATAAAAAACTTTGAAACCCCTGATAACACTCTAATGTTTACCATTATTTTGCTTTTATTTAAATGTTTTGGCTTTGAGCGTACCTGATGAAGGTTTTTCCAGAAACATGTTGTGCACATAAAATTAGATATCTACTGTTTTTATCCACAATTGTTCTCCTACTTGTTAATCTGAATAATCCATAGTTCTGTTGCATGCAATGTTTAACCACATACAGGATATAAATAAATATGTTTGTGTCATATTATTTACAAGACATATTTTTTTTCAATTATCAAACATTAATCTCCTCACAAAACATCTCCATTTTTAGCATATATTTGAAATTTTACACCATAATAAATGATGAATCTATTTTAAGACTTGGAATAATTAATATGTAGTTGAGTCAAACATAATTCTGAAAGACAGCGAAGGGGCTGTCATGGTCGTGATCATATGGTAGTTGGATTTACAACTATCTGTGCCATCAGTGCCTATCACCACTATCGTTGTGAGTTTGAACCCTGTTCATGGCATGGTTTACTTGATACAATGCTATGTGATAAAGCTTGTCAATGACTTGCGACAGAACAGTGGTTTTCTCTGGGTACTCCGGTTTCCTCCATGAATTAAACTGGCCGCCATGATAAAACTGAAATATTGTTAAAAGTGGCGTTAAACAAGATAAACCTAAACCTAAATCTGAAAGACAGCATTGACGATTAGCTTATTTTTTTCAACTAAAAATAAGGTAACTCCCAAACCAAACCAATTTGTCATACTAGAGGAGACGTTATGTTCAATGTTCAGTATTCATTGAAATTTGCAGTATCTCTGTCTGTATTTTTTTGTCTGTCTGGTCTATAAGTCCATGTGGACTAGACCTCTTATAGACACATTCTCCTAAGACTTGTAATGTAAAATAAAATGTCTCTTCATTCAAAGAAAAAAAAATTGAAAGATTAAAAAATATGGAAACCTAATGATGTCATGCCATATCTGATCAGATTACAACTTTAAAAAAACAAAAACTCTCAAAAAAATTTAATCAAAAACAGCAGTGGAGAGCAATAACCTAATACTTACCAAACAATCACAGCCACTTAGAAAATTAACCTTAGTTCCTCCTTAAAAAAATGTCCTGTATTTGAGTAAAGACTTGTTAGATTTATGAAAATAAGCCTTATCATATGGCAGATGACAGCATCACATACAATGATACTGCCATCTTCTATGGGCTGTCTCACATGGAAAAACTCCATCTACAGAAGTCTTGGATATTCCAACCTTCTATATTACATGTAATTTTTTTTACAGTGGTGACAGACCTAATATGAAAGTTAGAAGTATGAGGCCATAATTACATCATGTCATCGACACGAGTTCAAGCTTCTAACATTTGACAATTCGGAGAATCAGATGTGTCTTTAAGCAATCAATAATGATTCCTTGTAAAACCATATCGAGATGATGTCTTTCATCTTTCATATTTAGAGTGTTATAAACCCCTTTGTTTCCTTGATATCATTGGATATCCTTTAAGCAGGGATGATTCTGACAAAAAAATAAAAAATAACCGAAAATGAATGAAAAATAGCTGAAACCATTTACACCCCCCTTTTTGAGCTGCAACTTTCAGAGATAAGAAGCTGAAATCAGTTAAATAACTAACAAAAATCATCCCTGTTAAAGGAAAAAAATATTGTTTTGCATGTGTAATATTCTCATGTTACTAAGCTGTTATTAGATCACAGTAGACGTAGACATATCCATATTACACTAATGAGTTGAATTGACAACTAGAATTTTGTCAAACATCTATATTTTCAACCCATTCGCTGTTATAATATATTTGTTTGATTTTGCACTTAATACCACTCTATGCTATGAAGAAATCACTTCCTTCTGGCGATGTTTATTCACGGAATATTGACCGCGACAGAGAGAGAGAGCAAAATATGAAACATAACAAATATAGACTCTCTGGTTTTCTTGCTCCCAGACTTTAAAATTAATATGGCTTTCCAATTTTGAGCGTACCTGATGAAGATTATTCCAGAATCATGTTGTGTACACTAAATTAGATATCTACATTCTTATTACCATGATATAGAAATCTATAAGAGGATTTGATTATACATTGTATAAATAGATATCCCTTTTAGGCCACCCAAAGATGTTATGAATAAACCTAACAGGAATTAATTTCTCACATGAATAAAAGAACTGAAAAACTTCTTTGAGGCGCCTGTAAAGCTTTCAGGTAAAACTTAATTACATAGAGATTATGATACATTTCAGCTGCCGATGTTTTCTAAAACGGAAGTTAGGTATGAAAATCGTGACTTATTAACTTGCATTAATTGCTATGTTGCCATGGAAACGTTGTATATCTCAGGTGAAATGAACATGTCACTTTTGTTTCAACGATCCAACATTACCTTTGATGTTGATTTCCCAAAGTCATCAGAATAAAAAAATAATTCAATAATCGATAGTGTGTTTGTCATACTAAATAAACCCTTAGAGATTTTCTAATTTTAATCTGGTTTTTGTTGAAACTGAAATGTTGTCACAACCAATGTCGAAAGTTACAACCCGTAATAAAAGAATAAATTGTCAACAGCACAGCCTAGTATTTGTCTGTGTTTTGGTCATTAATATTTATGGATTTGAAAAGTGGGTCATGCCTAAGGATTTATTTTTTCAATTTTTCATAAAGGCTTTGAAAAGTGGGTCACGTTTAAGGTGTAGACCATTGCACCGGTAGTTGGGGTATTTGTTTATCTCAAAATTTTTATGAAGGTTGAGTGCATAAGTAAATCTCATTAACCAAAAGATCCCAATAACAACAACACCCCAATAACACAGTATAGAATTGCAAAATTTTATTTAGGGGAAGGTTTTGCATTTCCTGACTAAGCATGCTCTGCAATATATTGTAATGATAGTCTTTTTGATTTTTTTAAACACTGTTAGTGGTTGTCTGAAATTTCTAAATAAGAAGATTTTAATTATTCAAGTACAATAATAAATAATTTGTTCAACACTTTATTATTAAAAAGAAAGCTTAAACAGTGATGGTCAACAATTCCACCAATATCAACAAAACGAATTAACAAAACCACCTCTTGTCTCAAATACTGAGTATAAAAAGACCACATTTCATTAATTAATCCCTTTACTTTGGATTGGTTATAATTAAATTAACCAATTTGGACATCTCAATAACTGGAAAATGACATAAAAAGTATCAGATTCCTGTACCTTTTCCAGAATTAATATGAACTGTGTATTTCCATTTTTAACTTTTACACACAAATATTGGGAATAATTGAGAATCTGTCAGAAGTAAGAGTGAATTCAAGTACACGTAATACACTGAATTAGATTGTTTTGCTTGAATACAAAAACCAAAAGTTTAAATTATCCAACAAAAAAAATCCTAAAATTTTAAATTTGAACAAAATCTACATAGAAATTCTGCAAATAAAAGAAATCAAAGCTGACTTTAAAACACTTTAATGACTAAGACTCTTGACTGTAAAAAAAACATTATCTGAGACAAATTAAAGTACTAGATAACCGATGCAAATATATGTTATTAAAAAATCTTTAAATCTGAAGGATTTTATAGATCGGTGACTTAAGTCTAAAACTTAATGGGTTTTAATATGTTTTCCATTGATCTTGATCAAATCGTAGAATGATTACGGAAATTTACAAGATTTTAAAATGCCAAATGTTGCCTAAGATGTCATCATTAATAACTTTCAGTCCATTAAATCTTAATTAGACACTTGTTTTCTGTTAATTATAGGTAAAAGTACAAAAATAAAAGGATAGAAAACCTGAATTGGCCACTGAAAACCTTTCTAGATATATAGAATAACGGTCTTTATGAAGGTTGAGACAGACATTATATCAATATAGTATTGCATTGAGTCTGATAGGACGAGATATGATACCAATTGATAATCAGGGGCAGATCCAGGATTTCAACTTAAAAAAATTGCACCGAGCAGAGGGAGGCACGAAAATTTTTTGGGTATTTCGTGTGAAAAATCACGATTTTACGCCAAAAAATCATATTTTTCCAATTTTAGGGGGGGCACGCGAAATTTTTGGGGTATTTCATGTGAAAAATCATGATTTTACGCCAAAAAAAATCATATTTTTACCAATTTTAGGGGGGGCGCGCGCCAGGTGTGCCCCCCCCTGATAATGTATTTTGAAAAACTGACATTAGTTTTATAAGTAACATCATAATAAGTTTGATGTCACAATGACCAATAATTTTTAAAGAGTGTTCTCAATCAGGTTCATGCTATACTGGTACAAGTTTCTTACTTGTTTGAGCACTGTGCTCAACTGATAATCAGGGATTTTGTAAAAGGGGTTAAATGTCCTCTTTGTAATAATAACAGTGGCAGTATGTTGAGGATTTGTGTATCCAAGGTTCCAAAACAAAGTGAAAAGGGATAATTTTATGTGCACAATATGTCATTTCTTTTTATAAAATGTGGTGCTTTTATAAATTAAATGGGCCTTTTCACACTAATGTCCCCTTCCTAGATGTATCTCTAAGACTATGATTGTCTGACATACAAACAAACAAAGCAAACAGTTACTTGCTGTATAACGGAAAATTTATATAATTATTGTATTCAAATAATACAAAAAACATCATGTAATAAGAATAGAATCTGAAAAATATTAAAGACTAGGTTTTATACAAAAGATTCTAGATTGGGCAAATGAAAGAAAAAAATGCACAAATGGATGAACATACAGACAGACAGACAAGGTTAAGCCTGTGATAGTCACAGTAAATAGAGGCTAACATGAACCTGTATTTGGGTCAGGCAACTGGATGGAAGAATGGACAAACGGACAAATGAGTGGAAGGACAATCTAAGGTCAATCCCGTAATAGTCTCAGTAAACTAGAGGCTCACATGAACCAGTATTGCCTATCCAGATATAAATTATCAATTCATTATTCAATGATCATTTATGTAGTGTGGGCTCAATCATATTTTTTTGCTTCTGAGAAGATATTTCAGCATTTCTCCATTGTTCTTTTTTTAACATTTTGAATATATTTTATATTTTTCTATCAACATTAAAAAAACATAAATTAAATTGTTAAGAATAATTTTGGATTTCCAATCCACACAAAATTTCTACAGGTTTATTCAAGAAACATTCCAGCCAAGTTTGCATTGCTGTTTCATAGAATTTTTTTCCCCAAAGGGTCTTTCGATATATTTTGTCCTTTGATGTCAACAACCTAGAATTTCTGATCTACATTAAAAATATCAATGTTGTAATTGGCCATCCAATGATCATTAATGTACAGTTAGGATGTAATCAAGTATGTAGTGTCTGAGAATAAGAAAAGTGTGCCTTATGGGGGTTGTGCCGGAAACACACTAAAATAGATTTATCCTGCAATTGGGTTATTTTTTGTCATAATAAATGGATTGAAATACTAAGACTGTTGCTTTATTATGACAGTGGCATAATAATACTTTTCATATTAGCCTAATAAAGCTGTTAAGCCTCACCCCTCTCATAACACTTTTCACATTAGCCTAATAAAGATATTAAGCCACATCCCTGTCATAATAACACTTTTCACACTAGCCTAATAAAGCTAATAAGCCACATCCCTGTCATAATAACACTTTTCACACTAGCCTAATAAAGATATTAAGCTACGCCCCTGTCATAATAACACTTTTCACACTAGCCTAATAAAGATATTAAGCCACGCCCCTTACCAGAACTACTATTGAGGTATCAATGGGGTTTCCGTTATCATTTTATTATTATTATTAAATTAAATAGCATTTTTTTGCACATTTTATTGCAGGATAAATACAATATTGGTGTATTGACAGTAAATATAGAATGTATGTGGCTTGGCACGAAACGGGTGGAAAGACTCGCTAAAGCTCGTTCTTTCCCCTGTTTCTATGCCTCACCAATATTGTATATATCTACGTTTTTATCTATATCTTTCCCCATAGGGTGCTATATTAATAAAAACGTAGATAACAAATTTAGTCTGCAAGACGTGTTTCTGGAATAACCTTCATCAGGTACGCTCAAATCAAAAGATTGGAAAGCCAAATAATTTAAACTATGTCCTATGTTAGTGGCTCAAAATCGTCACAAAAATCAAATACATTGTAAAGAACTATGCCAGGATCATTCACACATAATTAAAATTCAAACCATGGAGTATTTTTCCAAAATGAAAAATTTGGACAAGATGAGCTAAAAAAAAAACAGCTTTAAGCTGTTGTAAAACAAAACATAAAGTGATAAATTTGGACAAGGTGTCAGACTTAAAAAAAACCAACCTTATGCCGTTGGAAAACAAAAAACAGGAAAGATGTTATTCTCAAATAGTAAATAACATCACATTAAAAATCTAATTTGATTTGTATTTTATTTTATGGAACCATCAGGCAAAACAATGTCATGGTTATCTCAATTAAAATCTATCTGTAGAAAAACCGTTATTTAGCCATTTTTCACCTTTTTCAAGAGGCCACCCCCTTCCCCCACCAAAAAACCCCCCATCAAAAAGCATTGTAGTAATAATTATACTTAATCAGTAGTAGTATTATACCATATGAAATAGTAACATGATGGCAGTTCAGACAAAACTAGTCATGTTGGGCCTAAATTAAAAAAAAAAATTGTTTGTTTGCCATTCTCCGACTCAGATTTTTTGTGTGGGTAGGCAGGTAGGTATATTATTTTATTTTTCTGAACCAGACATACATTTTTTGTATGTCTAAAATATTAAGCATACAGTATGAATATACATGTACTGAGCATGCATGAAGCTAAATAGACATCCGTGCATGTTTCTGTTTTAGATTTAGATACATGAACCTTGCACTTTTTGGGCTATATTGCATGTGTTATCGACACGAACTATGGAAAGACTACGAGAATTCCGAATATACAGGAAACTGGAACTTTACTAAAACACGGAACGGACCGGAACGAAAATTTCAGAAATAAAACAAAAAAAAATTAAAAACGGCAATAAAATCTTTTGAGTCGCGCAGATTTTTTTGGGTCGGTCGGCTGACGGCAAACAATCAATATTTTAATTTAGGCCTTGGGGATCACAATTTTTTTATATATTATATTGGGATATACAATATCAAATATCCTGGTGTTATCTGTTCTAGATAACATAACAAACTTGTTTGTCCACTTTCCTGTATGCACAATAAAAACCTATAATTTTGTTTACATTATTTTATCATACGTTTTTCTTCATTTACATTCTATATGTATGCCTCAATAATATTTCACTCCAGATCGATGATTTTCATGTGTGCTAATTTCTGACATTTTGTGTACTACGTCCTGTTCTCGATAAGTGTGCATTTGTATGTATGGTGGGCATTTTTCACAGCTATACTTCCGTTATACATGACCTTCATTTTAGTTCACCATTTGTTTACATTGATAACAGGGATTTTCTGAGGAAAAATGGGGAAGTTAGTCTTGTTTTGGGAGTAAGAGAAAGGCCATAAACTTGGGGTAGAAGGAAACTATATTTATTTACATACCTTAATACGTAACATAGTGATTTTTTTGCTTTGATCAAGCGAGGTGGTGTTCTGTAGGTAAATTCCAAGTGTACAGAAGACATGTGCGATTTCGCGAAATCTGCCAAATTGCACACACGCAAAACTATTGAGAATAGATTACTATCGAGAACTGATAACGCCATGATACATATACACATTGTCAGAAAATGCTAACTTTATATCCCAGTTTCCAGACAGATTACCAAGGTCAGGGCTTTCACCAATCAGTTTATTAAAACTGTCAAGATTTCCTCACCACAATAAGTCTGGCAGTCATGATATACATGTAAGCTGAGAAACTGCTGAAAGTGACAATACTTAACACCAATGTCAAACCCTAACTGAAAGGCAACAGAAACCATGATCTAATAAAGAGGGGGTGGGGAAAGGGTTATTATTCTGGTAATTCAAACATTACTTTTCTTTTTACCTTTTTACTAAAATAATTTCTGCAAAAGCTGATAAACATGATACTTTGTAAAGTTCACAAAACTTAAAACCCAAATAAATCCTTCTTACACTTCACAGAAGTTACTCGTATGTCATGCAAAATTCCTGTCTGATTATACTCATTCTTTATGAGTCTACAACTGCAATGCCATAAAGCAATGCAACAAAATCGATGCCAATCATCTAAGACAATACCATTCATAATAGAAGTCTGCGATGAAAAATGGCCTCCTCTATCACAAATTACGTCTTTTATGATCCATTATTTCATTCGGCAAATTACCGAATATTTTTGAATCCGTATTGTGGATTAAATATAATTAACCTATATGATACAAAAATAGCGAAAAGTGATACTACAAATCATACTGAATAAACATAATGCTGACACTGATGACGATCGTTCCGACTTTTTTTTTGCTCCTCATTATGATCAATACCTCATTGATATTTTATGATTAAAGTATGAGGTATATAATATGATATTGTTCTACTGTTATGTATACATTATCAATATAATATCTCCAATAATATAAAACTGCTCAACAAATATTTATGTATTTAGCAAAGCATATGAAAACAAATTGGGTTGTATTTTTTTTATTAACAGTAACGATTTATCTTCAGTGACCATATATTGTCAATATTTACAAATAATACTGTATAAAATTACAAAAAAGTTGTTTCTAGGAATTATTGGGAAAATTGTGATATTATATTAACACAACTCTGTTCTTTCAACAACAAAAAAAAGATATAGACTTGAAAAGATATATCATAATAATTTCACCATTAAGAGGATATGAACTAGGTTAAGATACTTATTGGGTTATGCGATTTTTGAGAATAAATGAAAATCTCTCCAAAACAGATATATATCCATTATAATCTTTTGCAAAGGAGAGATTTCCAATTTTTTTAAAATGCAAAATTTATTTTCTCTTACTGTAATAAAGTTTACATTGATATGCATGCTCAAGCTATTAACTACAATAAAAATACAAGAACTAAAAGTACTGATGGATAACTTACCCAGCAATGACGATGAAACAATCCAATTTATTCCAAGAATCATCCAAATATGTTGATTTCCCATAAATTCCCATTGCAATCATTTTGATGATCATTTCCATGGCAAAGAATCCAAAAATGAAGTGATCAAAGTTGGCAAGAATGTGACATCGTATTGAAGTACAGACTTTATCTTCACATGGCTGGTACATTCCTAGCGTGATGCAGTTGAGCAGAATCACTAGCATACTCACTCGCTCAAACCATGTAATATTGAGTTAAGGAAAATGTATATATTGTTGTGTATGGGGGATAAAATTGCTTAGCAAATGAGAGTAAAATCTGAAACAAATAACTCAATTTGATACTCCAATGAACTAAAAATTACAAAATATTGTCTATCTAACTAACATCTTATCAAATATGTCAGATTGTAGGGTTAGGGTTAGGGTTATGTTGCTTAACTCCACTTTCAACAATATTTCAGTTATATCGTGACATTCAGTTTTACTGGTGGAGGAAACCGGAGTACCCAGAGAAAACCATCGACCTGTCGCAAGTAACTGACAAACTTTATCACATAGTGTTGTATTGTCCTCTGATATATAAAATGTACTGGTTTTAAACTGGTTCCTCTGTACCCAGTTTAAATACTTTGGAAATTACTGTATAATACATTTGAAGATTTATCGGCATCAATTGTTGAAATGACGGTCGCAAATTGAGTTTACTTGTGACACGTTAGTAGAACCAGCAAATGGATATTAGAGATCATCAATTAACAATTGATGTCTGCAAATGTTCAAAATATTACAATTATCTTCATTCCAATACATTATCTGATAAATGAAGAAGTATTACATTTTCAATTAACCAGACAAATTGTTTCCTTAAAGTGCAAACTGTTTAACAGCATCAATCGTGTAATTGACGCAGGCAAATATTTAAATTAGTTCATTCAGAACAGGTGTTACATACACATATGCATCATAATTCAGTATACCATACATGTTAACTTTTTAAAACAGTTTTCACAAAGTGTAAGAAAAAAAATATGCCTAAATAAGTAATTTACAGGCAAAGTAAAGTTGATTGATACTGGAAATCAGCGAATACAATTTATCCTGTAAATGTGTGATTTTGAGTATTGGTATTTATAAGGGGTCAATCTAATTTCAGTGTAATCATAGCCATTGACGTAATAAAGATTTTTTCTGGTTCCTCTTTTAAATGTCTTACATATTGAGCTTATGTAAACAAGTTGTAAATCAGTTAACTTCCTGTTGACAAAATAATTAATATAAGGAGGTGCAAACAAGGAATAATTGTATAATTGTCTTATTTATTATAGTATATTAAATGCTTCTTTTCAGGAGTTCGTGCATGTGTAAAAGGTGCTGATGCACTCACAAACTGAATAAATGTGGTGCCGATGCACTCACAAACTTGTGAGTGCATCGGCACCGTTAACAGATGTATGAACTCCTGAAAAGAAGCGTTTAATATTAATAATTCTTCAATGCAATACTGAACATAAAAATGTATTCTTGCATATATATCCCTGGTCTAAAAATCGCACAAATTAAAATTCTGCGAAATGTTGTTGACAACTTTGGCATATTAACAACATGACGTCATATGAAGACTTCCAGTTTAAAACGTAAAGATCAGACATCAATTGGCTTCGTGTACACTTCAATTTTGATAAATTTAACTAAAATAAGTTTCCAAGGTAGGCATTTTAATTATTTTTGTGTATTGTTCTAAATATGACATGTAGAATTTCACGTTTTCAAGATGGTGGATCCTTCTAGCTGAACCCTTTAGTTACGACTTGTAGATTGAAAAGGTCATCGAGTTATGAACGAATCAAAAACAAACAGGTGACAATGCTCTTTTCCAATCAAAAGGCACGAAAACGATATACATTAATTCTATTAGATGTCTGTCTATGGATTTTTCTGCAAGATAAAAACAATATTAATGTGATGTTGTAAAACATAATCTATGTGTATTCTTCTCTAAACTTAAGAAAGGCTAGGTAAATCTTGTCTTTGTCTTGGTTTCTAAGATACACAGCAACTTTATATTTTAAGACATTCCACTTATATTGTATTTTATTTGTTGTATACCAATTTTCATTAGTTTTGAGTAATAACTATCAAATTATGGAATTAAGAATTAAACAAATATTTGTCATCTTATATGTACTGACTCTAGGACTTGGTGGGAATCAATAAATTTACATGTCGATGCAAATACAATTATCCTAGAAACCATGAAAATAGGGATCTATGAATTCACAGTAACATTATATATCATGTTACACAAACTATTAATTATTAATCTATTACAATATGTAATACAATAAAAATATTTTATCTAATTAAATTATTACACAATTTAAGTACTATTATTAGCCAAAATCATCACAATTATATAAATAATATATCTAATTCATCTACAATGTTTTTCATGGAAAATTGTTTTTTTGTTGTTTTGCAAGAGTATTTGTCTGATACAATGTACATTTTGTATCTGCAAATAACTATATAAAATGTATTCCCTGATCAAATTTTAGACCGATCTCACAAGATAAGAATATATAATAAATACTTTTTTTAATAAATTGGTGGGTAAATCATTTTCATATCTGTCATGAATACAATGTTTTAGTTTGTGTTAACTTATCAATTAGCACAGTTGTGTTTTGTTAAATCTAGGTGGTCTGGATGTTAATAAACACCAATAACCCTACCCTATCCATCTGTTCAAAGCCCACCAATAACACTAACTATCTCTTCAAATCCCACCAATAACCATCTTTCCAAATTCCACCAATAACCCTAACCATCTTTTCAAATCCCACCCAAAACCATCTTTCAAAATCCCACTAATAACCCTAACCATCTTTTCAAATCCCACCCAAAACCGTCTTTTCAAATCCCATCAATAACCCTATCCATCTTTTCAAATCCCACCAATAGCCCTAACCATCTTTTCAAATACCAGCAATCTTTTCAAATCCCACCCATAACACCAGCAATCTTTTCAAATCCCACCCATAACACCAGAAATCTTTTCAAATCCCACCAATAACACCAGCAATCTTGCCAAATCCTACATTCAACCATCTTTTCAAACCTCACAAATTACCCTAACCAAATTTTCAAATCCCACCATTAACCATCTTTTCAAATTCCACCAATTACCTAAACTGCATTTCCAAATCCCAACATCAACCATCTTATCAAATCTTGGTTGCATGGGCAGAACAGCAACAGAGAAAAACAAACAAATAAACCTCGCAGATAACAATGTATGTCAAGGTGACATGGGAGATAACTAACTCAGTCAACAAGAAAAACATCCCGTCTGTAATTTACAAGTTCAACATCTAAGTTACAGAAACATTTACTGGAAAAAGCCTCCAACAATAAAACCCAATATCATAAAATATGGATTTCACATAACTTCTAGTTGGACGTTATCTAATAAGAGGTAGGGAATCTCATAACAATAGATTCTTTAAGAATTATAACAATTAATGATCTGATTCTTCATGCCTGTTTTTTCTGTTCCTGGCATTAAATAAATTTCTTCTGGAATTTTATTGATGATGAAATAAGGTGAGAAGACTTTCATCTCTCCTCCCGGGATAATTATAATGTTGTAATACTGTAAGAGAAGATGAACAATCGTGAATATAAATATCATTTTCAATTACTTTCGCAGCTTGATCTAAATAAAGATAGATCTTCGGGTCGAAACAACCTTCGACAAAATACATATAGATCTAAAATAAAAACCACAAATAAATTTATCTTGTCTGCTGATTTATCATATAAAAAGAAAGCTATGCATAACGAAAAAAACTATTTTTAAATCTTGACGATATGTAAGAATATGATAATAAGAAATATGATTTGTTCATGATGTAGAAATTAGCATAACAGTAGGAATCACAACTTTATTTTCTTTTTATTTATTTTTGATTTCATCTTATTTTTGATTTCATCCATTTTATTTAGGTTTTATTATAATCAAAGCACTGCAGAGTACCTAAGTTTGAAAGGTTTTTTTTAAGTAAAGGGTTAATCTAAATAAAAAAACCAGAGGCTCACATGAGCCGGTATAACTCTACTGGAGCAAAATGTTAAAAAGCGATGCAAGTGACATTAAAAGATCAAAACGCCTTCGGCCAGGTGTATTAAAACAAACAGTACAAATGCTAAATAAACAAAATATCCTACAAAAGAATCAGATTTTTTTTTAAATTTTAGCAAAGAACCACAACTGATTCAGGGTGTATAATCAGAAGTGTAAATTTATGCTGAGAGAAAAATTTACATGTTTAATTTGGCCCTAAGTAATTAATCTGAGTCGTCATGGCAACAATACAAAAAACTTGACCCAACAGGTTTCACATTAAAATGTTGTCATAATATATCCGACAAAACAGAACATGTAATTTTCATTTTAGTCAAAATATTCAGTTAAGCTAATACTCAATAACCAGGCTTTTAACAGCAAGACTATTTAATTAATTTCATAAATCAACTTGAATTAACTTCCAATATTGAAGGATTTAACACAATAAGCATACTCAAAAGTTCTTTACAGTATATTATTACTCTATATTGATTAAAACGCTTGGAGGATCTGGTGCATGGCAGTTGAATATTGGTGTTTTTTCTAGAAATGTTGTGCTTTTTGTCTAGATCATAATGAAGAAATCTGGTACATGTATGGAAGTTGAATATTGGTATTTTTCTTGAAATGTTTGTGGTTTTTGTCTAAATCATAATGAAGAATTTCCCTCCAGTGATAAGATAGATAGTGATGCACATTCCAAGTCTAAGAGATGAACTTGACAAACTCAATACATGTTATATAATGAACAGGTGTGTTGCAAGTCTAAGAGATGAACTTGACAAACTCAATACATGTTATATAATGAACAGGTGTGTTGCACCTGAGGAATATAATTGTTATTACTTAATACCTATTTTTATTCTGTTTTATTAGTTTTCAATTGAAATTTCTATATAAATGTGCTTCTACTTATCTTTCTATAAGTAGCTATTTGTAGGCTAATAAACAACACACTCTACAATATGGTTTTATGGAATAGTAAAAAATGAGCAATATATCATAGGGCTGATCGAAATATATAGAGCAAAGGTAGTTTTGAAGGTCGAGCCAGACATTATCACCAGTACAGCAGCAAGTCATTTACAAATTTTAATAACAATTTTTTTTATTGAACAGACAACTTTAGTTAGCAGTCATCGACTTTAGCAGTGGTCCGGTGGCCCACGGCCAGTGAAAATTGATTCGGACCAGTGACTTTTGTCAAATTTTTTCAATAGAATCTATATAAATATTCTAATTTTGAAGTTTTCGGGCCAGTAAATTCGAAAGTCTAATTTCGAAGACTGAGTTATGATGAGCATCGAGTATTAAGCACAACTACTATATGAGTGAGTGGGTGATTTTTTTCAGCTATCTCATGGTGAAAACAAGTTACAATCGAGAAGAAGATGATGATGTCTGCTTTATATTAGACCAACATACTTAGTTGGATTTTTATGGTGAGAGCTGACTGACATAACAGACATTTCACTCTACTAGGACACATCATACTGATTTTGAGGCAACCAGTGTTTTCTGCTCTTTCTCCTTAATGCTACATGTAAGTTCCAAGAGGAGAACCAACAAAAATCAATTATATATCTTGTGATTTAACCCGATCGGGGAAGGAACCCACAATCTATCACACTCAAGGCATGCTAACTATTACACCACAGATGCAGTTAAGTACCATGAGAAGGATGTAAATGGATCTATCAAAATTTGATTGGCCATTGTTGTTGGTTTTTATTGACACTAAAATTCAGAAATGTTTCAATAACATCTTGGTTTATTATGTAAGGAAAGCTTGAAAGATGTATCAAACTGACAGGTAAAAGTGGTGTTAAGCTTGTGCTGCTGTGATCAGAACTAAACGATTTTAACCACTCAAGCACCCAGATTTCTGATATCAATTTTTGTCATTTTCTAACTTGTGTTTTAGTCAATTTGACATTTTCCATTTTCTCACTCTTTTATTCAATTTACAATAACCCTCAAGGGTCTCAGTTGAACAAATGTTCAAAATTTCATCCCTCTGGCCAGGACAACCAATAATTTAACATTACCATTAGCATATAAGCACAATATCAATAACCCATTGGTATTACATTGTATTATAGTATTACCCTCTATTCCAAATACCCTTAATCATTCATAAAATTAACTCAAAACTTTTTGCACTGAGAAAATATTCTTTATAAATATGCAAATATAACAATACTCTCTAGCTTCTTGTACAATAAATAAGAATTTGCATAAATCACTATTTTTGTCATGAAAATGTAAAGAGATATTGGTCAAAGCATTATAGACCATTCAACAGGACAGCAACTTGAGGAGACATCAATAACACAATCAATATATGTGACAACCTGTCAGAGAACACTCAGAACAGGCATGTGTTAAGGTTATAATGTACACGTGTATTATGTGACAACCTGTCAGAGAACACACAGAACAGGCATGTGTTAAGGTTATAATGTACACATGTACTATGTGACAACCTGTCAGAGAACACTCAGAACAGGGCATGTGTTAAAGTTATAATGTACACATGTACTATGTGACAACCTGTCAGAGAACACTCAGAACAGGCATGTGCTAAGGTTATAATGTACACATGTACTATGTGACAACCTGTCAGAGAACACTCAGAACAGGCATGTGTTAAGGTTATAATGTACACATGTACTATGTGACAACCTGTCAGAGAACACTCAGAACAGGCATGTGTTAAGGTTATAATGTACACGTGTACTATGTGATAACCTGTCAGAGAACACTCAGAACAGGCATGTGTTAAGGTTATAATGTACACATGTACTATGTGACAACCTGTCAGAGAACACTCAGAACAGGCATGTGTTAAGGTTATAATGTACACATGTACTATGTGACAACCTGTCAGAGAACACATGTACTATGTGACAACCTGTCAGAGAACACTCAGAACAGGTATGTGTTAAGGTTATAATGTACACATGTACTATGTGACAACCTGTCAGAGAACACTCAGAACAGGCATGTGTTAAGGTTATAATGTACACATGTACTATGTGACAACCTGTCAGAGAACACTCAGAACAGGCATGTGTTAAGGTTATAATGTACACATGTACTATGTGACAACCTGTCAGAGAACACTCAGAACAGGCATGTGTTAAGGTTATAATGTACACATGTACTATGTGACAACCTGTCAGAGAACACTCAGAACAGGCATGTGTTAAGGTTATAATGTACACATGTACTATGTGACAACCTGTCAGAGAACACTCAGAACAGGCATGTGCTAAGGTTATAATGTACACATGTACTATATGACAACCTGTCAGAGAACACTCAGAACAGGCATGTGTTAAGGTTATAATGTACACATGTACTATGTGACAACCTGTCAGAGAACACTCAGAACAGGCATGTGTTAAGGTTATAATGTACACATGTACTATGTGACAACCTGTCGGAGAACACTCAGAACAGGCATGTGTTAAGGTTATAATGTACACATGTACTATGTGACAACCTGTCAGAGAACACTCAGAACAGGCATGTGTTAAGGTTATAATGTACACATGTACTATGTGACAACCTGTCAGAGAACACTCAGAACAGGGCATGTGTTAAAGTTATAATGTACACATGTACTATGTGACAACCTGTCAGAGAACACTCAGAACAGGGCATGTGTTAAAGTTATAATGTACACATGTACTATGTGACAACCTGTCAGAGAACACTCAGAACAGGCATGTGTTAAGGTTATAATGTACACATGTACTATGTGACAACCTGTCAGAGAACACTCAGAACAGGGCATGTGTTAAGGTTATAATGTACACATGTACTATGCGACAACCTGTCAGAGAACACTCAGAACAGGCATGTGTTAAGGTTATAATGTACACATGTACTATGTGACAACCTGTCAGAGAACACTCAGAACAGGCATGTGTTAAGGTTATAATGTACACATGTACTATGTGACAACCTGTCAGAGAACACTCAGAACAGGGCATGTGTTAAAGTTATAATGTACACATGTACTATGTGACAACCTGTCAGAGAACACTCAGAAAAGGCATGTGTTAAGGTTATAATGTACACATGTACTATGTGACAACCTGTCAGAGAACACTCAGAACAGGCATGTGTTAAGGTTATAATGTACACATGTACTATGTGACAACCTGTCAGAGAACACTCAGAACAGGGCATGTGTTAAAGTTATAATGTACACATGTACTATGTGACAACCTGTCAGAGAACACTCAGAACAGGCATGTGTTAAGGTTATAATGTACACATGTACTATGTGACAACCTGTCAGAGAACACTCAGAACAGGGCATGTGTTAAGGTTATAATGTACACATGTACTATGTGACAACCTGTCAGAGAACACTCAGAACAGGCATGTGTTAAGGTTATAATGTACACATGTACTATGTGACAACCTGTCAGAGAACACTCAGAACAGGCATGTGTTAAGGTTATAATGTACACATGTACTATGTGACAACCTGTCAGAGAACACTCAGAAAAGGCATGTGTTAAGGTTATAATGTACACATGTACTATGTGACAACCTGTCAGAGAACACTCAGAAAAGGCATGTGTTAAGGTTATAATGTACACATGTACTATGTGACAACCTGTCAGAGAACACTCAGAACAGGGCATGTGTTAAGGTTATAATGTACACATGTACTATGTGACAACCTGTCAGAGAACACTCAGAACAGGCATGTGTTAAGGTTATAATGTACACATGTACTATGTGACAACCTGTCAGAGAACACTCAGAACAGGCATGTGCTAAGGTTATAATGTACACATGTACTATATGACAACCTGTCAGAGAACACTCAGAACAGGCATGTGTTAAGGTTATAATGTACACATGTACTATGTGACAACCTGTCAGAGAACACTCAGAACAGGCATGTGTTAAGGTTATAATGTACACATGTACTATGTGACAACCTGTCGGAGAACACTCAGAACAGGTATGTGTTAAGGTTATAATGTACACATGTACCATGTGACAACCTGTCAGAGAACACTCAGAACAGGCATGTGTTAAGGTTATAATGTACACATGTACTATGTGACAACCTGTCAGAGAACACTCAGAACAGGCATGTGTTAAGGTTATAATGTACACATGTACTATGTGACAACCTGTCAGAGAACACTCAGAACAGGGCATGTGTTAAGGTTATAATGTACACATGTACTATGTGACAACCTGTCAGAGAACACTCAGAACAGGCATGTGCTAAGGTTATAATGTACACATGTACTATATGACAACCTGTCAGAGAACACTCAGAACAGGGCATGTGTTAAGGTTATAATGTACACATGTACTATGTGACAACCTGTCAGAGAACACTCAGAACAGGCATGTGTTAAGGTTATAATGTACACATGTACTATGTGACAACCTGTCGGAGAACACTCTGAACAGGTATGTGTTAAGGTTATAATGTACACATGTACTATGTGACAACCTGTCAGAGAACACTCAGAACAGGCATGTGTTAAGGTTATAATGTACACATGTACTATGTGACAACCTGTCAGAGAACACTCAGAATAGGTATGTGTTAAGGTTATAATGTACACATGTACTATGTGACAACCTGTCAGAGAACACTCAGAACAGGCATGTGTTAAGGTTATAATGTACACATGTACTATGTGACAACCTGTCAGAGAACACTCAGAACAGGGCATGTGTTAAGGTTATAATGTACACATGTACTATGTGACAACCTGTCAGAGAACACTCAGAACAGGCATGTGTTAAGGTTATAATGTACACATGTACTATGTGACAACCTGTCAGAGAACACTCAGAACAGGTATGTGTTAAGGTTATAATGTACACATGTACTATGTGACAACCCGTCAGAGAACACTCAGAACAGGCATGTGTTAAGGTTATAATGTACATGTGTACTATGTGACAACCTGTCAGAGAACACTCAGAACAGGCATGTGTTAAGGTTATAATGTACATGTGTACTATGTGACAACCTGTCAGAGAACACTCAGAACAGGCATGTGTTAAGGTTATAATGTACACATGTACTATGTGACAACCTGTCAGAGAACACTCAGAACAGGCATGTGTTAAGGTTATAATGTACACATGTACTATGTGACAACCTGTCAGAGAACACTCAGAACAGGCATGTGTTAAGGTTATAATGTACACATGTACTATGTGACAACCCATCAGAGAACACTCAGAACAGGTATGTGTTAAGGTTATAATGTACACATGTACTATGTGACAACCTGTCAGAGAACACTCAGAACAGGCATGTGTTAAGGTTATAATGTACACATGTACTATGTGACAACCTGTCAGAGAACACTCAGAACAGGCATGTGTTAAGGTTATAATGTACACATGTACTATGTGACAACCTGTCAGAGAACACTCAGAACAGGCATGTGTTAAGGTTATAATGTACACATGTACTATGTGACAACCTGTCAGAGAACACTCAGAACAGGGCATGTGTTAAGGTTATAATGTACACATGTACTATGTGACAACCTGTCAGAGAACACTCAGAACAGGCATGTGCTAAGGTTATAATGTACACATGTACTATATGACAACCTGTCAGAGAACACTCAGAACAGGGCATGTGTTAAGGTTATAATGTACACATGTACTATGTGACAACCTGTCAGAGAACACTCAGAACAGGCATGTGTTAAGGTTATAATGTACACATGTACTATGTGACAACCTGTCGGAGAACACTCAGAATAGGTATGTGTTAAGGTTATAATGTACACATGTACTATGTGACAACCTGTCAGAGAACACTCAGAACAGGGCATGTGTTAAGGTTATAATGTACACATGTACTATGTGACAACCTGTCGGAGAACACTCAGAACAGGTATGTGTTAAGGTTATAATGTACACATGTACTATGTGACAACCTGTCAGAGAACACTCAGAACAGGGCATGTGTTAAGGTTATAATGTACACATGTACTATGTGACAACCTGTCAGAGAACACTCAGAACAGGCATGTGTTAAGGTTATAATGTACACATGTACTATGTGACAACCTGTCAGAGAACACTCAGAACAGGTATGTGTTAAGGTTATAATGTACACATGTACTATGTGACAACCCGTCAGAGAACACTCAGAACAGGCATGTGTTAAGGTTATAATGTACATGTGTACTATGTGACAACCTGTCAGAGAACACTCAGAACAGGCATGTGTTAAGGTTATAATGTACACATGTACTATGTGACAACCTGTCAGAGAACACTCAGAACAGGCATGTGTTAAGGTTATAATGTACACATGTACTATGTGACAACCTGTCAGAGAACACTCAGAACAGGCATGTGTTAAGGTTATAATGTACACATGTACTATGTGAAAACCCATCAGAGAACACTCAGAACAGGTATGTGTTAAGGTTATAATGTACACATGTACTATGTGACAACCTGTCAGAGAACACTCAGAACAGGCATGTGTTAAGGTTATAATGTACTATGTGTACTATGTGACAACCTGTCAGAGAACACTCAGAACAGGCATGTGTTAAGGTTATAATGTACACATGTACTATGTGACAACCTGTCAGAGAACACTCAGAACAGGCATGTGTTAAGGTTATAATGTACACATGTACTATGTGACAACCTGTCAGAGAACACTCAGAACAGGCATGTGTTAAGGTTATAATGTACACATGTACTATGTGACAACCCATCAGAGAACACTCAGAACAGGTATGTGTTAAGGTTATAATGTACACATGTACTATGTGACAACCTGTCAGAGAACACTCAGAACAGGCATGTGTTAAGGTTATAATGTACACATGTACTATGTGACAACCTGTCAGAGAACACTCAGAACAGGCATGTGTTAAGGTTATAATGTACACATGTACTATGTGACAACCTGTCAGAGAACACTCAGAAAAGGCATGTGTTAAGGTTATAATGTACACATGTACTATGTGACAACCTGTCAGAGAACACTCAGAACAGGGCATGTGTTAAGGTTATAATGTACACATGTACTATGTGACAACCTGTCAGAGAACACTCAGAACAGGCATGTGTTAAGGTTATAATGTACACATGTACTATGCGACAACCTGTCAGAGAACACTCAGAACAGGCATGTGTTAAGGTTATAATGTACACGTGTACTATGCGACAACCTGTCAGAGAACACTCAGAACAGGCATGTGTTAAGGTTATAATGTACACATGTACTATGTAACAACCTGTCAGAGAACACTCAGAACAGGCATGTGTTAAGGTTATAATGTACACATGTACTATGTGACAACCTGTCAGAGAACACTCAGAACAGGCATGTGTTAAGGTTATAATGTACACATGTACTATGTAACAACCTGTCAGAGAACACTCAGAACAGGGCATGTGTTAAGGTTATAATGTACACATGTACTATGTGACAACCTGTCAGAGAACACTCAGAACAGGCATGTGTTAAGGTTATAATGTACACATGTACTATGTGACAACCTGTCAGAGAACACTCAGAACAGGCATGTGTTAAGGTTATAATGTACACATGTACTATGTGACAACCTGTCAGAGAACACTCAGAACAGGCATGTGTTAAGGTTATAATGTACACATGTACTATGTGACAACCTGTCGGAGAACACTCAGAACAGGCATGTGTTAAGGTTATAATGTACACATGTACTATGTGACAACCTGTCAGAGAACACTCAGAACAGGCATGTGTTAAGGTTATAATGTACACATGTACTATGTGACAACCTGTCAGAGAACACTCAGAACAGGCATGTGTTAAGGTTATAATGTACACATGTACTATGTGACAACCTGTCAGAGAACACTCAGAACAGGCATGTGTTAAGGTTATAATGTACACATGTACTATGTGACAACCTGTCAGAGAACACACAGAACAGGCATGTGTTAAGGTTATAATGTACACATGTACTATGTGACAACCTGTCAGAGAACACTCAGAACAGGCATGTGTTAAGGTTATAATGTACACATGTACTATGTGACAACCTGTCAGAGAACACTCAGAACAGGCATGTGTTAAGGTTATAATGTACACATGTACTATGTAACAACCTGTCAGAGAACACTCAGAAAAGGCATGTGTTAAGGTTATAATGTACACATGTACTATGTGACAACCTGTCAGAGAACACTCAGAACAGGCATGTGTTAAGGTTATAATGTACACATGTACTATGTGACAACCTGTCAGAGAACACTCAGAACAGGCATGTGTTAAGGTTATAATGTACACATGTACTATGTGACAACCTGTCAGAGAACACTCAGAACAGGCATGTGTTAAGGTTATAATGTACACATGTACTATGTGACAACCTGTCAGAGAACACTCAGAACAGGCATGTGTTAAGGTTATAATGTACACATGTACTATGTGACAACCTGTCAGAGAACACTCAGAATAGGTATGTGTTAAGGTTATAATGTACACATGTACTATGTGACAACCTGTCAGAGAACACTCAGAACAGGCATGTGTTAAGGTTATAATGTACACATGTACTATGTGACAACCTGTCAGAGAACACTCAGAACAGGCATGTGTTAAGGTTATAATGTACACATGTACTATGTGACAACCTGTCAGAGAACACTCAGAATAGGTATGTGTTAAGGTTATAATGTACACATGTACTATGTGACAACCTGTCAGAGAACACTCAGAACAGGCATGTGTTAAGGTTATAATGTACACATGTACTATGTGACAACCTGTCAGAGAACACTCAGAACAGGCATGTGTTAAGGTTATAATGTACACATGTACTATGTGACAACCTGTCAGAGAACACTCAGAACAGGCATGTGTTAAGGTTATAATGTACACATGTACTATGTGACAACCTGTCAGAGAACACTCAGAACAGGCATGTGTTAAGGTTATAATGTACACATGTACTATGTGACAACCTGTCAGAGAACACTCAGAATAGGTATGTGTTAAGGTTATAATGTACACATGTACTATGTGACAACCTGTCAGAGAACACTCAGAACAGGCATGTGTTAAGGTTATAATGTACACATGTACTATGTGACAACCTGTCAGAGAACACTCAGAACAGGTATGTGTTAAGGTTATAATGTACACATGTACTATGTGACAACCCATCAGAGAACACTCAGAACAGGCATGTGTTAAGGTTATAATGTACACATGTACTATGTGACAACCTGTCAGAGAACACTCAGAACAGGCATGTGTTAAGGTTATAATGTACACATGTACTATGTGACAACCTGTCAGAGAACACTCGGAACAGGCATGTGTTAAGGTTATAATGTACACGTGTACTATGTGACAACCTGTCAGAGAACACTCAGAACAGGGCATGTGTTAAGGTTATAATGTACACATGTACTATGTGACAACCTGTCAGAGAACACTCAGAACAGGCATGTGTTAAGGTTATAATGTACACATGTACTATGTGACAACCTGTCAGAGAACACTCAGAACAGGCATGTGTTAAGGTTATAATGTACACGTGTACTATGTGACAACCTGTCAAAGAACAGGCATGTGCTAGGGCTTGGTTTAGGCTTATGGTGTTTAACACCACTTTCAACAATATTTCAGTTATATAGTGCATGTGTTAAGGTTATAATGTACAAATGTACTATGCCACATTTTCTGTAAAACATTTTGCAACCAGTGGCATGCTGCCAGAAATGACCTTGACCTTTCCTCCTTCAGGTAAGTCTAGTGTCCTGACTACACAGGCATGTGTTAAGGTCATAATGTACACATGTACTATCAATCTAGTGTCCTGAATATCGAGTACAAATCGCCATGATATGGATTCGAACTCACAACTTTAGTGGTGATAGGCACTGATTGCACAGGTAGTTGTAAATCAAACTACCATATGATCACAACCATAATAGAGACTGGTTGAACATAGACTGCACTGTGGACACCCAACAGGAAAATCAACTAAACTGTCACAAGTTGTTTGCCCTTTTTTACATACATGACATTGTTGAAAAAAGTAAGATGCTTTTGTACTCGCCTCAAAACAGGAATAAAATGCTCAAAAGAGATTTGCTTTTCCTTCTGTTTCAAAAGCTCATACAAATAAATTTAATATTTGCTGACAGTGTACATATATTGTCTATGTACTTGTTTATTAATAAATACATTGTAGAAAAAAAGAAAAAATGCCATTTTCTCTTATTACAAACGGTGTATTTTGAGTGTTTTTAATTAGATTTTTAATCATATACTATTCATAAAGAAACTCGCCACCCACTGAACAAAAAATCATTTCAAAACATTAAAGGGAATTTTTGCCACCATTTTAGAGGAAGAAATAAGTTTCTGTATTTCATTCTTTTTGTGGGTGTTTTTCTCCTTTAAAATAAAAAAAAAAAACAATGTAAGTATGACAATTACAATCAACCAATGTAAGTATGACAATTACAATCAACCAATGTAAGTATGACAATTACAATCAACCAATGTAAGTATGACAATTACAATCAACCAATGTAAGTATGACAATTACAATCAACCAATGTAAGTATGACAATTACAATCAACCAATGTAAGTATGACAATTACAATCAACCAATGTAAGTATGACAATTACAATCAACCAATGTAAGTATGACAATTACAATCAACCAATGTAAGTATGACAATTACAATCAACCAATGTAAGTATGACAATTACAATCAACAAATGCACAAGTCCTTTAATCAATATTTTCTCCTTAAAGGTTAATTGATCTTGGCTAAAAATAAAAAAAATTAAACATGATCTATTAACATCCTTTCATCTTAAAAGCCATAACAGTTCCAACCAACTCCTTGACTCTTAACAATTCTAAATGACAAAGGTAGACAATACTATACATCCATTCCTTCAATGTATATTTTTTTTTGCATTAAAATGTGACAAAAAAAATTGCTTAACTTGATCATTTTAAAGAAATTTAATTTTATGATACATCAGATATAGTGAAAATAATCTTTATAGAAGTCTCAGCATGTTCAACCATTACTTCAGATCGCTGCAACATGCTTCATCGAGATTTTCTTTCGGTATTGATTTTAAAATAATTTCAATTCCATCTTCAGTTATTGTATGAAATGAAAACACATTAAAAGCTAGCATGTCTTGATGCAATATATAAGCATGCGGTTAGTTTTTACGACATTTTCTGAAGTAGATCAATTTTGATTAAACAGAGCCTGTCTCTCGTATGGAAATGAAATGTTTTCAAAATGATTAATTCATGAAGGTAAATAAGTATGCTTCCTCAAGAAAAACCCTCATTTTCAATAAGTTCCACCAATAATATCAATACTCTCCATATCCGGTATTTCCTGAAGAAAAACCCTCATTTTCATTATGTACCTCCCACAATATCATTATACTCTCAACCTTAGCAAAGGTGGACTTGATACAATCATACAATATCAAGTTTATCAAGGTGGACTTGATACAACCATACAATATCAAGTTTATCAAGGTGGACTTGATACAACCATACAATATCAAGTTTATCAAGGTGGACTTGATACAACCATACAATATCAAGTTTATCAAGGTGGACTTGATACAACCATACAATATCAAGTTTATCAAGGTGGACTTGATACAACCATACAATATCAAGTTTATCAATGTCTTGACGGAAGGTATGTGACTTTCTCTGGGTACTCCAGTTTCCTTTGCCAATAATACACCGATTGCAATGATTTGAGTCAGACCTCAAATTGCATTGACAATGCATCTTTTACTTGCAAGAAGTGGTCATTTTGTGATGAGATAGAATTTCTGCTACAGCATTTGTTCGACTGGAACGAATAAATATAACATTATATCTATTCCAACAGAAACAAATATTACAATATTTCTTCCTGACGGGATAAACAGTATAGCATATTTGTTCTTCAATGGTTTGTTTTTAGGTTTATGGTGTTTAACTCCACTGTCAACAATATTTCAGTTATTAATGTAGTGGTCAGTTTTATTGGTAGAGGAAACCGGAGAAAACCACAGACCTGTCGCAAGTCACTGACAGACTTTATCATCAAAGAAGAAATATTATGGAGTTGTTTGTAATATATCATTCAAAGCAACAAATATTAGGAGGAACAAATATAATTATGCTCACAATTTAACTGACTGATCGTCATGGAAACAGGATTTTGCAAATATCAAAGAAAACATATCTTGACCATCAATATACATGTACATGTAGTGTAAATTCAAAATTTTTTGCATTCATTTTTTTAATGCAAAGCCAATTTCATGACAAAAATATATCAATTTGAATTATTGTGATTACCATTTAAAAATATACAGATAGGTGAAATATTGTTAAAAACTACTACTTTGTGCATAAAATGCATTTGCAAATGCAAGGTTTAATTTTCACAATCTTGGTACAGTCGCAATTTTCACCGGGATAAAAACATCACAAAAAATTCTGAATTTACAGTACTCAGCTAAAAACAGCATTGAGATGTGTATATGTATGGCCTGTCTAAACAAATCCTTTGCTTTCATAATTGGGTTTGTGTTATTGGAGTTTAACCTGCAAGATCTTGAGCTGCACGATACAAAATATAAACATTCTCAACACTGCAGTTTTCAACAAGAAATTTTGGTAACATTTGAAAAAAAAAATCGATTTTTCTGCAAAATAAAATTAGTTATCTGATATTTTTTTCACCTAAAAGTTAAAGTGGGTATCCATTAAAAGTTAAAGTGGGTGTCCAGTAAAAGTTAAAGTGGGTGTCCAGTAAAAGTTAAAGTGGGTGTCCAGTAAAAGATAAAGTGGGTGTCCATTAAAAGTTAAAGTGAGTGTCCCAAACAGCTTGATCTCTATCAATGGCTACAATAAAGACTCCCACAATATGTATGCCATGTATAATTTTCATTTTATCACCAGAATAATATTCAATAAATTATTTATCTCTGTATTGACTTTTATCAAATATTACATAATATTCTTACTCATAAATGTATGATGTAAAAATGTACGAAAAAAAGCTATTTTCCAAAAGAAAAAAAAAAAAAAAACCAGATCAAATTGGAATGTTGATTGTCAATATTACAAATATTTCTATATGTTTAACCAAAGACTTTGATAAACTTTCAATGCTGGTGTGAACTTTATAATTACGTAAATTAGAGGAAGCAAATAGATACTACACAGTATCACTGATAAAAAATCAAAACAGAAACAATAGTCTGACGCAAAATGAAACATCCTTACAATGCTTCATTGTTTCTACAGCTGATTAGGATGTCGATTTGAAAATAAGGAGAATTCTTGCCAGACATCGTTCAAATTATACGCACCGAGATAATGCCCTTGAACCCTATTAAAATGTCAATTTGAGAATCTGTAAACCTCCCAGCTGGATCTTTCTACTCAACTTTCCTACATTTGTTAACTAAATTGTTGTTTCTACGTGTTTTTGTCAGGATGTGTAGTCCGCTATAAGTCAAAACCCATTTAAAAAACTTCAGATATATCGCACAGGAAAACTGACAGAAAATTGCAGAATGCTGCAAAATGCATCATAACCCAAGGCCTGCATTATACAAACTTTGTACCGCCGGCATTTTCATTTGAATCTGGAGATATCGAAGCATGAATCTGACTTCATTTCTTACTATAGTTATAAAACTATGTATACAATGTCTGTAGATACTCTACAAAAATATAGTAATAAAGGTCAAATACCGATTCACATAGCGATACAACTTAATATCTTAACACTGTGATCTCAATTAATTTCCATTAATCAAGGGGCAGAGAGGTCCTAGATGGCAGAGTGATCAAAATCCCACCACATTCACATAGCATACAACTCAAGATCTAAATAAACTCACTGTGGTCTAATTTTCCATATATCAGAAGGGGGTGGGGCTGATTGACCAAAAACCTAACACCATTGATGCCCACTTTGATACCCACTTGAAGTATTAAGATTTCTAGATACCTACTCACCAATCAGTTAATTACAACTGTCCATGTTATCCTCTCCAATAACTCTCAGTCACGATTTAGCTGACAAATTGCTGTAAGTGTCTCATATATCACACATTACTATATATGTAAAACTTGCTTTTCTAAATGTCCTTCATAGTTATTAAGAGTTATTGCTCAAATATAGAATGTTATTCTTAATAAGTCCTTGACTTCTCTTTGAAAAACAAGATTCAGAGAAAATTTACAAAAGATAAATATACCAAATACCCTCTCACATTGGGTTTAATCAAGCCAAAGCACATTTTTCAATAATAACCAAGTACAGTGATACCTGCCTAAATTGAACCTTGGGACCAGCTTTTCTGTTCCTAATAAACAGGTGTTTGGTTTGCACAGGTTAAATTAACAAAGATTCCCTACATTTGGACTTTTATTCAAAGTTCAGTTTATACAGAATTCCATTTTACTCAGGTTTCGTTTAGAGACAGGTTTCACTTTATAATATTGTTCAGGTTTAGAGACAGGTTTCACTTTATAATATTGTTCAGGTTTAGAGACAGGTTTCACTTTATAATATTGTTCAGGTTTAGTGACAGGTTTCACTTTATAATATTGTTCAGGTTTAGTGACAGGTTTCACTTTATAATATTGTTCAGGTTTAGAGACAGGTTTCACTTTATAATATTGTTCAGGTTTAGAGACAGATTTCACTTTATAATATTGTTCAGGTTTAGAGACAGGTTTCACTTTATAATATTGTTCAGGTTTAGAGACAGGTTTCACTTTATAATATTGTTCAGGTTTAGAGACAGGTTTCACTTTATAATATTGTTCAGGTTTAGAGACAGGTTTCACTTTATAATATTGTTCAGGTTTAGAGACAGGTTTCACTTTATAATATTGTTCAGGTTTAGAGACAGGTTTCACTTTATAATATTGTTCAATCAGTCTATAAATCAAATAGCAGTATAAAACAAATACACATTAATCTTTTTAAATGAACTCAAAACCACAAACACTGTTTAATGATTATTACCCTAGTTTAATATTGTGTAAACAGTCTATGAATTAAATAACAGTAAAAACAAATAGTCTGTGTATTTGAGCAATTTTTTTAAACTTTGCCTGTGATTATAAGACCTACAGGAAAAACAAATATTTCACTTGTGTTAATATAAGACGCAATGATAAATGTTATATCATATAAACATTTCAACAATGAGTTACATCTGGTGGGTAACTTAGCACTCAAAAGTTTAACAGATAGCAGGAAACTCATGCCGAACTTTTATCACCTACAGCAGTCATATACATACATACACCCAGTAAATAAGCAGTCAGCACTAAAATGTACTGGCCTACACCAAATGTGTGTGGACACAATGTGTGTTTTGTCACTGGATGGGACACACTTTGAGTAAGCAGACGTCACTAAAATGGACTGCTACACCAAATGTGTGTTTTGTCACTGGATGGGACACACTTTGAGTAAGCAGACGTCACTAAAATGGACTGCTACACCAAATGTGTGTGGACACAATGTGTGTTTTGTCACTGGATGGGACACACTTTGAGTAAGCAGACGTCACTAAAATGGACTGCTACACCAAATGTGTATGGACACAATGTGTGTTTTGTCACTGGATGGGACACACTTTGAGTAAGCAGACGTCACTAAAATGGACTGCTACACCAAATGTGTGTGGACACAATGTGTGTTTTGTCACTGGATGAACACATAATTTGGCCTTCCATTTTGTTTAAAGTGTAGAACAGTTTATATCAGGAAGTCAAAATTACACGAATATTGGTAATAGGTACTGGCAAATATGAACTATATATTACTTCTAAATTGTGAATTCTCCATATGCCTAAATCATAGTACAAACAAGTTTTGAAGTAATTATGAAAATAAATTTTAAGCAGTGATGGTCAACAATTCCACCAATATCATCAAAACGAACAGTGATTTGTCACCTAAAACCATTGAACACAAAAAAGCCTTGACATATGGCATTGGAAGTCCAGGTCCTGAATTGGGACAGGAACAAAAACGTGGCAGTGTTAAACCGGATAATGGAATTCCAAACCTACCCTCCTGATAATTGGATCTCCAACATCAATGCAGATATAAAAAAAAAAAACAATAAAAATACTGCACAGATTCAATGTCTCGACCTATGCATGTATGGTCAGAAAAATACAGTAAGAAATATTTTATGTTTCAGCAAATTTGCTATAACAGGCCTCATTTAGAATTCTTGTTTAAAAAAGCATTTAAGAAATTCATGTATCGGAAATCGTTTTATTCTCGTGTTAAATTATATTTTACAATTTTTTTTAAAAAGTAATAACAAAAATAGCCTACTAACCGATTTTCAATATATTAAATTATTTCTGGCTTTCTGTTTCATTTAGACTTACAAAAACTTTATTTCTTCGCTAATATTTCCCAAGACGCTATACCATTTTACACATTGTCGCAACGTTACATCAAAACTAATAAACATCCTGGGAGATACCTTATCACATAATGATCGACTTGTGGCAATACATCATATCGGTTTAGACCTGGATTCTCAGACTTCCCATTCCAATTTGCAAAACAAACTACCAATCTTGTTTTATGAATGGAAATATATCTAGATTTCAAAGAGAGCCATCTTGACTCTTAACGTTGGACATCATAATTCTGACAAGAAATCCATAACTGTATTGTTTGCAACCAGATTTCATGCCGATAGAAATGAATTATTGTGTTTCCACCATTATGAGAGGTAGTATAAAAGCCAATTCATTTCCTCTTTGGCTTATGTATGTGAATTTCTGATTTGATAGGTATTTGTTTCAATATATATTTACAAGGGGCTCAGAAAGGGGACTTGAAAAAGGACACCATTTTTCTAAGAGTATGTTTCAAGGGTGATAGTTGTTGCACTGATATTCTTTTTTTTAAACTGACAAATTATTCTAATAACACTAAACAGTATAATACTGCAAGTACATTTGCACTAATGAATAAATAAATTTTATGAATTATAACTTCGTTTCCAACTGGGCCCACCTCGACATAGAAATAATTTGGATCTTATACTCATCTCCCTGGGTATATAATCCAGTACAAAATTTTACAATATCCTGATTCCGACAGATAATAGGATTGCATCCTGATTAAATTTATCATATCGTTACAATCACTGCAAACTATATGTTCAAGGACGCGGCATTACAGATGCAATGTTACATCAAGGACGTATATCCTTGGTTACATCTAAAGCTGAACATGACAAATTAAATTTTCTCCTATTAGAAAGACTTTCATTGAAAACACGTTGATTATTGCTTAATTAATTATTTAGCCATTTCTATTCTACCATAATTGGCTGTGTCATTGTAAATAAACCCAGGTGCATATGACAAAATCTTCTTATTCTGTCTGTCTCTCTCTGTCACAGACCTGGTCACAGACTTACTGATAGATAAACTAATGGCAGACGTAGGAGGGGATTAAACCCACTTTTTTTGCAAAAACAAAAATTGGCAAAAACGAGAAAATTGCTAAATTCAATAATTAATATTCGTGCATTATTTTGTGATAAACATTTCTTGCTAATGTCTTTGAAATAATAACATTGAACTTCAAAATCACCTTCCTACGCCACTGGAATATACAGTTAAACAAAGCAACAATTATAAAAACAACTAGCCACTGGTTCATCCTATCATGACTTATCATCACATTTGTAACAAGAGTAACACAACGGGTGCCACTAGTGGAGCAGGAACTGCATTCTATCCCAGAACACCTCAGTTCATACCCAGTTTTTACCCGAGATGATGTTCTTCAATTTTTGGTTTTCTGTGTGGTATTTTGTTTCCCATTGATTAAATATTTTCTGGTAGTTTTAGATTAACAAAACTTTGGTTTTGGGTGTTTAACGCCACTTACAACAATATTTCAGTGATATTGTGGCAGTCACTTTTATTGGTAGAGAAAACTGGAGTCCCTTGAGAAAACTACTGACCTGTCGGAAGCAAACTATCAATGAAATCTTTATAGTTACTGTATATATTTATATACACATTCCATACCGGCAGTTTCTGAGTGATGAATTTTCCAATTTCTACAATAAATAAACATTGGTCATCTATATAGTTCAGTAAGGTGAAGATATAAAGTAAACATTTCCTATCTAAGACTATTACAATACAGGATGTTATTTTAACGAAACATTTGTAGGATATGAAAGGAAAGGAAACAGAAGCCATTTAGGTGAAATATTTGTCAACATAATTACAGCAATAACCAAGAACACAAAGCAAATTAAATACAGCATTCCAACCATTTCATGATACTGTTCAAATGAGGATGAGAGTTAATTAGTGTAATTAACAGGAAGAAATACTCCAGTTTCTGACACAAAACCCGTCTACATAATTCTGACAAGGAAACAAAGTCTCTTGCCAAGAGTCAATGATAAGAGAAGTTGTTACATAGCCCATCTGGCCTACAGCTAACAACAGGCTACAAGACTGTTACCTGAATTAATGTCTATATTGTCATCTTAAATTATTGGCATCATTTGATGGATAAGAAGTAAAGAGTAGAGAAGATAATAAAAAGACAAATGTGGAGTATAAAATCTATCTCAAGTCGGGTTTTTATTTTTAAAATGGCAAACATACATTGTAAAAAGAGAGGGGGCACATATTGCTATCAAATTATTTTTGCTATATTTCATTTTATTTTATTTACTCTAGAAATGTGAAGGTTCCCAATCAACCTTTGTGATATATGTCAACACAGATATATTACAATTCTATGTAAAACCAATTGGATTCAAAAAAAATAATATGTCAATGAAAGTAAAATTTTATCTGATCTACCGTACAAAAACAAAGTACAGTAGCTCTCTTTCTTATAAACAAAGTAGTCCCTTTTAAGGTTAGGGCATTGAGGTTAAACACCAATTTCCCTTAGAGGTGACAAGCAGTGATCGTAAAGGTAGATAGAAAACCAACATAGCAATATGATTACAACCAATGTAAAAAATAATAATTGGGGTTCCAATTTCCTTCTTTAGCTCATCAAATAAAGCTTGTTTTTGTTTTTTTTGTTTGATGGTATTTAACGCCACTTTCAACAATATTTCAGCTACAAAAAAATGTATATCGTGGCAGTCAGTTTTATTGTTGGAGGAAACCGGAGGATCTGGAGAAAACCACTGACTTGTCGCAAGTCACTGACAAACTTTATCACATAATGTTGTACACCTCGCTCTGATTGAGATTCGAACTCACAACATCAGTGGTAATAGGCACTGATTGCATAGGTAATCTAACTACCATCATCAATAAAGATACCCTCAATCAGTTATACAAGATTACTAATACAGGTACATACTGACCTTAGTTTGATCCCACCTATATCTAAAATGTAATCTCCTACATATATTATTACACCCCAAGGTATTGTATCTTGTCATCTAGATGATCAGTCTGTAAGTCTGACCAACAGTTACTTTTGCATAGTCTTCATGATAAGAATCTATACAGTCAAACCTGCCCAGCAGTCACCTATATCAAAAGGTCACTTTTGTTTGTCCTGTCATAGAAAATTTCATATGATTTGAACCTCTTTTAAGAAGTCACCTGTCTTATAAGGCCACTTGTTCTTTCTCCCAAAGGTGACCTCTTAATACAGGTTTGACTGTATTTACATTGATAGTGCTGTACGTTTTGTTTTTTTTGCCCTACTTTCGGAAGGAATTTCTTTAATCTTGGGTTACGATGTTTCTGCACTCAAGATAGTTAACTTTGATAGTTAAACCATCGAGGTTGGAGAAATATCGTAATCCACTGGTGGCAGAAGAATCTATTTCTCCTATGACCAAAACATCAAAAATATTTTTAAGTTGTTAATTTCTGTCGTTAATTAAATGGCAGTCGAAAAGAAATTGGTGTGAATTTTCATGCTGATATTTTACCAATGTGGTGATTAAAAATGTTACTGGTTAACACACACTAAGAATAGGAGAATACTAGATATCACATGTACTTGATTGGCTTTTCTACTTTTCATGAAATATATGGTTCATTGGTCATTTTTTATGATAGTTCACATTGTAACTACAATTTTATTTTAGTAAAGATGACCTCACTGAACTACATAACATATGAATTAAATTACAAATGACTATAAGATGAAAAACTCTATATTCTTCTTAATCTATATCATTTTTTTTTCATTTCAACAACTATTTTTTGTTTCATTAATATATTTTTTTCAAAATTCTCCCCAAAAAAAATTGCCTGTTGAATTTCAAAAATTATTTCTTCTTTAAAAATTCCAATCTTTTGAAAAACTTAAAACTTTAAACGAGTACATAATTAGTTGGGTCAGAACCATTTCATGTTAGGCTTAAACAACTAAAATTCCACAAAATTGTGTTTTTTTTTAATTAATTAATTTATTTAAATAAAATAAAACATCCAATATCACCATGTCCTTTTCAAATAAAGATTTGACCTTATTGCAGGGTAATTTTGCATGTACTGATTTATGGTTTATCAAGATCAAGATGACAGCATAATTTCTCTTTTATATAAAACAGACAACAACAAAATTAAATTATCTCAATCCTGATGCATGCATCCCCCCATGCAATTCTCATCAGGGCATCAATCAAAACATCTGAATTATACAGCAGTATTGTTGCAGCTGCACCCATTATATTCTTGATATTCAACTTCTTAAGATAGAAATAAAAATAAATCTGCCTTCTTTGATACATGCATTTATCATATACTTGTAGATAATATAGCTAAAATTTTACCCTGTGATAAAACTTAGTTTTGTTAAGAATAATAAGAGGATTCATGTTTATTTCACCCAGTTTCATAAAAATGGCCCAAGCGGGCTGATAAAGCAAGTTTATTAACTGCTTCCCGAATGTTATTACATGCCTTTCCGTCAATGTTCGTAAGTTCAATTTGTAAATATCCGGAAAACTGCGTTTACAATCATTGCGGACTAAACTGTTTTATTGAATATTTGCACAGAAAATTATCAACAGCCAATTTTCTTTCTTATGACATTGAAAGTGCTAGAAAAAAGTGCATTTATTGGATTTGCATATTAAAACGAAAAATTCTTGTTCAGTAACATGTATTTAATTCTAGCCAAAAATGACAAAACATTTTGGTACAAATCAGTTATTTCTTCTGTTGAAGTATATGATAAACAGATCATAACAAATCATTTATCATATCATACCCTTTATCAGCCCTCCTTCATATATTATTCCTTGAGCCTATCCGATCTCGGGCTGATATCATGACCTAGGGCTGATAAAGGGTATGATACGAAAAATGCCATGTAATAATCTATATGTATTGGTCAGATGTTGTATTGGACTGCATCCATTATATTCTTTCATATTCAACTTCTTAAGATAGAAATAAAAATAATCTGTCTTTGTTGATACATGTATGTATTGGTCAGGGCTTGTATTGGAGCTGCACCCATCATATTCTTTGATATTCAACTTCTTAAAACAGAAATAAAAAAACCTGACTTCCTTGATACATGTATTTATCGTGCATTGGACATTTTCCTTTTGATCTCACTGAGTGACAGTGTCAGTATCAACAGACTTACTCTGATACTGGAAAATATTGTCAGTGTGAGGTCACATTATGAGCTTAATACTGATAAAAACAATAAAAGTTGTGAAGGTCTAAACACACAATATCATTAGTAAAAAATTCACAGCTTGTCCTATGGGATTGGCTGTGATACTAGTGATAATTTCTGTCTCGACCTTCAAAACTTCTGTTATTCTATATGCATTGGTCAGTCAGAGGTTGCTGGTTAATCTTTATCTTATGTATGTTTACATTTTATCAATGATTTATATTGTGTGTATTAAGTTATCTGTAAGACCAGACACTAGCCTCACTTCACATTATCTTATTATCCATCCACCTATCAAAAATAATCCATATTCATTCATATTTATCAAAAACATGTTTTTTTCTAATGATCCCACCTGTCATAGGTAATTCCCTATCTATTAATTATTAGGGTAATTGATCAGATCTAAGGTATGCATACCATGTGTTCAATCAATTTATACACTAAATTATTTGGTCAGTCAGAATCGGAAAGAAGAGGAAATTATTAACCGAGTAAATCAATCAAAATTATCAGCTTTGGTGGTTCTGCCGATTCTAAAAACTGTAAATCAGTTCGGTGTTATAATAAACTAGTACAACAAGTCCATGTTTGAATAATAAAGAAAATTATAACAAACGATAGTTAATCATAGATTACACTTTAAAAATAAAGAAGAACATTCACTTTTACATAGATTAAAAAAACAAGAGGTTCACATGAGTCTGTATCACTCATCTGGTAATGAAGATTATTATTGGCCATCTTATAGCACATTAAATTTCGATTCCCCAGGACTTCAACCAAATAGATTACAGACCCTTTGTTGATAAAAATGGAATCTTCATTTCACAATGCTACTCCATATCAGAGATTACAATTGCATTTAAATTCTTGGTTCATAAAGACAATTTAAAAAAAAAAATATGTTACATTACAATGGAGATAATTCACTAGTTAAACTAAATTTGATACACTAAAACCAGCAATTGACATCAGTAACGTTTAAAATACAATATAATTAACTCTGAATTTAACAACCTGTAACATCACAGACTCATTTTCATTTCTACTTAACTTTTAAAATTAAATGCTTAAAACCAGTGAAAAATATTATCCTTATTTGAGACAAACTTTTGAATTCTATAACAGTAAATATTGGTAGTTCTTCATGCTGTATAAATCTAATATAATTGTTTTGCTTTTTTTATTGTGTATTAAGCAAAATTTTCTTCTTCGTCATGAAATAAAATTACACTCTCTGTCCCTACGACTCCAAAAGAAAACATACTAAGATATTATTTCACAGAAAACCAAATGATGAAATTTAATTATTCATGCTCATTTTTGTTGGTCACAGATTAGCAATTTGGAAAAAGCCACATGCAACCATGTTAAAAAACATCGAAAAGCAATTTACCCATAACATAAATGCCTGAAAATTTTATCACTTTTTCAATAAAATACTTTCTTTGGCTGGAAACGTTTCTTTACTCTCGATGGTTCTTTGGTCATTAATAAATCACGCGTGCGACTATGAAATTGAAATCAAGAGGTTTACAAGAATAAAATGTTATCGATTTTTTCCCGCACTACGAAGGTTTTATTATGTTAAACATAAAATTTCTTGATATTTGTTGGTATTTCTGTTGATTATGCAAGACTAATTTGTTTTACTATAAAATTTTACGGAATTTGATTAGGTAATTGAATAATCTAGGAATGTTATTGAAACAAATTTTACAATTTAAACAAGATTATTAGAACAGCAATTCAATTAAAGTTAAACAATATATCCATTATACAGAGGCAGAAACACTGCTTAATTGATGTTCATAGGGAAACAATTGAAAACTTTAAAATGTGTTACACTTCCTATAAATAATGAAGTTTGTCATCATTACATATTCATAACATCCTCTAAACTTTTCTAACTTAACTGAAGGACAACATGATTGATACAGGGACTAAAATGGCTACACTGAAATCAGGCTGCCATCAAAAGGTTGTATGATTTACTGTGATCCTATCATATCATAGGTTCTATGGTGATATACATTCACATAGTATTTCAACCAATCGACACCATTCTCTTAGATTTAACTATCACAGTACTAAAGAATCACCATATATGTATCTATGCAATAAATGCCTACCAGGAGGTGGGGGTTGGGATCCCATTAATAAAGGATGAAGTAGGCTGTATGATTTTTCCTCCTTTATCTATTCATAGCCAAATATCTTTTCACCGGAAGTTTTAAAAATAGATCAATTAATATTTAGAAATACAAAAAATATATATTTCAATGAAAAATTCCCATTTCTTTAATTATTTACTCTATGCAAAATCGAAAATAAACTTGAAATAAAATTCGAAATTAAAAAATCTCTTTCTACGAGATTCTCGGCAGAAGAGCGGCGTAGGTAAAATGAACGGAACAGCCATAAGTCAGAGAGAGATAATTCCAGCCAAATAATTAAAAAAAAACTTTAAAAAGTACTTGAAAAAAAATAATACACTCCCTTCTCACGCCTCCCTCTTAAATTTATAGGACTTCGTCCTTCAAACAGGTTGTGCCTGTCTCATATTAGGTTTAACCTCATCTCATAGAATTAGACTCCCTTTAATTTGCAAGCCAAGGATGGTCTGACTCCTTTCTCTTCAGTCTTAAGCACTCAAGCATGCATGGTTACATATACATGTCAATGTTTTTACTGGAATGCCAATCTAATCTCGCTTATAAAATATTCGAAATCATAAAAGATGACTAAGGACTTGGATAGCTGTTGAATTTCCTTCAATCACAGGTTGATTATCTCCCTTAAATGTCTATTCATCCTATTTACTTACTAACTAATACAAATGTATTCCTTTTTCTGTTCCAGACTATGTTAAGTCTGAATGGACATGTAATGAATAAGAAAGAAAAAATGGAAGCAAATTAAGTCTATGGTTTAGCTTATCTTATATATCAAATCTGTGTGCTGAATCAATATCGATAACAGGACATTACCAGAGAAATCAGTTCCTTTCCCAAATCTTTTATAACTGCTTAAGGGAGATCACTCCAACAATCCACAAGTTATTACAACTTAAAGGTTGCACAAGCCAACATTGAAGAAAGGGGTTCAGAATGTAGATAAACTTGAGAGAAAACCGAAGGGGAATGGACCATCCAGTGATGTAGGCAACATTGGGCAAAAGATACAGAACGAAAACAAACAAAACAAAGCCTTGACTAACAAACATGGTTTTAGAGTAACGAAAACAAACAAAACAAAGCCTTGACAAACAAACATGGTTTTAGAGTAACGAAAACAAACAAAACAAAGCCTTGACTAACAAACATGGTTTTAGAGTAACGAAAACAAACAAAACAAAGCCTTGACTAACAAACATGGTTTTAGAGTAACGAAAACAAACAAAACAAATCCTTGACTAACAAACATGGTTTTAGAGTAACGAAAACAAACAAAACAAAGCTTTGACTAACAAACATGGTTTTAGAGTAACGAAAACAAACAAAACAAAGCCTTGACTAACAAACATGGTTTTAGAGTAACGAAAACAAACAAAACAAAGCCTTGACTAACAAACATGGTTTTAGAGTAACGAAAACAAACAAAACAAAGCCTTGACTAACAAACATGGTTTTAGAGTAACGAAAACAAACAAAACAAAGCTTTGACTAACAAACATGGTTTTAGAGTAACGAAAACAAACAAAACAAAGCCTTGACTAACAAACATGGTTTTAGAGTAACGAAAACAAACAAAACAAAGCCTTGACTAACAAACATGGTTTTAGAGTAACGAAAACAAACAAAACAAAGCCTTGACTAACAAACATGGTTTTAGAGTAACGAAAACAAACAAAACAAAGTCTTGACTGTTATAACAAACATGGTTTTAGAGTAACGAAAACAAACAAAACAAAGCTTTGACTAACAAACATGGTTTTAGAGTAACGAAAACAAACAAAACAAAGCCTTGACTAACAAACATGGTTTTAGAGTAACGAAAACAAACAAAACAAAGCCTTGACTAACAAACATGGTTTTAGAGTAACGAAAACAAACAAAACAAAGCCTTGACTAACAAACATGGTTTTAGAGTAACGAAAACAAACAAAACAAAGCCTTGACTAACAAACATGGTTTTAGAGTAACGAAAACAAACAAAACAAAGCCTTGACTAACAAACATGGTTTTAGAGTAACGAAAACAAACAAAACAAAGCCTTGACTAACAAACATGGTTTTAGAGTAACGAAAACAAACAAAACAAATCCTTGACTAACAAACATGGTTTTAGAGTAACGAAAACAAACAAAACAAAGCTTTGACTAACAAACATGGTTTTAGAGTAACGAAAACAAACAAAACAAAGCCTTGACTAACAAACATGGTTTTAGAGTAACGAAAACAAACAAAACAAAGCCTTGACTAACAAACATGGTTTTAGAGTAACGAAAACAAACAAAACAAAGCCTTGACTAACAAACATGGTTTTAGAGTAACGAAAACAAACAAAACAAAGCTTTGACTAACAAACATGGTTTTAGAGTAACGAAAACAAACAAAACAAAGCCTTGACTAACAAACATGGTTTTAGAGTAACGAAAACAAACAAAACAAAGCCTTGACTAACAAACATGGTTTTAGAGTAACGAAAACAAACAAAACAAAGCCTTGACTAACAAACATGGTTTTAGAGTAACGAAAACAAACAAAACAAAGTCTTGACTGTTATAACAAACATGGTTTTAGAGTAACGAAAACAAACAAAACAAAGCTTTGACTAACAAACATGGTTTTAGAGTAACGAAAACAAACAAAACAAAGCCTTGACTAACAAACATGGTTTTAGAGTAACGAAAACAAACAAAACAAAGCCTTGACTAACAAACATGGTTTTAGAGTAACGAAAACAAACAAAACAAAGCCTTGACTAACAAACATGGTTTTAGAGTAACGAAAACAAACAAAACAAAGCCTTGACTAACAAACATGGTTTTAGAGTAACGAAAACAAACAAAACAAAGCCTTGACTAACAAACATGGTTTTAGAGTAACGAAAACAAACAAAACAAAGCCTTGACTAACAAACATGGTTTTAGAGTAACGAAAACAAACAAAACAAAGCCTTGACTAACAAACATGGTTTTAGAGTAACGAAAACAAACAAAACAAATCCTTGACTAACAAACATGGTTTTAGAGTAACGAAAACAAACAAAACAAAGCCTTGACTAACAAACATGGTTTTAGAGTAATGAAAAACAAACAAAACAAAGCCTTGACTAACAAACATGGTTTTAGAGTAACGAAAACAAACAAAACAAAGCTTTGACTAACAAACATGGTTTTAGAGTAACGAAAACAAACAAAACAAAGCCTTGACTAACAAACATGGTTTTAGAGTAATGAAAAACAAACAAAACAAAGCCTTGACTAACAAACATGGTTTTAGAGTAACGAAAACAAACAAAACAAAGCTTTGACTAACAAACATGGTTTTAGAGTAACGAAAACAAACAAAACAAAGCCTTGACTAACAAACATGGTTTTAGAGTAACGAAAACAAACAAAACAAAGCCTTGACTAACAAACATGGTTTTAGAGTAACGAAAACAAACAAAACAAAGCTTTGACTAACAAACATGGTTTTAGAGTAATGAAAACAAAAAAAACAAAGCTTTGACTAACAAACATGGTTTTAGAGTAACGAAAACAAACAAAACAAAGCCTTGACTAACAAACATGGTTTTAGAGTAACGAAAACAAACAAAACAAAGCTTTGACTAACAAACATGGTTTTAGAGTAACGAAAACAAACAAAACAAAGCCTTGACTAACAAACATGGTTTTAGAGTAACGAAAACAAACAAAACAAAGCCTTGACAAACAAACATGGTTTTAGAGTAACGAAAACAAACAAAACAAAGCCTTGACTAACAAACATGGTTTTAGAGTAACGAAAACAAACAAAACAAAGCTTTGACTAACAAACATGGTTTTAGAGTAACGAAAACAAACAAAACAAAGCCTTGACTAACAAACATGGTTTTAGAGTAACGAAAAACAAACAAAACAAAGCCTTGACTAACAAACATGGTTTTAGAGTAACGAAAACAAACAAAACAAAGCCTTGACAAACAAACATGGTTTTAGAGTAACGAAAAACAAACAAAACAAAGCCTTGACTAACAAACATGGTTTTAGAGTAACGAAAAACAAACAAAACAAAGCCTTGACTAACAAACATGGTTTTAGAGTAACGAAAACAAACAAAACAAAGCCTTGACTAACAAACATGGTTTTAGAGTAACGAAAAACAAACAAAACAAAGCCTTGACTAACAAACATGGTTTTAGAGTAACGAAAACAAACAAAACAAATCCTTGACTAACAAACATGGTTTTAGAGTAACGAAAACAAACAAAACAAAGCCTTGACAAACAAACATGGTTTTAGAGTAACGAAAACAAACAAAACAAAGCCTTGACTAACAAACATGGTTTTAGAGTAACGAAAACAAACAAAACAAAGCCTTGACTAACAAACATGGTTTTAGAGTAACGAAAACAAACAAAACAAATCCTTGACTAACAAACATGGTTTTAGAGTAACGAAAAACAAACAAAACAAAGCCTTGACTAACAAACATGGTTTTAGAGTAACGAAAACAAACAAAACAAATCCTTGACTAACAAACATGGTTTTAGAGTAACGAAAACAAACAAAACAAAGCCTTGACTAACAAACATGGTTTTAGAGTAACGAAAACAAACAAAACAAAGCCTTGACTAACAAACATGGTTTTAGAGTAACGAAAACAAACAAAACAAAGCTTTGACTAACAAACATGGTTTTAGAGTAACGAAAACAAACAAAACAAAGCTTTGACTAACAAACATGGTTTTAGAGTAACGAAAACAAACAAAACAAAGCCTTGACTAACAAACATGGTTTTAGAGTAACGAAAACAAACAAAACAAAGCCTTGACTAACAAACATGGTTTTAGAGTAACGAAAACAAACAAAACAAAGCCTTGACTAACAAACATGGTTTTAGAGTAACGAAAAACAAACAAAACAAAGCCTTGACTAACAAACATGGTTTTAGAGTAACGAAAACAAACAAAACAAAGCCTTGACTAACAAACATGGTTTTAGAGTAACGAAAACAAACAAAACAAATCCTTGACTAACAAACATGGTTTTAGAGTAACGAAAACAAACAAAACAAAGCCTTGACTAACAAACATGGTTTTAGAGTAACGAAAAACAAACAAACAAAGCCTTGACTAACAAACATGGTTTTAGAGTAACGAAAACAAACAAAACAAAGCCTTGACTAACAAACATGGTTTTAGAGTAACGAAAACAAACAAAACCAAGCCTTGACTAACAAACATGGTTTTAGAGTTTTAAACAAGTTTTACTGTAATTTTGATTCCGTGATTGATGTTATGTTAAGTGAAACTGGGTATATTTAAACCACCAATTTAATTTGAGGCTATTTTACCACAATTAGTCTGCATACAATCATAACTATAAACACAAAATGTAAATTGATGCTTTCTTGTGTATTGGAAGATATATTATAAGTGTAAAATGCAAATGTCTGTAATTCTGTGCTCTCACGGGCTTCTTGATTGATTTAATAAAACTATTCTATTCTATATGACCAGTCAAATTCTTATCAAGAAACATTTGTAAATATCAAAGCTCTAACAAGAAGTGAAACGGACATTAGATGTAATACATAAAGTTCAACGGAGTTTAAACATACTACCATTTTCAAGTTGAATTAAGAAATAAAATTGAAAACTGAGAAGATAGTGGAATGTTCAACATTCAATGTATGTGTGCAACTGTATACTCTCAAGCAGTCAGTATGCAGCATAAAATGTCAGCCACAAATTATTTCTTAACAAAAATATTGGACTTTCAGTCAAATTTGCAGACATATTTGACATTTAAATTAAAATACTAAGTATAGCTTTCAGCCAGTGCAATATGGGTGTTTCTAACTTATTCTGAAATTCTATCATTTTACTAAAACTAGACTGTCTAAATTTAAAAAAAAATGATAACGTTTTTTGTTTGTTGTTTTTTTTTCAAAAATCAATAACTTAGTTTAATGGTTAGATTGAATACATGTTTCACTTCATGCACTCTTAGCAATTTTCGAACTTGATATCTTAAGTGATCAGGTTGAATGGTATCAAGGAATCTAACTAAATACCAGGAGAAAACTAGGAAGAACATAATTATGTACTTCAGTACTTGGTAAACTACTCTGTTTGAACCACTTGCACTATATGTTTGGCATAAAAACTGTAAAATCAGCATCAAAACAGAATCAATTGTCTTTTAACCCCACAATAAACCCTTAAAAGACTTAAATTACAGATTATTACCAAATGACCATGAAATTCTTGTCTTTGATTTCTAAAAATAGAACATTCCAGGCAAAAAAAAAAAAAAAAAAAGATTACAAAAATAACATTTTATTGAAACACTTGGAATCAAAGGAAACTCGTAAATCCAAAAGCTCATAAGCACTCATTTTTATTACGATTTTATGCCGGTTTAGTATCTTTTCATCAGAACCCAGTTTTTAAGACCTTTTTATACAAATTTAATACATGTACAATAACATTTTGTGATCTAATTTATGACCCTAGTCAGATCTCTAATACTTGAAAACTACAGCTTTCGTGTTCAAAAACAAGTTTACACAAGATTGGTGATAACATGAAAAGTCGACCACCTGATATTTATTTCATATAATTTTGTTTGAAACAGGCGATTCCCCTCTGAGAGTGTATTTTTTATTATTCATATTCTATGAAAAATGTATTTTGCTTTATTTTATTTGAATTAATAACTTTGTTTGATTGAGTTGGAACAGCTAGCTGATATCGGCATATTTTTTCTTGACATAGAGAAGGGAATCTTTATTTTAAAAGGGGAGATAACTTACTTTATCTTCTCTCTCTACATTCTTTATTAACATAGATGCTTGTGAAAAAACGAGATTTCCAAGTGAAATTAAAAAAAAGTGGTATCCACTCTTTGATATCACAGTACCAACACTGTCAAAATTGAAATATCATTGACCCCAAGACAATAAAAAAAATTTTTTTTAAACATCTTACAAGCCCAAACAAAAATGTAATTAATATGTAATAAATATAATAGTACTCTTGCATCTCTCAGAATTTCAAAAAAATAAATAATTCTTAACCCAACGATTGTTATTGATTCATACACTATCATGTATTCATGAATTACTGTGATGATTTGTTACTCATCTTTTATTTTCCATATAAAGAATACAAGATTAGTTATACTCTTATAACATTATAATTCTTTACCAGGGGGGATATATTTTTTTTTTCAACTTCAATTTTTGATTCAATGATTGAATAATGGTGTTTAGTGCCACTTTCAACAATATTTCAATTATATCATGGTGGCAGAAACTACAATACCTGGAGAAAACCAACGACGGTCCACCATCGACCACCCTTAACAGATCGTTGCACATTACGAGCTGCCTGTTGCAGGCCGTATTTCACATGCAAAGGGATATGACATTCTTGATATGGACGAATTGTGTAATGGACTACTGTTGTACCACTCAGGAGTCAGCAACAAGGTCCTATATCTACACTCTGAGGATCAATCTGGGGGGGGAAACACTCAATAATTTTATTCATTTGCACTGTACTACATAAAATTTTTATTTCCACTTGACATGATAATTCATTTGCACAGTGCATATGTAACATTTTATTTTATTCTCCATAATATTCTTTCTGGCAGATTATTTTTATACAATATAAAATATTATCCTTGGACAATATTTCAATAATAAATTTCTTCCAATGCTATTATATATTTTCCAGATGAGGTGGAAGAAATTTAATATCAAAATATATCCGTGGATAACATTGCACATTATAACTTTTCAACCAGAAAAAAATATTATAGAGGAAATGATCTGATTTTATAAGTTACTAATAAATTTTCTCAATTAATTAATTAACATTGGTTCAAATAAATATGACTTCTTTATTACTGCAGTATTTTTTAAATAAATATATAAATCATTACAATTTCAGTGTTTTAATAATATTCACAACTTTCTTTTGTTACTTTTCCTCAGCCGCTTTGGTTTAGGAGTACACAAATTTTCATTTTCACTCTCCGTTTCATTCATTATCTTCTTCACTAATAAACTCTGGTGATACTTGCAAATCAAACAAACAAACTGGATCTGACTCTAATTGATTTTATAATGGGTTTGAAGATTACTCAATCTGTCATTTAAATTGACAGTGTTCTGGCTATAATATATTTTCGGTATATATATATATTTACCTGTAAATTTTATTTATAAAATATTTTCCAGATGGGTCAGGTGATTTATTAATCAGCGTCGGAAATAATATTACATACCTTAGTATAAAATATTATCCGGATTAGCTCATTTGATGGATCGGGTGATCAATGAGCGTCGGAATTAATATTACAGATGCGTCTCGTGATTTAATAATCAGTGTCGAACATAATATTACATACCTTAGTATAAAATATTATCCGGATTATCTCATTTGATGGTTCAGGTGATTTATCATTAATCGTCGGAAACAAGGATTTGCATAGTATACTACAATACAAATCCTTGCCGGAAATAATATTACAGATGCGTCTCATGATTTAATAATCAGCGTCGGAAATAATATTATGTACCTGTTTATTGTACACTAGGATAATTTTTTATAGCAATGGAAAGTATTTTATTATCAAATATTTAATATTAAATTTTTTCCACCGGATAAAATTTCATCCGTAAAAAATTATGTCTTACACATATACAATTAATTTGTCCTTGACTTAATTTCTGTAATTTGTTTACACATTATATGGTTTTAATATTGCATCATGTTATAACAATTAACCCAACACCTGTACCTTGTGAAGTTAACTAACCGATTTTTCTCGAACTTTTTATGTCTACAGTTTTTCTGTTCTATTAAAAAAAAAAAAAATAGTAATAAACAATGCTATGCCCCAGGGAACATTCTCATAAACAGATTTCAAACACTCATCTTTTACTATGGTAATTGAAACTATTAAACACAAATCTTTGTTGGATGTTTGTCTTGTTGTGAAGCTAATAAACAGATGAAATAAGATAATATTAATCATCATTAAATCAGTATATTATGTTTTTGTTTTCTTGGTAACACATTTGTATAAGGCGATCCCCACAGATGTAGAACTCTGCCTTATAAATACTAATACTCTATTATCCCCATCTCAGTGACCTCAAACAAAGGTCAAAGGAGAATAGTCTTCATTGTATCTAAATGTCTGTAAAACGTAATCGGATACTCGGATACACTGCATTAATCTTGTTGTATGATAAGATAAAGACAAATTCCTGGAAGATCCTAACATTAAAATATTATAAGCTGTCATTGTGAATCAATTTCAGTATTGTGGGTTTGGTTTTATGGTGTTTAAAGCCACTTTCAACAATATTTCAGTTATATCATGGCCGTCAGTTTTATTGGTGGAGGAAACCAGAGTACCCGGAGAAAACTACCGACCTGTCGCAAGTCACTGACAAACTTTATCACATACTGTTGTATCGAGTACACCAGGCATGAGCTGGATTATAACTCACAACGTTAGTGGTGATAGGCACTGATTGCATAGGTAGTTATAAATCCAACTGCCATACAATCACGACCAAGACGACCCCATCAATCTTAGTATTGTGGTACAAGTCAAATATACCCCCTCTTGAGAATAATTTCAACATGTTTCATCAACATGCATTACAAATTTTTTCCAGCATACGTCACCTCAATCCTCAATTTCATATTGGCAATTTAGATAAAATGTACATTACGGTAACATGCTTTGCAGAAAATAATGTTAAAAATATAGGCCTAGCATCTTCTATAAAAGTCCATTAAAAAAATCTATTGAACATTCCATTAAACACCGTAATATGCTTCCTGATTTAAGCTGTAAACTATAAAGCAAATTGTAATTACCTTTCTTAATCTCACAGAAAACATTTTTTCAGTTTAGCAAGAATATATCCAAAATCGGCAACAAAAGCATCAATTTGACAATACGTAAAAATCATCTCAGGGATTTTAAGATTAACATGTTAGTAAGATTACGATGCTAAATACGGTATTCTAATATGACGTCCTTCAAATGCTTCGAGTCCAAACCCGTGGTAAAAATAATATTAATCTATGACCGATTAAATTTATGACGTCATCGACAATTTATAACGATATTTTATCAATTTTTACATATTAGAATCGAAATAATTCATGGAAGCCATATGTATATATTGTTTTTACCACGGGTAGGCCTTTATGTCAGCTTTTTACCCCTCGCTATCGCTCGGGGTAAAACTTTGTGACATAAAGGTCTACCCGTGGTAAAAACAATATATACATATGGCTTCCATGAATTATTTCTTAAACAACAACGTCACAAGATGATGCTTCTATAATAGTCACTTTTATGTCCTTCAAGCTAATCTTGTTTCACCTGTTTACGTTACCAATTTTAACCAAGATCAGGCAGAAAATTTTAAAATATCATGGATCCATCGGGAATAGATAGCTTTATTAGTTGTTAGATGAATCGTAATTAAAAATCATGAAGAAATAATTATTGACATTTAGTTTGGTTTATGGTTTATGATGTTTAATGCCACTTTCAACAATATTTCAGTTATTGGTGGAGGAAACCGGAGGACTTGGAGAAAATCACCGACCTGTCGCAAGTAACTGACATTATTGACATTTTAAGTTATTTCTATAAAAGATGTTTATCATACTTCTACTCCATGTTTTATGAGGAATATTAAATGCAATATGTTTCACGGTTTCAGGATCATTTATCATAATGTTATAAAACAATACTTTCGTCCCATGTCAAATAGTGCATCTTGAGTAACAGCTTGAACAGCTTGAACAAGAATTTACATATTATTGTTTTATCTGATTTCAATTTTTTTTAATTTATCACTGGGTATATGTGTATGTGATAAATTGAACCTAGTAAAATAAGTCCAGATGGACCAATATTTCCCAAAAAATTAATCCAATGTTACAAATTTTACTACTTTAATCCCTCTGGATCAATTTCACACCAAGACTTATTTTACACCAATTTCTCTCTTTTTTTTTTTTTTTTTTTTTTTTTTTTTTATTCTCATTTTTTCAACAACAAAAATAACACTAGCTTAATTATCACATCTATGAATTTAATCAATTTAATTTTGGATGGTTGTACATTTCTGGGAAATTTATAGTAAGTCGCTGAAAACTTTTTCAAACAGCCAATGAAACATTTTCTTTTGTAGTAAGTCGGGCCTGAATTAAAATCACCTTTTTTTCAACATACATGTATATAATATTTCCCAAAACAAAATCTGAAATTTATTTTAAAAAATAAATACAAAATGCAAATGTATGTTTTGAAAAAAGAAGTGTTTTCAACTAATATTCCGATTTGATATAAATTCAAATGAGAGGGAATATATATTTTTTCAATTTTTTTTTAATGCTAAATGATTTTTGTAACTAGATAAACACGATGGGAGCCACTAGTGGAGTAGGAACTGCTTACCACTTCTGGAGCACCTGTTCTGGAGCACCTGAGTTCACCCTCAGTTTTTAGTGGGGTTCGTGTTACTCGATCTTTAGTTTTATGTGTATGTTTTGTAGATCGTTGTTTGTCATTTTGTACTTTTTCTTTTGGCCATTGTGTTGTCTGTTTTTCTTCGATATACGGATTTTGATTACCCTTTGGTATCTTCAAAGTCTTCTTTTAACAATTTTTTTTAAAATATAAACGGTCAAAAAGTTTATTATTTCTAAATCATTATTTCATACAAAATGTACTGTGCACAAAAACAATAAATCAACATAGACCATCAGTTGTTAAAAACAAACGAAGATGATTATACAATGAGATCATGGATGAAGGCTTTCTACTCCAACCATAAGCCTTACTCTAACGAAACTGATAGGATATTACACACTTGCTTCCTATTCATTACAAAAAAAGTATTCTCTTTCTAAACATAACAAAAACTCTGCTGTAAACAAAAAAAAAATCAAAAGAGAATTGAGATGGGTGAAGACAAGTGAACGTATATCATCTTCACAGATAAACCATGCAGAACTTGTTAATAAAAAACAGTTTATCTGATACATCAACACCCCTCCCACCATCTTTCATCAGGTACATCCAAAAACCAGAAATATATTAACACAACAATTTTTCTTTTTAAAGTCATGCTCTGAACAGTTGCAGGTGCAGCTGCATTTCCTCCTGCACTTAACATAAATATGTTTACCTTGCATGTGAATTATGTAACTATCTGTTTTGTCAAGTAGAGAAACAGACTGGGGGAATTAAGTGACTAAGCATGTCAATTCTGAGGTGAAGAATTTGGTAATTTATACAATTAGTGTATAAGTGCACCATTTAATATATACTGTGGAGGACTGGAATTCATTATCAAACCTGGCTTCTTCTTTATTTATTTTCAAAATTGCTATCTCAGATTTTTTTTTAATATATATTCTTGTCCAGGATTGTTTATGCTTTCAACATTACATTGATAGTGGGTTTGAAGTGGGGATGGGGGTAAGAGACATATTTCTATATTTTTCATTGACACTCATTGTCCTAGTTATTGCTTTCTTTAATATTTCAGATCATGAAAATTTTGTTCTAATGGTATACTAGACCCCTAGCTAATAAAAATAAATTGTTGTTCAATGCACACTTTAATCTTACTCATTAGAGAGCTTACATTGAGGCCTTTCAATAAGGGGCGGTACCAGGTACTTCTACCCTCCTAAAATGGTCTTTGGTACCTCCTGATTTTAAAGAGTGCTGTATATAAGGGAAGATACCAGGTACTTCTACCCTCCTAAAATGGTCTTTGGTACCTCCTGATTTTAAAGAGTGTTGTATATAAGGGGCGATACCAGGTACTTCTACCCTCCTAAAATGGTCTTTGGTACTTCCTGATTTTAAAGAGTGTTGTATATAAGGGGAGATACCAGGTACTTCTACCCTCCTAAAATGGTCTTTGGTACTTCCTGATTTTAAAGAGTGTTGTATATAAGGGGCAATACCAGGTACTTTTACCCTCCTAAAATGGTCTTTGGTACCTCCTGATTTTAAAGAGTGTTGTATATAAGGGGAGATACCAGGTACTTCTACCCTCCTAAAATGGTCTTTAGTACCTCCTGATTTTAAAGAGTGTTGTATATAACGGGAGATACCTGGTACTTCTACCCTCCTAAAATGGTCTTTAGTACCTCCTGATTTTAAAGAGTGTTGTATATAAGGGGCGATACCAGGTACTTCTACCCTCCTAAAATGGTCTTTAGTACTTCCTGATTTTAAAGAGTGTTGTATCAGATATTCATGAAAATTGTTCAAATTTAAATAAAAAGTACAGCCTGTAAATAGTGAAGTACTGGTACAGAGGTTTAGAATATGGTGTTTAATGCCACTTTCAACAATATTTAGGTAATATTGTGGCGGTAGGTGGGGGGTAGTAGTCACTTGAAAAATATTGAAAGCTCTGCACATTATAAATTCGACTCTTCTTACAAAATAATAACAAACTTAAGCTTCCTCACAAAGATGGGAACAAAAAAACAAGTTTTTTCGCTAACACGTTAATTTTTAGTGTGTACCCTCAAGTTTTTATTGCCATTTTTACACAAGCACTGTTAAAGTAAGATCCAGGTCCTGTAAACCTTATGCAAAAAGCTTTGCCCACCTACCTAACCTATTTTTTTCAAAATATTTTAGCAGAAACACATCTATTTTTTTAAGCTGAAAATAAAAAACCATTATCCCAAAAGTGACCCACTTTTTCTACTTATACCTTTACGTTTGAAAGAAGTTCTACTATAATCTTTTAAAAAAAATCTATTCCACTTGTTCGTAAAGCAATAAAAAATATTTAGTGAAATAAGAAACACATGTACAAATCCTGAATTTCACAGTTGCAGTAATTTCCATTCTTCTATTATGGGTAATATCAATCATTAAAGTATACCTCTTTGTACATGGGTAGGTAGGGAAATTTATTTTTATTTTAAAATTTGGAATAAGATACCAATATCATGGAAATATCAGCAAATAAACAAAAAATACATTTGTTTTTGAAAAAAAAAAAATTAGTACCTTTTTTTATGAAAGTTTGCAGAGGCAAACAAACAATGTATCAATTATTTAATTCCTGAAATTTTAAGTCATGACAACATTTAATATTCCGCTATATCACATTAACACCAAATCACACCTCTTTCTTTAATGATGAAAAATACCATGGCGATACTAACAAAAATGAACTTCTCTCATAAAAAATTCAGTCCCTGGGAGAGAAAACATTATACTGGCAGAATCAAATCCATTTGGCTCAGTACGTGTGTCTGACGAGTCAGGATTCCCGTGTTAGTATCTACCTTCATCAAACAGCTGCACTTCTCCGATATTAACAAATACAACCCATTTATTGACAACACTTAAATCTCGACCAAATTACAAACAAATTGGTTTCATCTATTTTATTAAACACTCCCGTAAACGATTGACTTTTTTGTTGTAAATTAGATTACATCCAGCTCTCTTGTATCATGACGTTTATTAAACAGAACTATTCCCCTGCGTTATCATATATATTTTGTATTTATTGATATAGTATTGCTATTTGATTGTAAATAACGAATAATGAAACTAGTAATAATATTTATGTTATGTAAACACTGATATCAGAGATGCTACTGAAGTCTTTATTTTGTTCATAAAAATGTCAAACTGGTGTATGAAAAATATGTTCTAGATTTGGGACTGCCAACTTTCTTGTTTTATGTAAAATATTATTGGATTCAACCTTCATTGATCAACAGTAATAATTCAGATGTATGATTGCATACAGAATAATTTTGGGAGAAGGAATGTGTTTGAATCCAATGTTAATTTACCACTCCCATCTCAAACCCTTTTAATTATATTTCTAAAAACTACAGAAGTTCATATATTCATTTGTATATTTAAAATCTGCCACTCTAATATAACCGTCAACATATTTATTTATTCATAAACAAAAGATTTTCAAGACATGGTTTGAATTGAAATATATTCAAAACCTTCTACAACATATATCTAACAATATTGGCCATCTTAGAATTCAAATCAAACACTACAACACTCAATGTTTATGTTAACTTCCAATGACCATGTGTGTGCATCTACAATTTCCAATATATATTTAAAAAATGATCAACTATGATGGCCATCTTGGATTTCCTATCTGCACAATTTTGCCAACTATACCAGTATACCTGATCATCACTCATGATTGTATAATGTAGCCATGGGCGTAGCTTGGGATCAAATATTACCGAGGCAGGGGGTCTAGGTGTACAGTCCCCCAGAAGCCATCAACATGTTATGTGAGGAAAATACCTTTTTTTCGTTTTAAAATTGAGTAGGTATGGCCTATTTGAATCATATTACAATACAAATTAGATTCTTCCATTATCACTGAGCATGCCGGAATTAAAAAGAAAATGAAAGTGAAACGCCTAATTTTTGTTGTTGATTTTTTAATGAGGCAACTGCCTCGGTTGCATCAATGGAAGCTATGCCACAGGTAGCCAGGGTAAAGTTCAATGGCTTTAAAAAAAATTAAAAAAATTTCCCTAAGATTACTATATTCAGCAATGTTCCATATTGGTGTCAATTACTTAGGATTTCAAATAAGCACAAATACTGATAAAAGACCATACAAAATAGCATTCATGTACTTTGAGTTTTGTCTTAGAGTAAGTTCAAATCCTCCCACTTTTCTTTATTTATTGTTAAGTGTAAATTTTATTGTCAATTTGATTTAATTTTTTTTTTAAATCATCAATTGAATATAATCATTAAGATTTCTTAATTTTCTAACAGGCTGTCAAAAATACACAAGTTACAGAAAAGGGGATTATGTTACCCCCTTCTTTTCGTCAAATACTCCCCCTCCCCCCCATATTCTAAATTCAGGAAGTACAAGATACTCTACAAAATTGTTATTTACCTCCTATGATAAAAATTTAAAGGGTAAATTTAACTGATGAAATAATTAACTGAAAGTGTTAAGAAAATGTAGTGCTTTTAAGGTTATTTCTTCGACAAATGTCAAATGTTTCTCCAAAAGATATTTGTAAATCTTATGATTGTTTTCAGAATTTACATATATCTTCTTCAACTTGTGTTACCTAAAAAGACAAAAAGAATGTATTCAAAATGCCAAGCATATAATCTCTGATTAAATTTTAGTGAGCAGTTAGAAATTCTCTCAAAAAATGTAAATACCTCTACTGCTGTAAAAAAAAAAAAAAGGGTAAATACACTATCAACTTAATAATTATCTTGAGCTATGTAATTATATAAGCATAAACCATTAATATTTCAATTAAGATGTTAATATAGGTATTACAAAATCAAAGAAAACAAGGAACAATACAGAGTAGAAGAATGAGTAATGATTCAGCTAGACACCGGTCTCACGACATTTGTCCACCTATTTCTCAAATTGTCCTGTAGAACTTTATAAAAATTAGTTTAATCATTAAAGAATGTCCTGAAGAAATTTTAATAAAACTGGCAATTGTCTTGAAGATTTCAAAGTCTAGCTGATCAGTAGTACTAGTTCAATGGATATTTTCTCATATACCTTTGACAGTATGATGTCAAATGAAGAAAATCGACCAAAAAATCAATAGAATCAATGAAAATGGTGTTAGATCATTTAAAAATTTACAAGTCCAAAAGTCTTCCTAATCAATATTGCATTATGCTGTAGCAAAGAAATGTGGAGTTATATCCTGTATTTGGATTTTTTCTTCCTTTTCGTCCCAAAGATAATTACAAACCTATAATTAGGAAATTTTACATCATGAATTCTAATGATGCTATACACATATTCGTTGATCATCCAATATTTTAAAACTTCTCGTCAATAATAACGAGTTCATCAGTTCATGAAATTAATCAACACAGAATCAAGCCAAAATGACCCATCCATCAAATTACAATTACATTAATGATTTATTTATGTATGCATTCTTTAAATCAATATTTTCAAGAACTAATACAGGAATCGGGTCATTTTAGGAAATATTATATCATCATAAAGATATTATGCATAGATGGTTAGAAATTACATATTTCACAAAATTTTAAATAAAAATTACAAGAGAAATTTTGGGAAACATTTTACCCTAATATAGGTATGCACTCCCTTACATATATGTACTTGTATTTGTAATAAAACTATAATAGTATAGAACCAAGCTGTTTATTGACCAAACAACATAAAACCACCTCCTATGGTGTCAGCGTGCTCACCTTGAGAACAAAGGGTGGCGTGTTCGATCCCCTGTTGGATCATACCAAAGATAATAAAATAAGACATTTGTATTTGCTGTTTCTGAATTCTCTGCTCAGAATGGAGCATTAAGGAGAGGAAGCAAAGACAGATTGACTCTGAGTCAGGATAATGTCTGCTTTTTGTTCACTTGAGGCAGGAAGTACTATCTTGGGTTAAACAATACAGACTCATGTACATATTTCAACTGAAAAGCCTACACTAAAAGGAGTGTTTCCTCATAGTTGTTATTTTTTGTAAATAATTGTAATCTAAGAAATATTGGTGAGAACACACACTTATCATGTTAAGGGTAAATTGATATGTTTACAATATTAGAATAAAAATATATATTAGCCAAGGTCAATAATAAATTGAAACTGAAAAACAACTGCTTCTGACAGAATAATAATTAAAATATCATAGTTGTCACGAGCACTGACCAGAATGGAAGGAAAAAGAAGCAGAGCTCAACATGAATCTAATAACAGTGTTTCAGCTAGACTTTGAAATCTTCAGGACAATTACCAGTTTTATCAAAATTTCTTCAACACATTCTTTAATAATTAAACAAAATTTTATAAAAGTTCTTCAGGACAATTTGAGAAATAGGTGGACAAATGTCCTGAGGATGGTGCCTGGCTTAATCTATGAATAATGCAACTTCACAGAGTTAGAGTTCAGTGTTCAAGGGAACTTTTAACAATATTTCAGTTATATGGTCATGTGGTGGTCAGTTTTATTGATGGAGGATGCAGCTTTATAAACAGTGAAACCTATCTGAACTGAATCTGCTTCGGACCAGTTTGTTTTGTTCAGAATTGACAGGAGTTTGCTTTATACAGGTTAAATTGACAGGAGTTTGCTTTATACAGGTTAAATTAACAGAGATCTCCTACATCAGGACTTTATTTAAAGTTCTGTATACAGAATAAAGGATTTCATTTTATTCAGAGTTTGGTTCAGACAGGTGTATATATAATTGTCTCTACATACATTGTATTTCACTCCTAAAGGATACTGGTGTGTTAGTGTATCAAATATTGTTATCAAAGTCTGCAGTCTTCGTGCTAACCCACTTGTCCGAAACCCGGCACAAGTAAAACTGGATTCGGACAAGTGAAAATTATTAAAGAATAAATATAATTTTTGTCTAAATTTGGCTTTCGGGCAAGTAGGTGAAAAAAAATCAGGCAAAGACTGAGTCTTAACATTCATTCAACCAACTGTGTAAGAGTTCAATTTTTTAGCTGACAATTTGTGTTGGTATTTTTCCTGAAAACACAGATGCAGGCAGCTCAAACAGATAAAGAAAATAATTCCTCTGACTCAATAAGATTCCCAGACATATACCACAAAGATAGGTTCGTAACAGTAAAACAAAATCAACTCATCTTAATTATATCTCAATTAAAAGGCTGACTATTCAGCAATAAAAATGTCTTATAGTGATAACAGAATTATGTATAGTGAAGTACATATGTTGGACGTTAATTCT